>OZ024743.1:291938086-291958086 GCA_964016885.1 Eledone cirrhosa
TTGACCCACCCTATGTGACGAAATCGAATATAATGTATCGATTTTTGAGCGTAAGTTATCAGTTATTTCCCTTTGTTCTGTTTACATTGAGCGTCTTACGTAAAAAATTACGCTGGCTTTCTCAGCGTTTAAAATGACATTAACACAATACACGAACAGTTGTCGAGCCAGCAAAATATTGACCTGCAAAATTCATCAGTTCGAACACTAAGCTTCCGTTTTGCTTCATTTCCATTTAAAAGCATTTTAAAACAATATTTTTACTTGAAAACAAGTCTATTTAAAGACTACGTAAAACAAGCAAATATTTCAGGCGTGCAGACAGACAGTCGTGCAGAGAGGTGATATAGGCGTGCAGACAGACATAACTGATAATTTGGTTACGCTAATGTTTTTCTCTGCGTTGCAGTGTTTACATTTTCGATCTTTGTTAATAAATAACCAGTGCAGTTTTTATCCCCAGCAACCTCTTTTGTTATAACATTCGGGTTATCGTTATGTTTTCTTAACTTCATAAGGCATATTGTTGGTTGAGGGAATATTAATAAAAAACACCACATGCAAGTCTGCACAGTAGACACTACAGTTTTTAAGCCAAAAAAGAAACTTAACATTGTAACTTTAACAC
Source organism: Eledone cirrhosa (assembly GCA_964016885.1). Lineage (NCBI taxonomy): Eukaryota > Metazoa > Mollusca > Cephalopoda > Octopoda > Eledonidae > Eledone > Eledone cirrhosa. The sequence goes on from OZ024743.1 coordinate 291,938,715, forward strand.
AGCTACTGAGCGACCCCGAGCAACGTCGGGCTTTACTGCTAGTCTCCTATATATATATATATATATATATAAATAAATATATATATATAAATAAATATATATATATATATGTATATATATATATATTTAATATATATAATTTAATATATATATATATATAAATGTATATATATATATATATATAAATATATATATATATATATATATATATATATATATATATATATATATATATATATATATATATATATATATATATATATATATATATATTTATATATATATATAAATATATATATATATAAATGTATATATATATATATATATATAAATATATATATATATATATATATATATATATACAGGTTAATATAAATTAATATATTTGATAAACACAAATACCAACATATTAATGTTTGTATTGTAAATGACCAAGTTAGCTAGATTGAAATATACTAATAATAATATTACAGTTTGCCTATCTTGACTTAAGATAATAAATCAACAAAAACAAATCGTATTGGCAATGGCCGTGGTGCTTGGACAAATTTAAATTTCAAAATCAAACCTGTTCCGTAGACAGGTTTAAACCTTAAAATCGAAATATGTTTCGAATAATGAAAAAGTGGAAGAAATACCGCATTTTGATCTCCTCAGCAAGCACTATGAAAATTGGTATGTTCCACTTCAAAATATTTAGAAAGAATATTTAGCGCACGAGGTAATTTCACGCCGCGGTTATCCAGTGTCTAGCTAGTCTCATACTCGTGCTGCTAGAAATAACAGCCGTTTGTATGGAGCTAAATTCAGCTCAAAGAAGGAGCAGTGATAAATCAATAATAATGAGTTCAAATCTCAGGGAGTCTTTTACAATGAAATTATTCAAAGAAAGAGTATTTCTGAGCCGTGTAATACAGGTTAATATGAATTAATATATTTGATAAACACAAATACCAACATATTCATGTTTGTATTGTAAATGACCAAGTTAGCTAGATTGAAATATATTAATAATAATATTACAGTTTGCCTATCTTGACTTAAGATAATAAATCAACAAAAACAAATCGTATTGGCAATGACCGTGGTGCTTGGACAAATTTAAATTTCAAAATCAAACCTGTTCCGTAGACAGGTTTAAACCTTAAAATCGAAATATGTTTCGAATAATGAAAAAGTGGAAGAAATACGGCCTTTTGATCTCCTCAGCAAGCACTATAAAAATTGGTATGTTCCACTTCAAAATATTTAGAAAGAATGTTTAGCGCACGAGGTAATTTCACGCGGTTATCCAATGTCTAGCTAGTCTCATACTCGTGCTGCTAGAAATAACAGCCGTTTGTATGGGGCTAAATTCAGCTCAACGAAGGAGCAGTGATAAATCAATAATAATGAGTTCAAATCTCAGGCAGTCTTTTACAATGAAATAGCTCAAAGAAAGAGTATTTCTGAGCCGTGTAATACAGGTTAATATGAATTAATATATTTGATAAACACAAATTCCAACATATTGATGTTTGTATTTTAAATGACCAAGTTAGCTAGATTGAAATATACTAATAATAATATTACAGTTTGCCTATCTTGACTTAAGATAATAAATCAGCAAAAACAAATCATATTGGCAAATGCCGTGGTGCTTGGACAAATTTAAATGTCAAAATCAAACCTGTTCCGTAGACAGGTTTAAACCTTAAAATCGAAATATGTTTCGAAAAATGAAAAAGTGGAAGAAATACCGCATTTTGATCTCCTCAGCAAGCACTATAAAAATTGGTATGTTCCACTTCAAAATATTTAGAAAGACTGTTTAGCGCACGAGGTAATTTATTATTGATTTATCACTGCTCCTTCGTTGAGCTGAATTTAGCCCCATACAAACGGCTGTTATTTCTAGCAGCACAAGTATGAGACTAGCTAGACACTGGATAACCGCGTGAAATTACCTCGTTGAATTGTTTCGATTTAGCACCACTTATCCGAACACAAATACTCGGGCATTCATTGAGATATGAGGACAGCAAGAAGATAACCACCACTCATACTCTTTTACAGCCTTTCACAGCAGGTCCTGAGGAACGCGATTACATGCCTTCTCAAAGTCAACAAAGCAAGAATATACTTCTTGGCAATGCCCCCACGATTTCTCGAATACTTGCTGCACTTTGAATATTTGGTCGGCTGTGCTTCGTCCGGGGTGAAAACCACACTATTCAACAGGTAGCTTGGAATCGACTATCTCCCTGCATCTTTTTGCCAAACACTTAGCATAGACTTTACCGGGGTGGCTTAACAAGGAGATCCCTCTCTAATTGAAACCATCTCCTTTGTTACCTTTTTTGAAAATTAGGATTATTACCCCCGATCTGCATTGTTGAGGTGCCCTTCAAGAGATCCAGGTCACCCGGCACACACGAGACAACCAGAGAATACCTTCTATATTTAAGGATTTTAACATCTCTGACCGGATTTCATCTTCCCCAACAGCTTTGCCACATTTGAGCAGTAAGCTGTTCTTGCGACCTCAGCCTCTGAGAGCTTAGACATCGCTCCTAGATGTACCTCTTGTACATCCGAAGATGCTATTGTAATCGGGTTTAGGAGATCAGCAATCTATTCTCTCCACCTCGAGAAGATGCACCTCTCTGAAGAGAGTTGAACCCCAGACGCGTTCTTAATAAAGCAGACCATCTGCCTACTTCGTAATAAGTAGGCCTCCCCTACGCATATTATTATTTTCATTATTATTATTATTATTAAACATGTTCCTATATATTTTATGTCTATATTCTATAGAAAGTGAAATTCCTACATTTTGCGTTTGATAACTGAAGTACGAATTATATATTGCTGTAGACACAGACTTATGCCGCCGTCGTCACCATATATCCGCCACTCCCGCCTTCGACTGTAGATTACATCCATGTCTTAAGAAACGATAACGTGAAGTAAAGAAGTTGACATCGCTGTCGTGCAGCTAATGGCACGCACTTTGATATTAAATCTCCCTTCATTTCAGCTATTTGGAAGTTTAGCTGTTTCGAAATTGTAAGGATGTTTGTAAATATTTTATTATGTATTACTTAGTATACGTTTTTAAATTTGTTTCTGTATTTTACGCATATGTTATAGAAAGCCCATCAAACTTCTATTTTTCTTCTACATATTTTTCTATACATGCATCCAAAGTTGTGTGACCTTGTGCCAAGTTAGAAATTATTGGTAGTGCTGTTTTTGTGACCATCCAGGAGAGTAAATTCATCGTTATGTATTTTTTTGGTTTGTTACAATTTTACCGATACTTTTTGTAGAGTTTATTCACAGTAACGAATATCTATCTCTTGGAACTTAAATATGAAAGGTTTACTTGGAAGCTCTTCAAATTTATATTCGGTTTTACATTTTATTTCTTCTTGAGTTCATACGATTACAAGAAGAGTATTAATGCCCATGTTTCTATATTTCGATTTCCAGTGAAGTTCTCCGGAAAGTAAAAAGCGTTTCAAGTACTATTTGTAACGTTTAGTTTTCAGATCACATTCATTGCGATGTGGACAAGTCATATCGATCGGTGGATACTACTTAGAAATCGTGTATTTTATGACAACATCGGAAAGTATAACCACATTTATTGCTGCTATCTTATCCAATATTTCCATTTACCATTTATGTATCATATATATATATATATATATTTATTTATTTATTTATTTAAAAACACACACACACACTCACACACAAACGCATACGCACACACGCACACACACACACACACACACACATATATATATATATATATATATATATATAACTGCGGCATTCGTGCGTTTGTACATTTTCTTCTTGTGCATTATTGATTTCAAAATACCATGCAACATGTTATTGTTGCTGCGGCCATGGCAACACTTTTGGAAATATTAACACAGTACTGCAAATAAAATGGTATTCCCTTTAAATCTATATATGTGTAGTGTTTGTGTATTTAACAATGAATTCATTAGGGGTGTGCTTTCCTGTTTTTGTTGATGGGATTTCTGCTGTTAAGCTTAAACTTCTGTGTATCTAGCACATTCAGTCAAACGTTAATTAACCTCCATTTGAATTTATTTCGCATTGTTTCTGAATCTTGATCTTGAATTGGCACTGGGAATTCCATACACATTGCATATTTGGCATATATGACTCTCCCGAAGCTCATTGTGATAAAATGTTTCAGGACTCCAGTTTCCTCAAAGAACTTTTATTTTGTACTCTCTCTTGATAAACCACCGCGTTTAATCCTTATCACTTCATGTTATGATACTGAAAGTTAGTACACAACACATTTGATGTTCATTGAAAATTTGTCTTTTTTTTTTTGTCCGGCGTCCAAGTGTTCACACCGTTCATCTCTGCTAAAATGTAGTCGTCATGTGAATATCCAGTGTTAGCATTACGTTATGCTTCACTGGAATATGGAGTGTAAAAGATGAAAATTGTCTTTCGTTATTTACGATGATAAGGTTTACATGTTAGTTCTGAGAGAATTAGCATTTACCATGGCTTTTGCGAACCGTTCGATATCGGTGACGTTGATGTCATTTGTGATTTGATCAATGTGTTCCAAGTCAAGGATTATAGAAGAGAAATCAGTTGAGAGAATGTCGTGGTTAGTTCAGTCTAGATGTAGGAATATAACATAGGAGACAGCTTTTTATGAATGTTTGCGTGCTGCTAATAGGAGACCAGGCAATGGCGAAGAGCATAGGCTGTTGTAGTAGAGGTAGGAACAGCAGGAAGAGTTGACGGCACGCCTGTATGCCAGTGGCTGATGCCTCTCTAAGATACCTTATGCCAAATATTTGATTAGCATTTACCTTTATGTATTCTACGATGCATGTGCGCAGTAGTAGCACCAACACAGGTGTAAGGGTAGTAATCACTTGCCAAGTACTACTATACTTGAGCCTTGCAAAATGCCAGTAATTGTTTTTGGCTTGAATACTTTCTGACTATATATTAATGATGTGTGGTCATCACATGAGATCATCAGTGTTTATAAAATCTCGGATGTAGAAAGGTCGTACGTGCTCCAGTTCTGTGGTGATTAGACTCAAGAGGTGAGATGTGCGTTGTTATTTCTTAATAAGGAAACATAAAATGTGTTCGAAGGACGTTCACTGTCGTATTTGCATTAATACCAGATTGCTGAATGAGATTTGTTTCTATGTCTGACTCCAAACAAGGAAGGCATTGATGAGCCTAAAATTAAACATGAAACAAACAAACCTACAAATAGTAGTTCATCGGCTGGTTCTTTTTTATATGTAACTGAAAAAGTTTGAAGAAGGATATATAAATAACAGATCTATTTATCATATCGTCTCGAACCTATGAGATATACCTTTCCAGATGCAGCGATACGCCTGTTCGAATTTTCGAAACCGTCGTCAAACCAGGTGACTTTTTGTAGTAGACCAGTGAAGCTTTTGGTTTGTCTTACACAGTTAACTGCCAATATTTTCATTGCCATTGCATTTTATGATGTGCCACAATCATAACGTTCGCATAGCAAATTTTGTGTTAAATGGTTCAAATCAAAATAAGGTTCGAAATTAAGAAGTGTTCGCTCTACATGGCTGAATACAATCAATATATATATATATATATATATAAATCTAATCTGAGTTTTTTCGAATATTAATAATAACATTCGATCCGTTTGCAATTATGTAAACAAGCCTAATTTTTAAAGCCATGTCAGTAGAATGAGGCCCTCATTTTTGCTCATGTGTTGGCATGTAAACAGTTCTGTTTATATGCCAACACAAGAGCAAGAATTAAGGGTTCATTCTACTGACCTAGCTTTAAATAAGAGGCTTGTTTACATAATTGCAGACGAATCGAATGTTATTATTAATATTCTAAAAATTCAGATTAAATTTATTTATATATATATATATATATATATATATATATATATATATATATATAGAGAGAGAGAGAGAGAGAGAGAGAGAATATATATATACATACATATATATATATATATATTTATTACTATATATATATATATATACTATATATATACTATATATATATATATATAGCGGCGATGAATTAGTTTAGCAAATAAATAAATAAATATATAGACAGACTGAATAAAAAATGGCGTAGACATACAACACAACAGGAGGAAAAAAATATAACACCACTGACGATGTTGCAGATGTGCAACGAAAGATTTATGTAAATTATGTAAACTATATATATGTGTTTGTGTCTATATTGTATCTGTATTATTTTTGACCGTCGGTCAGTCAATGGCAACATTGAGGACCGAGTAAGTTAGATCGCAGATATAAAAGACAGCGAGAAGTGAAAACCAACCAAACAGTGAGTGTGTTCTGTTATTAATTCTGGCAATATTACGCAAATATGACCCTCCCCAAGTATAACAATATATATATATATATATATATATATATATATATATATATATATATATATATATATATCTAAGGCGGGTAAAATTCCCGAGATCCATGGATGAGTTCTCTCCAGCGGTCTCTGTCCCTCATTTTCGCTGCCATATCCTGCATCTCCAACAGACCAGTGTCTGTCCTCAGGGCATCAACATATGTTAACCTTGGTCTTCCTCTTCCAGTGTGTCCATGTAGGGGCTCCCAAAGGTGCACTGAGTGCAATGTCAACTCTGGATGTATTACTATATATATATATATATATGGTATTGTATGGTCCCGTAACTCCTGATTGAGTCGTAGGGGCACCGCATTGTCATAAAGCGTTTCGTTCTTCGGGCATTTGAAGCCTCGAAGAGCCCATGCCCTCTCCAGGCCTGAGTTCAGATGTAAAAGGTGATCTCAACTTAGCCTTGATGGTTGCGAGAATAGATACACAATATCCAACTGTAATTAGTATTACGATTATCAAGTCACGTTTGAGTTATGCTGGAGTTTCTTCTCTTTTATGGGTGTGTATGTTTGCATATCATCTTCAAAATGTGATAAATCTAACATATGCAAACATTTGGAAAGAGATTATTTAAAGGGTATTTTAGTTTTGTGTTCTGTATGCTATTCACTGTGGATATCTTCGAGGGTGCTAAATAAAGTGAATAAATCAAAAGTTAATAAATTGTGTTTAGTTGGTGTAATTATTTAAAACTGATAACACTAGCCAGTAAAAGTTATTGTTAATGTTTCTGACCAAAATGAAATTGTTATTTTCACACAGCTACAAAAGCGTCAATAAAAAGGCTTCATAGAAAATTACAATGGTGAATGTAACCTAGATTAGTGGGAGAGGTTAAATTTATGGCCGTTATATTTCATAGCAATTAAAGTTAATGACTTTTGAATTACAAGACATGAACTTTAATTGTTATGTGTAGAAATATTCACCGACGAAGGATGAATTAGTAATCAAAGGTGACCTATTTATCGCGCTAAACAACAAGAACTAAACTAAAGAATGAAATACAGAACATTAAGCAAAAGACACGGAAAACACGAAAAACTAAAATAATTATATTGAATTAACTGAAAACACCTTCGAGATTCGATAACAAAATTTACAAAGGTCTTGTAATTAGTTCTTTCGTTACAGAACCAATGCGAATGACACCGAACATTTGAAATAAATGTGGAAGGTGATATATGATGGTGTTCTCCAATACACTAATTAATCGGTTGATAATCAATAGTGCTTGCCACGCCTTGCATAAATGGATATTTGCTTAGAGATAACATTTTAATATATTTTGTTCATTGAGGAAGTAAGTCATTCCGTTCGTCATTAATATCTTCTGTGACATAATTGAATATGCAAGAGGATTTGCCTGGAATTCTGTTTCACTTCTATCTGCTTTAAAACTTAAACATGTAGGCCTCTCTGCGTGATTATTTTTGTGTGTTTGTGATATTTAATAAGAAAATACGAAATTAATTCAAGGAATATGAGATAAAGTTAGATATTTTATTAAATTAAACAGCAATATTGTTTTTGTTGAGATAATTATAAGACATTACGATCAAAAGACACGTGGTATGCTTTCAAATATGAAACAATGCGTAAATAAATTGGGTTGTATGAAACGAAAGAGAGGAATGTTCTCCAATATTAATTTATAATATAATTACTAAGCTTTAAGGAATTTTTCAAATATATCAAGATAGAGAGCACAACATAAGTATGTGGATTAAAAGGGACTGTGGTTATTGTTATTCTAATCTAATCTGACCGAATTTACACGCGCAGATAAGAAGAACCAGGGCCGCCCCTAGGAGCACTGGATTTGGTGTACTTCATATTTGTTTCGGTTGCTGAATACAACCAGGGGTTGTTGCTTCTTCCGAAGGTCAATAGTTCTCTTCTAACTCGAGGGGAAGCGTCTTTACATTGTCAATTTGTATTGATCATATGCAAAGCCGTTTTGTTCTCAGAACCACTACACCATGTCTGTCGATGCGTGCAGCTGGAACTACAACCACCCATTGATTTGGTAGGATTTTTTGTTTTAGATGGCCGTTGATTCTTATGAGTTCTTCCGGCCTTTCTCGGGTTTTCTTTTCTTTTTGTCCTGCAGGGTCTCTAAAATCGCCCTCCTCACGAAGTATACTTGGTGGGGTTGCCGGTTTAGTCCCCGATGACCCGACCATGCGACAGGTTGTACTGGGCTACATGCCACCAGTAACACTCAAGAGTGACTTGATATGTTGTTCTAGTAAGTAGAAAATCAGACATATTGTGTATGTATTACAAAAAATATAATTAAAAAAAATACATACGGACAGAGAGACAGACACACACACACACACACACACACACACACACACACACACACACACACACACACACACACACACACACACACACACACACACACACACACAACAAACACATACGCACACATACTTACAAATGAACGAAATTGACATCCTGTGTAAGCAAACAAACAAAATATGCACAATAGTCGGACCCGCGCAAAGACTGGATGAACAGAAAATTAAGCTCATCCAAAGAGTCATCTCACTTGGCAAAATCACCAACAGAATAGAAAGGACTATAAACATATAGAAATATATAAGCTGAGGACAACATAAAGCAAAACGAAGGAAAATGTGTTAACATATATGTCAATGTTCAAACCCCTAAATATCAAAATATTTGACAAACTTTGCAAAAATGTCCCTAATCAATATGAAGATGAATTGATAAACAAATTTAAAAGCACACCAAATCATCAAACGTAAAAGACAGCTCAAAATACTAAAACGTATACTTACTGTGGCAAAACCCACAAACATCCCCGACTCCACTGTTACATCTGTTATACCTAATTGATGGATCAGGATTCAGATTTAAGGATGGACAATGTTTCAGAATAAAAGAAAATGTCTAGTAGAACTTGGAATGCCTTATTTATGTGATTACATTTTTTAAATGTTTGCAAAATTGCATAGGACCTAAGGTAGTGTCCTTACGCAAAGGAAAGACAATAAAAAGACAAGAATTCCCTGATGAAAACCTGAGAAAAATCCCCTTAAGCAGACGCGTTGCAACATGTGAAGGATTAGATTTAGCCATCTTCAAAATTACACCATTCTACGAGTGGTCAGACTGTTTCACCCATTAAGAGAGAATAAAGAAAGAATAACGATTTATGAAGAAATATAAAACCGCAATCAATCATGTAATTACCCCTATTAGACAAAAAATAACCAATTTTCACACACGTGTAGAAAAACATATGCATTTGCAAACACACTCTGACACACACATCAGAAGATAGAAGGAAACAAATTCATAACGCCAAGGATACCTCAAATAGAAACATTTTTTCTGTCCTTTCTTTAAGCCTTTATCTGCCAAGCCTTCCAGAAACGTCTTCTTTATCCCCCATTCCGGGATCACTTTCAAACACGTTTAAATCTGTATTTGCGTTTACTTCTCTTCTTTCTTTTAGTTCGGTTATTTGTCGGAGATTTCCCCATAAGAGCATTTATTCTTATAGCTTGTTCTAATTGATTTTTGATATGGTTAATTATGCTAATTAGAAGAAATAGTATATATTTTATTATCTGATGATTCTAAAGACATGATTTATGATATATATATATATATATATATATATATATATATATATATAAAATAAAATAAGTAGGTCAAATATGTAAAATTTGGCTTCGTTTATTATACACTAGCAGTAGTACCCGACGTTGCACGATATAAGGTATTTTGGAACGCGGGCCGTCAACAGACCTAATCGTCGAAAAACGGCATGCCTGGATAATATGTAAAGAAAATAAACTAAATACTCTGATGGCTGGATAATCTTTAAGATTGTATTCGATCAAGCTGGAAAAATGCAGGTTTTCACCTAATGCGTGTCCTATGGGATCAAGAAAAGGAATTCTTTTATGTGCATAATATGCCTTGAAATTTCGGGAAAATCGGCTAGACATAACGCCTCAAAAGAGCCCTAAATAGCTGAACAAATGAAGTTTTTCACCTAATGCGGGCCCTAGGCCATACAAAAGTTGGATTTTCTTTGCTCACAGTATGAAGAAGAGACTGACTAATACACAGTTACAATTTCAAGAAAATCTGTCTGAAAATCTGTCTGACGTAATGCATCAACCCCCCCCCCCCCCAAGAAAATACGTGAAAAAACGCAGTTTTTCACCTAATGTGAGCCCTAGGGCACACTGTGAAGCTCTCGTATTCTACCACGCGCAATGTAGCCCAGCACATAACGTGCATCAATAGGATTAGACTTAGAAACTACACACAACCAGCAGCTGGCAATATAAGCACCCAGCAGAGCCATGTAGATGGAAGGAATGGTGGACCCGGTACCCACACTGGGAAATCGAACAGACCCCTTAAGCCCAAACGGGCCTAGGGGCAGAGCAGCCTATACTACGCAAGGGGAACGCCACAATAAGCACTCAGTGTTCGACCACCTCCTGCAACTGCAGAAACCCCACATTATGCCCCCTTAGTAATGAATGCAACATGAAAAACATAGTATACGGATTTAGAGTAAAAAAAACCCATATCTGAGCACATTTACATAGGAACCACATCAATGAGCTTAAAACAAAGATGGTATAACCATCGCCATTCCTTTAATAATGAGGGCAAAAGGAAAAGTATGGCTCTTTCCGAACTGTCTGGAAGCTCAAGCTGGACAGGCCCCAAAATCTCTCTAGCCCGTCCACAATCAGGAAAGTGCCACCTGATAGAGGGGAATCTGGACTGTGCAACTTATATCTGAGTGAGACTCTCGAGATACTCAATGGTGGCAGCAGCCTAATCAACATCATGAACGACTTCTTTGGTACATGTAGACACTTCAGGGCCGGAACCTTCCTCAAGCTATATGGATAATAACCCATTTGGATGGGAACTTCCCTCAAGCTATAGGGACAGCAGCTCCGCTCCATCACACCGAGCCCAAGGTAAATCACCTCCTACACACTCCCCACCTCTACTCCAGCTTCGATCGACTCCTATAGCAACACGCTTACCTAGCAGCTAAAACCATGACTCTTGCCTCTGTGATCAACCCCCCTCTCTCTCACTTCGTTAACCAAAACTCAAGTTAACGGACACTAGATGATATAAATAGACGAAGTACGTCGGTGGAATCCAGTCCTCTGTGCAAACAGGACAACAAGTTTCCGACCAGAGGGCCCCAACGCCCAACCCCGGCATGTGACCCGAATACTCGGAGTATATCCTTCCTCGAACACGATCCTCTTCGCACGCATGAGTCAGGGATAAATACCACAAGTAAATAGGACGCGCCTGTTACTACCACTTACCCCTCTCCCCACCTCCAGAGGTGACTTTGACCCGGTGTCCTTGTGGGTGTATCCACATGTGGACGTATATGGAATTGTGTGTATGCGTGCATGTATGCGTGTGTGTTAATGTGTAGACGTAATATGGGAATGCATCTGAGCCTGTGTTTGTGCGTATGTGCTTGCAACGTTGTGCGTTGAAAAACATACAAGCATATGTACTTTATGCTGAAATAAGAATTGTAGTCCTTTACACTTCTGGATTTTGACACATAGCATTTTATGGTATTTTTCACTCCACTTTTACCTCATTTGTTTTTAAAACGCACCCATCTTTTGTTAGACTGTGTGGACATAAATAGGTGAATGCACTGAGCCTGTGTTTATACATGTGCACGCGCAACAGTGCGCGCTGACGGACACTCACACGTACATACTCCATACTATATGCTAGAATAAGAATTGTAAATATTTACACTTCTCGATTCTGACACAGGTTTTTTATTTCATTTCAGTTTATATTTTTCAAATTGTTTGATATTGGTTGTAACACACATGCATCTTTATTTGTTTGGCATCCCCCACCAAATGAAATGGTGGTAGGATAGATGCCAGCCTACACACATAAATATTTCAGACAATAAATGCAGCATACTAAAGTTGACCTGCTAACTGACATCTTAACACCACTAACACTACCAACACAGTGAAGGAGGTCAGCTGTAATTAAACATTCTGAAAAAAAACAATTATAACAGGCTGACCTGCCCCTGTAGAATTTCTTTTGACCGAGGAGTGGTCTCAAAACGGACCAATGGGATACGAGCGTGTCCTATGACGCTGGAATTCGTTTGTTCTAGTCCATATGATTCCAGTTCCTCGAAGGACTAACAACACACCCAGGAGCTGGACATATCGATGTATGGACAGAGTGAAACACACTTCAACAACATGTGTACCTGTATTTTCTGCACCAATTCGGACTGCCTGAAGAGGTCACAGCCAATAATGTGTGTCACCGAAATATATATAGCAGTTTATCTATAATTTATTATAAACGAAGCCAAATTTTACATATCTGACTTAGTTATTTTATTTTACATTACTCTGGATTAAACATACCAACCTGCGTCATTCGTCGAGTTCTCCAATCTGCATACTGATGTATCGGTAAACAACCAACATATACTCAATATATATATATATATATATATATATATATATATATATATATATATATATACAATAGGAGAGAGTATGACACCGACGGCAGAGCTCAAGCCTTTTCGACGGCTATTTCAGCCGTCGCGGTCATACTTCCTCCTACTACCCACTCTACTACCCTAAGTATTGAGTACTCTGGTGCGTTATGGCTCATCTTGTTCCTTAACACAACTCCTCCGTTATATATATATATATATATATATATATATATATATATATATATATATATATATATATATATATATATAATATTGCCAGAAATAATAATAAAACACACTCACTGATTGGGTTGGATTGGTTTTTTCTGTATCATTTATATTTCCATAGTTAATTTATTTGCTAATCTATGTTTATCATTGATTGATCAACGGTTAAATATACATATACATATATATTTATATATAAATATATGTATATATATATATATATATATATATATATATAAATATATATATATATATACATATATATATATATATATATATATATATATATATATATATATGACGATAGTCCCAGAACCCATAGACAAATCTATAATCCTACTAACAAAAACCGAAGATCCCCCAACACAAGACAGGACCTGATCCCCATATCACAACCCACACAAAACCTATTCCAAATCCGTAGACCCCTGCCCACACAGAACCTGTTCCAAAATCGTAGATCCCAACCTACAGAAAGTAACAAAATCTACAACCCGGACTATCAACAAATCGAACCTCAATACGTCCGAAACTTCTATACAAGACCACACAACACCAGGGGAAATGCCATTAGATATAATAATACCATTGAAAAAACATTCCAGAAAAATCATTTTTTAGACCAAGGCCACGACACCCGGGGGCACAAACCGATTTTAAAAACCGAAACTAATCAACCTTTCAAATACAAACTTCTCATCCCAACAAGTTAAAATCCTCTGCAAAGGACTGACATGTTCACCAACACCACAATACTCTAACCCCAATGAGATAAATGACGATATCTCACACTTCTGTAGAAAAGTACGTCTCTCAGAGGAACTTTTTGACGAGGAGAATAACGACCATTCAATTGTACGGAATAAAAGCAGCTACAACCCCCAAAAGGGTAGAAACAGAGTTCTGGACAAATTTTGTGACCACATAGCTACTTTCCCATCCCATGAACTACCGTAATCTAAATCCAAACCCAACACGAGTGGAAGGGAATGGGAGATTATCCATGAACTAAAAAACAATACGGACATTATAATTAAGGAAGAACTGGGGAAGAACTGTTGTCATTATGGATGCTGAAAAATATAAAAATTCTATGTTCTCTCTCTTACAAAATACAAATTACTATGAAAGAGTAAAAAACTACCATCAATCAAAAACAATGACCAGATTAAACACACTGATTTGTCGATACCAGGAATACTTAACTAACAAGGAACGCGATTATTTAACACATTTTGACTAAAAAACCAGCAACCTTTACGGACTTCCGAAGATCCACAAGTGTAAAATAATTAACGATGCCTGTAAACAATCCACCTCAGTCTGCGTGAACACAGAAAACCCACATACCTTAAATTAAGACCAATTGTAGCGGGCCCACAATGTGAAACACACAGACTAAGCAACTTTATAGACATACTACTAAAACCAATTCTCAAACAAATACCAAGCCTTGTAAGAGACGATCTGGACCTCTTAAACCACCTCCCCAAACATGGCAACAACGACACTATTATTGTGTCTTTCGATGTAGTGAATCTCAACACAACGATCCCATACCAATACGGACTAGAAGCAATAGGTTCTGGCTAGATAAATATTCCAATGAGATACCTGGCAGAATAGAAAAAAGTTTCATCACCGAGGGATTAAAATTTATCTTACAGAACAACTTTTTTGATTTCGATGGCAGTACTTACAAGCAAATATCGGGGACTGCGATGGGTACAAAAGTCGCTCCAACTTATGCGAACTTAGTCATGTCATACAGATATATGAACAGTCCAAATCAAAATACGGATTGAACTTCCACAAATATTTATCAGTGAATTGGAAACGCTCCTTGGATGATTGTCTCATTCTTTGGTCCCACACACTAGACCAACTGAATGATTTCAAAAAATTAATTAACGGCATCAATAACCACATTCAATTCACAATGGAATACAGCCAAAATCAATTCCCATTTCTGGGCATCTTAATCTTAAAAAAGACACAAATATTGAAACTGACATACACTACAAACCAACAGATTCCAAACAATACCTGCTATTCACCTCCAACCATCCAAAGCACACGAAGACGAACATTCCTTTTAACCTAGCAAGAAGAATTTGCACAATTGTCTCTAATTATGAAACGCGAAATAAAAGACTTCAAGAATTAAAAGAAATTCTACTCGAAAGATAGTACCCACCATTACTAATAAATAATGGAATAGAAGGGCTAAAGCGATAGAAATTGATGTATTACGAAAACAGAAACAAATTCAGGGTACGTCCAATATTCTATCATATATCTCAACACACAATCCAAGAAATGCGGAAGCTTACAACACTATTCACAAGAACATCCCACTATTGAAACAAGACCCAAGAATGAAAAAAGCCCTTGAAACATACAACATAATCAAAAGCAAAAGACAACTGAAATCACTGAAAACATTACTCACCAATGCCAAATTACCTACCACAAACCCACAACCAACTGTCAAAGAATGTGATCGCTCTAATTGTGGAACCTGCACTCACCTCATTGAAGGCAACACGTATACATTTCAACCAGGACAAGTTTTTGCTGTAAAAAATCACTTCACTTGCTCATCAAAAAATCTACTTTATGCCATTAAATGTAAAGGATGCAATGAAGATTATCTAGGACAAACTAAACTCACACTCAGAAACAAAATGACAGTTCATCGCCAACAATTACGAGATCCAACGACGAGACAGATACCACTAAGCGCGCATCAAGACATATGCGCAACTAATAAGACACCCAAATGCCAAGTCTTCCCATCTTACCTTTGCGCTGACAATACAAATACGAATAAATAAGGAAAATATGTTCATTCAAAAATATTTCTACTAAAGGAATCATTTTCCTACACACACACACACACACACACACACACACACACATACACACAATATATATTCTCTGCATCTTAACATGCTAACCATACACCTATACACACACACATAACCCCTCCCCCCACACACACACAACTCCCTCCCCTATTTCTACTAATTGAATCACTTTCCTACAAACATACACACACACACACACACCCACGCACACAAATAAAGATACATATCTCTATTTGTTTTATTTCAATAGAAAGTCTGAATTCTGACACCCCAGCGAACCAGCCATATTCACTAAACCAGAACAAATCTCCCATCCCATTTCTCTTGACCATTATGTTTTGTTTGTCATAAAATTCTCTAAAAGGCTACAAAATAAATTCTAAAATACGGGCCCGAAATTTAATGAACTTGTTCACGTGACAGCCATAATTTCATTTATAACCAATCAAATTACATTTATTAAAAAAAACCCTTCGTGAGCCCCTTTTTTTAAGTAAAAAAAATTCAAACAAACTAGCACGAAAGCTGATGTACTTATTCACGTGACTGCTTCAACCAACCAACTCATATATGAAAAAAACAACCTGAGCCCCCTCCCCCACCTTTGTAAAGCGAAATGGCGCGAAATTTATTATACTTATTGACCAAACAATCAAATTATTTCTCTAAAGACCTGGCGTTTCGAGCCACTTTTTTCCGTATAAAACAAGTAACATTCTGAGACCAACCAGATGTGAGAAAAACCAGAGACCCTCCATCTCAACTCTACTTTTGAAAAACAGAAGAACTTCGAAACCGGTAAATGAACAAAATAAATATATATATATTTCGTTAAATATGACTCCAGTTGCATTTTCGATTTAATCTTTCTTTCTTTATAATTTCACTCGCGTAGGACACCTCGGTTATTTTTCATTTTGTAAAAAGCCCTCACTTTTTAATATATATAAATATATATATATATATATGAATAAAGTTAGTCCTTCATCAGTGATCTTCCAACCATCGTTGGTATTTCATCGCTTTAAAGACCATATACCTCCGGTTGGTGCGAGCAACGGCTAAAAAAAGTCGTTGGGACACGTAAATAAAGGGAACACGAGAGTGTAAACAAACAAAGATGGTAAATCAACTAAAAGTGAGTAAGAAAGTGTCAAGTCCCAGATTTCCATGAATATAAGTTCGGTAAAATCGTGAACGAGAGAGAATAAAGACCATCAATCCTAGTCGAAATGTGAGCAAGGAAGGAATTCCGCACAGGTCAAACGGCAGGAAGAAGGAGTCCAGTCCGTGAATTCGGTGAACATAAGTTCTGTGAAATCGTAGACGAGAGAGAGAAAAGGGGAACCAGCCTGGTCAAGCGTGCGAGAGAATAGAATTACGCACAGGTCAAACGGGAGGAAGTAGGAGAGGTAGTATTAGAGAGTGAGTGAGTGAAAGGTGAGGAAGAGGCTAACAGAGAGAGTGACTGTTAGAGAGGGTAAAGATACAGAGAAAGAGGAAGCAGTAAGAACGAAATAGACGGGTCACAGCGGGGGAAAAATATATGCGTGAATATGAGAACAAACGTGCTGCGTGGTTGCATATGGGTTACATATGAATAAAGTTAGTCCTTCATCAGTGATCTTCCAATCATCATTGGTATTTCATCGCTTTAAAGACCATATATATATATATATATATATATATATATATATATATATATATATATATATATATATATATATATATATATATATATATATATTGTTATACTTGGGGAGGGTCATATTTGCGTAATATTGCCAGAATTAATAACAGAACACACTCACTGTTTGGTTGGTTTTCGCTTCCCGCTGTCTTTTATATCTGCGATCTAACTTACTCGGTCCTCAGTGTTGCCATTGACTGACCGACGGTCGGGGATGATACACATGCAATGTAGACACAGACACGTATGTGTGGTTTGCATAGTTTGCATGAATCTTTCGTTGCACATCTGCGGCATCGTCAGTGGTGTTATATTTTTTTTTCCTCCTGTTGTGTTGTGTGTCTGCGCCATTTTTTGTTCGGTCTCTCTATATGTTTATTTATTTGTTTGCTTGTTTGTTTGTTTTATTATGTCTTCTTTGCGCATGCGTTTGCGTGTGTGTGTGGTGTTGTGTGTGCTGTGTGACTGGTGTGTGTAGTGGAACTATATATGTATATATGTGTATGTATATGTGTGTGTATAGGTATATATGTATATATATATATATATGTGTATATATATATATGTGTATATGTGTGTATATGTGTATATGTATATATATATATGTATATATATATATATATGCATATGTATATATGCATGTATATGCATATATATGTGTGTGCATATGTGTGTATGAACATATGTGTATATACGTGTATATGTGCATATGTATATATGCATGTGTGGTTCCACTATACACGCTAGTCACGCAGCACACACAGCACTGTACACACACGCAAGCGCATGCGCGGGGAGGACAGGTTGAAATAGACAAACGGGCAGATGGGTGAATGAATGTATAGACGGACTGAATAAGAGATGGCGTGGACGTGCAACACAGCGGAAGGAAGGAAAAATGATATAACACCACTGACGATGTTGCGGATGTGCAGCGAATGATTTATGTAAATTGTGTGAACTATATATGTGTGTTTGTGTTAATATTGTATCTGTATCATTTTTGACCGTCGGTCAGTCAATGGCAACATTGAGGACCGAGTAAGTTAGATCGCAGATATAAAAGACAGCGAGAAGCGAAAACCAACCAAACAGTGAGTGTGTTCTGTTATTAATTCTGGCAATATTACGCAAACATGACCCTCCCCAAGTATAATAATATCTGTTTCGACACACGATTTCATATAAAAAACCTCGCTAAACTAATTCATCGCCGCTATATATATATATATATATAATATAAGATCAAAAGATGGTTAAAGGAGTTCAATATATTTTATTATGCGCATTTCAAAAACAAACATCATCAAACAATAATATTTGTGTTTTCATCAGATAAAACAGGAGAACATGATATGAAGGCTAAAATAACACTTGTTGATAGTGCAGTTTTAAATCAACATATCATATGTTGATTTAAAACTGCACTATCAACAAGTGTTTTTTTAGCCTTCATATCATGTTCTCCTGTTTTATCTGATGAAAACACAAATATTATTGTTTGATGATGTTTGTTTTTGAAATGCGCATAATAAAATATATTGAACTCCTTTAACCATCTTTTGATCTTAT
>OZ024743.1:291960586-291965586 GCA_964016885.1 Eledone cirrhosa
ATACATACATACATACATACATACATACATACATACATACATACATCCTTCCTCAGTTTTATATATATACATATATAGATTAAAATAACAGATTAAAGTTCATGCAAAGAAACGTTGCTTTCACCCTTAACGGGATCTTCTGAAACTAAAAACATCAATCTGTGAAAGCAGAAGTAAATATTTCAAAAAACGTTGCAATCGAAGGAAAACAGGAAGACGATACTTTGGGTCGTGAAGGCGTTCCCTGGCAATAAACGGAAAATAGCGAACATAATACGTCATAATGTTCGTCAGAATGTCGTAATGCAGACAGCCAGGCATACAGATAAATTTTATAAGAGCGCTACGGATATGGATAACCGGCGCCTAACACCCCTTTATCAACAGAAAATTGAAAAATAAAAGCTGCAGTTAATATATTTAGACCGCAAGGAATATATAAATGCAAGATTGAAGTCAATCGGAGTAGAACTGTGGATTTGTATAGACTTTGCAAAAATGAGGACACACACACACACACACACACACACACACACACACACACACACACACACACACACACACACACACACACACACACACACACCGACCCACACACACACACACGCGCAAACACACACACACATCTAAACACACACACAGACAACATCAGTTTTATATATATAGATAATTGATTAAAATGTTTCATCGAAATTATATAAAATACCGTATTGTTATATTTGGGGAGGGTCATATTTGCGTAATATTGCCAGAATTAATAACAGAACACACTCACTGTTTGGTTGGTTTTCGCTTCTCGCTGTCTTTCATATATATATATCTGCGATCTTACTCGGTCCTCAATGTTGCCATTGACTGACCGGCGGTCAAAAATAATACAGATACAATATAGACAAACACATATATATATAGTTTACATAATTTACATAAATCTTTCGTTGCACATCTGCAACATCGTCAGTGGTGTTATATTCATTGTTCCTCCTGTTGTGTTGTATGTCTACGCCATTTTTTTGTTCAGTCTGTCTATATATTTATTTATTTATTTGCTTGTTTGTTTATCTTATTTTATTTTGTCTTCTTTGCGCATGCGTTTGCGTGTGTGTATAGTGTTATGTGTGATGTGTGACTAGTGTGTATAGTGTTGTGTCTGCTGGGTGACTAGTGTGTGTTTATGTGCTTGTGTATGTATTTATTTATCTTATTTTATTTTATTTAATTTACTTATTTATTTATACTTCTCTTAGGTCAGTGTTGTTTGTTTGGGTGTTGTTGTTGTTCCACTCATTCTTTCTGTTTAGCTTTGGTCTTCTAATTTCTATTTCACTGGCCTCTCTGATTTGCCTATCTGCTGGGTCATTCCTATGTTTAGATATTATTCTAATTTCTATGTTGTCTATGTTACCGTCATGTTGTTGTCTAGCATGTTCGTATAGTACTGACCCGTTTTTTCGTCCTTTTAGTTCCCCCCAGTGTTGGTCTATCCTTTCACCTATGCTACGAGCTGTCTCACCTATGTATGTTGTTGTCGTGTTTCTGCAAGTACCCTCTGTACATCTTATGCTATAGACTACGTTTCTAGTTTTACAGTTTATCCGGGGGTTCACCTTACATATGATACATTTCCTATTGGTACAGTGGGTTTTCTTAAAAGGGTAGGTTTTGCTGATCAGGGATTTTATGGTGGTTCCTGGCTTTTCTACCACCTTTATTTTTAAGTGGGTCTTTCTCAGGGCCTTTCTACACTGGTTAGCTAATTTCCCTCCAGGGGTGGCGTCCACAAACATGACACTCTGATATCTCTGGTTGTCGTACCATGATGTGGCCTTCCCTATCTTATGTCTAGCCCTATCTAAGCTATTCCATGATTTGCTCCTGTATAGTGGGCAAATTCCTTTCATGTCCAGTTCTATGAGGGTCTTATACTTTTCCATGGCTCCTTCGTATACTCTGACTCTGTCTCTTTGGTTGTAGCCAGAGAACTGCATGCGGTTGATGAAGTGTTGGATGTGTCCTTCCATTTCTGTTGGGTCGCACATGCTGGACACATTCTTCATCACTCGTACCAAATCTGCGATCAGAATATTAAACTTAGCACTACTGGACATTGCTGAGTTTTTGGTATAAAATACCAATAGCCAACAAAGAGCATATAAAGTGGAACTGTATTAATGAATAATGTGTTTGCACTCTGTGCTTTAAATGGATATCAGGCACAAGCATAGATGTCCCTTTATCATCTATCGCCTTTGGGGGTCACGGTTATTTCGGTTCTGAACATCATTTTCGTTATTTTCTCCTGTAGTGCCAGGAGCTGTAAAACAATTGCTGCCAGGGAAAACTATGTATTGAATGCATGACAAGAATAATACAAGATCACAAGATATGACAAACAATATATGAATGTATGAAAGGATATCAACAAACAATGTCTGTATTCGGTAATCATGTATCTTACGTCATTTTGACTGAATAGTGAAGGAAGGTGCACGAAAGTAATAGTGAAGAATAAATAAGTGTATCTTTTTTTAAAACGCTAGTCCAGAACGACACAATTAAAGCCCTGCGAAGCCAGACAAGTGACAAATAGCCTATCTGAGAAATAACGGACTGAACAGCAGAAGTGATGAGAAATACATGTACATATATTCATGCACATGTGCAATTCTGTGAGTGTGGGATATGAATATTGAATGTTTGAACAAATGAAAAGAAGAATGGTCTTATGGAAAAAAGAACACAATGCAAGCGGTAAATTGTGAAACGTTGTTTCCAGTGAAAGATTATATGTTATGCTTCTTCATAGACGCTGAAAATAGAAAGTATGTAGGACATATCTTGAAAAATATGTATGTTGTTAATTTATGAGTTAGGTGGTGTGTCATATACGAAATAATACAACGAAAAACTAAGGCTGAATAAATAAATGGTACTAAAAATGTGCTTGTGTTAATATGGTGTTATATGGAAATCAAGAAATGAAAGTATAACACAGACTAAACACGAATAAGATTTGTTACAAACAGAATTTCATATATGAAACCATTAAAAAATAAAAGTTTGGAATTTGGAGGAGCATTTTGTTAATTTAATATATAGGGGAAAACTGACCATGGTGTAATATTATTGAAAATGATATATATATATATGTACAAAGATAGAATATCTTAGTTTGTATAAGTTTTCTAGTAAAAGAAAGAGTTGTCAGAGAGACGGATATCTATTATCGTTTTATGTGTAGTTAGTGCACTTGTGAAAAATCATAGAGCTGAAGTAACAGCCATTCAGTGTAGTTAGTTCTTAATTTGATTTACTTTTTCAATATATTATTTTATATATCAGTACACACCGATTCTTAACTTTTGCTTTCCTCCGCCCCAATAAGCATGCAAATTTCTCCACACAATGTTTTTCCGTGCGTATATATATATATGTGTGTGTGTGTGTGTGTGCGTGCGTGTGTGTGTAAAAGGTAAACAAAAATAAAACCAGAATCGGTACAGTATATGGAAGGAATATATTAGGTTAACGCTTGAAATAGCAGCAAGAGGGTCTTAACGTTTCGGGCGCTAGTCCTTCATCAGAAGAAGGTTAGAGGAATAAGATAGATTGAAGGGACGGGTGGGTTAGAATTGGAAAAACTGTCTTTAGATAAAAATAACAATTCCATTCATGTTGACATCTCTTAACAAAATTGTTAGTGATTGCGTTTCGAGTATAATTATTTTTTTTAGAAAAGTGGATGATGGAGCACGTCTACCTGAAATGGAAAAAAAGGTTTTGTAAAAAGAACTGTACTTGTGTGCGTGCGTATGTGTGTGTGTCTTATTATTCGTCCGTACGAAACTATGAGCAAAGGGAGGTTCATGCTGCCAATAAAATTCAAAAACGATATATATGTGTGCGTATATACACACACACACACACATATATATATATATATATATATAGATAGATAGATAGATAGAGAGAGAGAGAGAGAGCGAGAAAGAGAGAGAGAGAGAGAGAGAGAGAGAGAGAGAGAGAGAGAAGCAGAAATATATGGAGGAGAAGACATGGCTTAAAAAAATATTTTTATTCCTTACACAGTGTTTCTTCCATGGGTACCGTCTATAATCCCATGGAAGGAATAAGCGAGATTTATATGCTTAAGTGGTATTATAACCATCAGATTCTTCAGATGAATTCAAGTTCTTTCTAATGCTGTCACAAAAGAGATAAACATAGGCCGTACGACATGTAAAATAACAGGCTACGCATTCAGGAACAAATCAGTCTTTAAGAAAATATTTTCGGGGAAGCCAGAAAAATATCAACGGCCATTTTTCAGAAAAGAGACATTCAAAAATGGCCGTTGATGTTTTTCTAGCTTCTCCGAAATCGTTTTATTTTTTTAAAGATTATATTCTTCCTGAATGCGTAGCCTTTTATTCTGCACATAGTTATACCCTTCGGATTTTAGATTTTCTGATAGAGATGGGTTTAATGGCGCAAATTGTTTCTCTTCTTCATTAATTTTAATTAAATAAAATATACTTATAGAATTAGAAATGAAATTCAGGTTTTACATTGACATATTGAACCACTTTCATGATATATAAGATATAATTTCAGGGTTTTTATTGTATTTTCAATCTACTATTTTATTCTGACACAGAATACATTTAGAGAGTCTCGCTTAGAATTATCTATGGAAGTAAAGTGAGGGAATAGTATCAGTATGATTCATAGAAGTGTCGCAGGCAGTGCTGGTGTCATGTTTTGTGTGTCACCAGGTTGTGTTGACATCATGATATGTGAGGATGTAGGCTGTGGTGACAGATTTAAAAAAGGAAATGTTGTATTAAAATGTCTAGTGTGACCAAATAGTATATTAAAACGCTTACCCAGTTTTCCAAATCGATTACATACTCATTGAATTAAATACTTCTTCATTCATTCGCATAATGATGTAGTTATTGTGGTTGTAGGGTTAGTGTTTTGAAAATCGATACAGCATA
>OZ024743.1:291970586-292048086 GCA_964016885.1 Eledone cirrhosa
TATGTTTTATCGCCTGTTTTCAAGTCCAGCAGTCGCAAGAGTGGGAGGGATCGTCCTGATGAGAACCAGTTAATTTCAAAATGCATCGATGATGTCCCCTTGCTTCTGCTGGACACCACCTGAGGGCGTAAGCCCCGGTGTTTTCCACAGCTGCAGCTTTCTAAATGTTTACCTATAAACAGACCATATTTCTTTAGAGATACGAACTTCCAATACATATCTGTGTACAGCTATGCATAAATCAAAACCATAATTCTCTCTCTCGTTCACTCTCTATCTCTATCGGTCTCTCTCTCTCTATATATATATATATGTGTATGTGTGTGCGTGTGTGTGTGTGGTCACGTAGCATGAATGTAATATATATATATATTACAGTCAGGCTACTTGATCACCAGACGTTCAAGTATGCATATATATATATATATATAGACCCAGTGTGTGAGTTTTTTTCTGAGTTTGTGTATGCATAAGACTAAACATTTTCGAAATTTGTTGAATTTTATTTCTGGAAGTGTTTGTTATTTATGCGTTTAACGCTTTTGTATAAATTCTCAAATTCCTTTCCGACAAAAAACAATTCAAAATAAAATTATAGACCAAGTGAGTATTTATTCATCGTAGCAAAACATAATATATTACTCATGATTCAAACAGTAAAATCAATATTACAATATAAGAGGCTACCTGGTAATGTATTTCGAGATCATGTTTCAAATCTTATGTGCTATTCATACTAGTATGACTCGATGTTCTGTGTTTAAACAGAGCCAGTATATATATATAGTGTCTATGGAATTGATAAAGGAAAAGATGTTTCATGTTAAATACAGAACTAAAGTATTTTACAATTAATTACTCTGCGCAGTAGTATACTGCTAACATCTAGTCCAGCATTGATTGTAGTGACGTTATATCTGTAAATAAATAACAGAACGTAAAAACAAATACCTATAATCAAATTAGTAACGAACCTAAATATATTGAGAGATATCTAAAGATAGATAAATGAACAGACGTCCTTGCTAAAAGTTAAGCCTATATCACCTTGAAAACTTTTAATCAGAACTTTAATTACTGACGTATGTGTAGATTAACTCCCCGATTACAAGCGAAATAGGATTAGCGAGTAATAAGATATTAGAATATATATATATCCGTTTAAAGAATAAAACTGACATATAGAAGAACACTTCTTCAGTTATAGGTTGGTTCAATATCGTTCATGAGGGAAAATAGGCTCGGTGTATACAATTCAATAGAAAGTAAAATTGTATCTGAAAGGGTATTTGTGTCGCTATGGCCTGTGCTAGAGTAGTATTTCGAACCTTGTTCAGAAATTATTTTTATCATTATTAATAATAATAATAATAATGATTTCTTTATCTTAATAATAACAATTATGTATATATATATATATATATATATATATATATATATATAGGGGGAAGAAATATATATATATATAGAAGTGGTAGCACAACAGTTAGTTCACAATACCGCGAGCAATTGTTTCACCTTAGCGGATCTTCAGCTCGTACTGCGTAGGGGTAGAGCACTCAGTCCATGAGACGAGTTTGAAGATCCGCTAAGGTGAAACAATATTTCTCGGTATGGTGAACTAACTGTTGTGTTATCACTTCTATTAAACTCGTTCCATAGACTGATTGCTCTACCACTACGGATATTACCTTCCAGTGTTCTACCCCTATATATATATATGTAGATATAATGCCAATCATTGTAAGTTTGAATCTGACATGCAAAACCATATATATGAATAAAGTAAGCCCAAATCATAGTACCTTAAAATATCTCCGAGAGAAATAGGGGGGAGATGAGGTGCAACAGAAATGAAACATGGAATACAGGTTAAAATATCGTCTAGATAGATGTGAAACAAAATGAGCATGTAGTTTATGAAATATCCAAATGATTTCGAAGTCGACCTTTAGTAAGAGAAATAACATTGAGAAAGACATGAACGACACCACACTTTGTTTTGAAAATGTTGAAAGGAGGTTTATAATTATGAATTTTCATATGAATTAATTTAATTTCATAATTTTAGCAAGCTAATAATATATATACATATATATATAAAAAGGAAAAGAAAAAGCTGACAAATTTTTCCCAGTGAAAAATAGTTTAATTAGGAATAAGTATAAATTAGTAATAAGTATTAATTAGTGTTCAGTTTTAGTTTTAAGTTTTTACCGCTTGCGCACTTCTTAGGCTTTTCAAAAATAATTTTGAGATAGATCGCCCGTGATTTTTGCTCTTATCTATCAGTTTGGGAAATTCTTCCTGTTTTATGTGTAAAAAGTGGCTTGGGAGGCATTAAGATTTGGTTGGTTGTTGAATGTCACGTGAATAAGCACGATAAATTTCGTGCCAATTCGTGTTGCAAAAATTCTTGAGTCAAAACAATTTTGATTGGTCGGTAGAAGTCACGTGAATGTTTGAATTGATTTTAGCGCGAGCTGGTTTCGCGCCAAATGTAGATTTGTCGAAGAGTGTCCTTTTCCGCTTGATTGAGTTGCAGTCATGTTGAAAGATCAAAGGTCGAGGTGTCTATTAAGACAAATGTGTGTGTGTGTGTGTACATTTGTCGCGAAACCAGCTCGCGCTAAAATCAATTTAAACATTCACGTGACTTCTACCGACCAATCAAAATTATTTTGACTCAAGAATTTTTGCAACACGAATTGGCGCGAAATTTATAGTGCTTATTCACGTGACATTCAACAACAAACCAAATCTTAATGCCTCCCAAGCCACTTTTTACACATAAAACAGGAAGAATTTCCAAAACTGATCAGATTAGAGCAAAATTCACGAGCACTCTATGTCAAAATTATTTTGAAAAGCATAAGATATGCGCAACCGGTAAAAACTTAAAACTAAAACTGAATACTAATTAAAAACTAATTACTACTTATTACTAATTTATACTTATTCTTAATTAAACTATTTTTCAGTGGGAAAAATTTGTCAGCACTTTCTTTTCCTTTTTACTAATATATTAGAACTTGTGCGTCACACCTCTCTCTCTCTCTCTCTCTCTCTCTCTCTATATATATATATATATATATATATATATATATATATATATATATATAATGCCAATCATTATAAGTTTGAATCTGACATGCAAAAACATATATATATATGAATAAAGTATCACAGGGAGAAAGAGAGAGAGGGGTGTAACAGTAATGAAACACGGAATACAGCTTAAAATATAGTCTAGCTACACACACACACACACACACACACACACACACACACACACACACACACTTATATATATGCTTACATATAGATATAGATATATGCTTACATCTCACACATTAACGCACAAACCTATTTACTGAGTATGTGCCTATATGTGTGCGGCCTTAATATACACAATTTTTTTTTTATTTTCTCTGGTTTCGACTGGATCTACTATTAAACGAAGTGAAAACATGTTTATTATAACTAAGTATTTGTTTATAACAGTAAAGACGTTCCCTCTCGCTAAAATGAGGATGTGGTTTATGGAACAGCCAAATGATTTAGAAGTCGACTTTAAGTGGGAGCAATAACATTAAGAAAGACATGAACGTCATCACAACACACTGTTTTGAAAATTTTGAAAGTAGGTTTATAATTATGAATTTTCATAAGAATTTCGTAGTTGTCTCTGTGGCCTAGCAGTAGGTACTAGAGATGGTTGTCATCCTGACTTTGTGTTCAATTCTGGTCAAGAGGTACATGTAATCTTTTTCTGTTTTTATTTTGCAACCAATAGAAAAAACGGAAAAGGTTTAGGGAGATTCCTACTCCCGACCAGGGTCGAGCTTCAAACCAGGATCACCACCGACTATGATTCCTTCAACTGGGCCACTGAGACAGCTACAAAAGTATAATAAAAATTGATAATTATAAACATACTTTCAAAATCAAAGTTAAAAAGATAACGTGTCGTTCATAGCTTTTATAGCAAACACGATTTCTGCATGATTATTACGGACGTTAAGAAGGCATTCGACTCAATCACACTACGTTGCCTTCATGGACCTCAAGGCGGCTTTCGACATAGTTGACCACGCTTTAACATAGTAAATTCTCAAACTCAACGGTATGCCTCCCAAGATAACTACTCTGTGCCCTCAACAGTGCTGAGAAATGTGTATGGGTGAAGGAGTGGCTCCAACTGGGTCCTTATCAAAATATTGGTCAACCAGGGCTGCAGGGCTTCCCCGACCTCTCCAACTGTGATATCGAATGTCTGATAACCAAGTGCTATGGACGAATCTCTAGCGTTCCCATCGGGAACAACAACGTACCGACCTGGAGAACTGTTCAGCAACTAGATCAATCAGCTCCTTCATTTACTCCACAGTCACCAACAACGGAAGGTTCCCTCGAAAGCTCAATCGCAGATGTGGTCTGGCCACCGAGGTCTTATAGTCCATATGGAAATGCATTTGTCACCACATTTCTGCCATCTGGGAGACAATTCTCTGTATTCACAACGTGTAGGTCCTCTCCGTTCTCTATGACAAAAAGGATCGACGGCTTTGATGGCAAAGTTGCGGTGACCATCGATAAGATCAGATGGCACCTCCAACAGAGATTTGCTTGCTCGCATGCATCAGCATGCAGTCTCATGTCACATAGCTATTTACCGAATGCATTAGAATGGATATTTCCTCCGCCTCCTACCAGATCATCCTACCAGAATATTATTCTTGTTCGACACAGCAGATGCAGAATGGAAGGCGTCATGCGGCAGGCCACGCAGCAGATTGGTGGAGGTGATTAAGAACGCCTCTGGGATTGCTGAGCTAATTTGTTCGCAGTCCCATAGAGCAAGAGCAAATTAGAAGGTATATATACGTATATATATATGTGTGTGAGTGTGTGTTGGTGGGGAGAGGGTGCATATGTGTCTATGCCTATGTGGCTCAGTGTATTTGTTTGTGTATGTGTGTGTGTCTAGCTAATTCAGTCTATATTCCCCTCGCTTGCATGTGACAGAAACTAGAAATAAGCAGATCCTAGTAAACATATCGATACATAGAAATGAAAAGATATATTGAATGCAGATATAGCTTCCTCCTTTAAAGGTATCAATCGATGTAATGAACTCTTCCGTGTTCTAAAAGCATAAACTTGCAATATTGCAGCAGTATTGCAAAATGTAACCTGTGATTCTATATTAAAATAAGCCATGCGCATGTAGGTATACATATATATATATACGTATATAAATACTCATACAAATATATACAGAGAGATAGTTAGATAGAGAGATAAATAGAAAGAAAATATAAACCCACACACTTATATATATATATATATATATTTATATATACATATATATATATATATATATATATATATATATATATATATATATATATATATATATATATATATTACATATATATATAGTTATATGCTTACATCTCACACATTGACGCAAAAACCTATTTACTGAGTATGTGCCTATATGTGTGCACGCCTTAATATTTGCATAAACACAAATATTTATTTTTCATTGTCTCTGGTTTCGACTGGATCTATTATTAAACGAAGTGAAAGCATTTTTATTATATCTAAGTATTTGTTTATAACAGTAAAGGCGTTCCCTCTGGCCATCGTTAAATATACCAATATAAATACATACGCATATACGTTCATACACAGATATATAGAGTCATTGATACAAACATACACACAACTGAATCATCCTCACCAATGCAACAAATGTAGCCAATTTTCCAATCATATTACAAGATTCCATCCTTTGTACGGAAATTGCATTGCAACCTATCAGTTTCTATGACCATCTATATTTGTTCCTGCAAATAAATGCCAAAGGATTTTTACATACGGTGCAACTATATAAATTACGAATTTTTGTAGTAAAGGTAGATAACTATAAAAGCTAAATTAAAAGAGAATGTATACACATATATAATAAAATATATACAAATAATATGCTTACAATTTTCGTCTAAAACAATAGAATGAAGTAGTGATAATAATAAAATCAATAGAGGATCATAAGATTAATACGCTATACAAAATATTCAAGAAAACCAAGTACACCAATCCTGTATTTGAATCTAATACACTGCTTATACTAAATTCGGGGAGGCATAGTTAATCCTTGAATTTAAGCATATATATACTCCACTACGCCAAGTATCGAGTATTCTGTTGATGAGTAAAGGTCTAATTGGTTTAAAACTGGTTCTCTCTCGATTTATATATATAGGCAAAGA
The DNA here is from genome assembly GCA_964016885.1 of Eledone cirrhosa. Taxonomy (NCBI): domain Eukaryota; kingdom Metazoa; phylum Mollusca; class Cephalopoda; order Octopoda; family Eledonidae; genus Eledone; species Eledone cirrhosa. The sequence goes on from OZ024743.1 coordinate 291,976,868, forward strand.
ACAAAACAAAATCAAGGAGTGCAGTTACGAAGAGTGTTGGTATTAGGTATATATATATATATATATATATATATATATATATATATATAGTAATAATAAGGCTGAAAGCAGCGATTATTTGCTTAAAGGGTAATCTGTTGTTTTAATAAATATATATATATATGTATATATAAAGTTGAAAAAGTGGAGAATAACATGGTCAACAGTAAAACAAGGGGATTTATTCACAGTCTAACAATTGTTTCACTGATAAAGTTGTCTAAAAATTGCTGAACACTAGAAACAGTGCCACTCAATTTTAAATACGACGTTAGCTCGATAAGATCTTAGGATTATTCACTACGGCGTATACACAAGCTCTAACTGGATTACCTATAACGATATTTTGTTATCCCTTATATATATATATATACATACAGTAAAAGAGTCAGGACCCGATGGCTGAGCACTCCGGCCGGTTCTACAGCTAAATGCGAACGTTCGGTCCTAGCAGTCGTAATGGCCGGAGCTCAGTCGTCGGGGTCGTGACTCTTTTCCTATTGCCCACTCTACTGCCCTAAGTATCGAGTACTCTGGTGCGTTATGGTCCACCTGCCATCTTACCACACTTTCTTTGTTATAAATATATATATATATATATATATATATATATATATATATATATATATATATATATATATATATAGTAAAAGGAAAAGAGAATGCTGACAAATTTTTCCTATATATATATACATATATATATATATATATATAAATGAAAATATTGAAATTAATGTGAGAAAGGAGCCAACAGTATTTTATAATATATAGGTGACTATGACGTACAAATGGAAAAAGAATTAACGTAAGATTTGGGAAAACAATTCAAACCCAATTAAAAAAAAATCAAGACAGAGATTTTACCCACAGATTTTTTGAAATCCAGGGAAAGAACCAATAGAGTCTTAATTCAGAATAAAATAATGTTTAAATACTCATCCTTCAATTCGAAAAACTACAAATGCTCTATATTGTCTTAGAAAGACTATTTCACGAAACCTTTCAGTGGAGATGGTCACGGTTGGAGTCGTTCCTCAGTAGAGCTCAAACACGATATATATATATATAAATATATAATATAAACGAAAACTCAGTGATGCATCTGAACTCAATTTATTGTGTGTTACAATTGTTTCGCCGGTGTAGATCTGTCTAATTCTGGATCTGCAGGTTCGACGATCACGTCTATTGATTTCGGAGCAAAGGAAATCATTAGACGTGTCCATCGAACCTGCAGATCCAGAATCAGACAGATCCACACAAAGATCGTGTCTCGAGCTGTCCACCGGCGAAACAATTGTAACACACAATAAATTGAGTTCAGATGCATTATTGATATTTCGTTTAATATTATATCATACTCTGCTCTGTAAGAAAATAGAGTGCTCAACCGGCATACTGCCTATGGAAGCATCTTAGCTACCATCTGTCACACACGCACACACACACAGACACACACATATATATATGGAAATTTATATATATATAAATAAATGGAAAATATATTTATAAAACCATATTTATTCTATTATATATATTTCAAGGCTACCAACATTTTGGTACGCTATCATGAGATAAAATACAAAATGTTTTATAAATATTTGACATAACCAAGCATAATATACCTTAACGGTTCAAGTTATCACTGGATTGTATATATATAATATATATTATATATAATATATATAATATATATAATATATAATATATATAATATATATAATATATATAATATATATAATATATTATATATTATATATATAATATACAATATATTATATATATATAATATAAAATACATACATATATATATATATGTATTTTATATTATATATATAATATATTGTATATTATATATATATACATATATATATATATACATATATATATATATATATATACATATATATATATATATATATATATATATATATATATATATATATATATATATATAGATAATTTAATATATCAACTAACATAAGCGCACAGATGCACGCCCATGCCAGCAAATACACAGGTTATGTCATAGTACCCAGGTGGTTCAATGCAGGAGAATGCAGAACAATAATATAAAGGACGTAAAATAAGAAAATATTTTTTTTTTTAAATTTTTAAAAAAATTTTTTACTTACTTAAATTTTCACTCCAACTAATTAGTTTCTGCAATGGGATAAAGACAGTTACGTAATCCAACTGTCGAGAATTCATTGCGTCATCAGGGAGTCTATTCTCAGTTAAGTCTCCAGGCAATGCGCGGACACTGGCGGCTCATATAAAAATAATAATAATTCGGTAGATCGAACAGCTTGCGAGGACTGGATTCTATGTACCGAAATTCTCACTGCTTCAAGTCAAATGGCCGATTCTAAAGAATCAATCACGTGACACAGAGGCTAGTTAGAAGGAATGGGATGGGAAGATGACTGACGCCTACTAACACCCCAAAAAAAATTTTTTTAGAAGTGGTTTTGACAAGTTTGCTCGACAAATCAGTGATTTGGAGATAAATATAGATAATTTAATATATCAACTAACATAAGCGCACAGATGCACGCCCATGCCAGCAAATACACAGGTTATGTCATAGTACCCAGGTGGTTCAATGCAGGAGAATGCAGAACAATAATATAAAGGACGTAAAATAAGAAAATATTTTTTTTTAAAAATTTTTAAAAAAATTTTTTACTTACTTTAAAAATTTTTTACTTACTTTAAACATTTTTGCTTACTTTAAAAATTTTTTTAAAAAAATATTTTCTTATTTTACGTCCTTTATATTATTGTTCTGCATTCTCCTGCATTGAACCACCTGGGTACTATGACATAACCTGTGTATTTGCTGGCATGGGCGTGCATCTGTGCGCTTATGTTAGTTGATATATTAAATTATCTATATTTATCTCCAAATCACTGATTTGTCGAGCAAACTTGTCAAAACCACTTCTAAAAAAATTTTTTTTGGGGTGTTAGTAGGCGTCAGTCATCTTCCCATCCCATTCCTTCTAACTAGCCTCTGTGTCACGTGATTGATTCTTTAGAATCGGCCATTTGACTTGAAGCAGTGAGAATTTCGGTACATAGAATCCAGTCCTCGCAAGCTGTTCGATCTACCGAATTATTATTATTTTTATATGAGCCGCCAGTGTCCGCGCATTGCCTGGAGACTTAACTGAGAATAGACTCCCTGATGACGCAATGAATTCTCGACAGTTGGATTACGTAACTGTCTTTATCCCATTGCAGAAACTAATTAGTTGGAGTGAAAATTTAAGTAAGTAAAACATTTTTTTTTTAATTTTTTTTAAAAAATATTTTCTTATTTTACGTCCTTTATATTATTGTTCTGCATTCTCCTGCATTGAACCACCTGGGTACTATGACATAACCTGTGTATTTGCTGGCATGGGCGTGCATCTATGCGCTTATGTTAGTTGATATATTAAATTATCTATATTTATCTCCAAATCACTGATTTGTCGAGCAAACTTGTCAAAACCACTTCTAAAAAAATTTTTTTTGGGGTGTTAGTAGGCGTCAGTCATCTTACCATCCCATTCCTTCTAACTAGCCTCTGTGTCACGTGATTGATTCTTTAGAATCGGCCATTTGACTTGAAGCAGTGAGAATTTCGGTACATAGAATCCAGTCCTCGCAAGCTGTTCGATCTACCGAATTATTATTAATTTTATATGAGCCGCCAGTGTCCGCGCATTGCCTGGAGACTTAACTGAGAATAGACTCCCTGATGACGCAATGAATTCTCGACAGTTGGATTACGTAACTGTCTTTATCCCATTGCAGAAACTAATTAGTTGGAGTGAAAATTTAAGTAAGTAAAACATTTTTTTTTTAATTTTTTTAAAAAAATATTTTCTTATTTTACGTCCTTTATATTATTGTTCTGCATTCTCCTGCATTGAACCACCTGGGTACTATGACATAACCTGTGTATTTGCTGGCATGGGCGTGCATCTATGCGCTTATGTTAGTTGATATATTAAATTATCTATATTTATCTCCAAATCACTGATTTGTCGAGCAAACTTGTCAAAACCACTTCTAAAAAAATTTTTTTTGGGGTGTTAGTAGGCGTCAGTCATCTTACCATCCCATTCCTTCTAACTAGCCTCTGTGTCACGTGATTGATTCTTTAGAATCGGCCATTTGACTTAAAGCAGTGAGAATTTCGGTACATAGAATCCAGTCCTCGCAAGCTGTTCGATCTGCCGAATTATTATTATTTTTATATGAGCCGCCAGTGTCCGCGCATTGCCTGGAGACTTAACTGAGAATAGACTCCCTGATGACGCAATGAATTCTCGACAGTTGGATTACGTAACTGTCTTTATCCCATTGCAGAAACTAATTAGTTGGAGTGAAAATTTAAGTAAGTAAAAAATTTTTTAAAAAATTTTTTTAAAAAAATATTTTCTTATTTTACGTCCTTTATATTATTGTTCTGCATTCTCCTGCATTGAACCACCTGGGTACTATGACATAACCTGTGTATTTGCTGGCATGGGCGTGCATCTGTGCGCTTATGTTAGTTGATATATTAAATTATCTATATTTATCTCCAAATCACTGATTTGTCGAGCAAACTTGTCAAAACCACTTCTAAAAAAATTTTTTTTGGGGTGTTAGTAGGCGTCAGTCATCTTCCCATCCCATTCCTTCTAACTAGCCTCTGTGTCACGTGATTGATTCTTTAGAATCGGCCATTTGACTTGAAGCAGTGAGAATTTCGGTACATAGAATCCAGTCCTCGCAAGCTGTTCGATCTACCGAATTATTATTATTTTTATATGAGCCGCCAGTGTCCGCGCATTGCCTGGAGACTTAACTGAGAATAGACTCCCTGATGACGCAATGAATTCTCGACAGTTGGATTACGTAACTGTCTTTATCCCATTGCAGAAACTAATTAGTTGGAGTGAAAATTTAAGTAAAAAATTTTTTTAAAGATTTTTTTAAAAAAATATTTTCTTATTTTACGTCCTTTATATTATTGTTCTGCATTCTCCTGCATTGAACCACCTGGGTACTATGACATAACCTGTGTATTTGCTGGCATGGGCGTGCATCTGTGCGCTTATGTTAGTTGATATATTAAATTATCTATATTTATCTCCAAATCACTGATTTGTCGAGCAAACTTGTCAAAACCACTTCTAAAAAAATTTTTTTGGGGGTGTTAGTAGGCGTCAGTCATCTTACCATCCCATTCCTTCTAACTAGCCTCTGTGTCACGTGATTGATTCTTTAGAATCGGCCATTTGACTTGAAGCAGTGAGAATTTCGGAACATAGAATCCAGTCCTCGCAAGCTGTTCGATCTACCGAATTATTATTATTTTTATATGAGCCGCCAGTGTCCGCGCATTGCCTGGAGACTTAACTGAGAATAGACTCCCTGATGACGCAATGAATTCTCGACAGTTGGATTACGTAACTGTCTTTATCCCATTGCAGAAACTAATTAGTTGGAGTGAAAATTTAAGTAAGTAAAACATTTTTTTAAAAATTTTTTTTAAAAAATATTTTCTTATTTTACGTCCTTTATATTATTGTTCTGCATTCTCCTGCATTGAACCACCTGGGTACTATGACATAACCTGTGTATTTGCTGGCATGGGCGTGCATCTATGCGCTTATGTTAGTTGATATATTAAATTATCTATATTTATCTCCAAATCACTGATTTGTCGAGCAAACTTGTCAAAACCACTTCTAAAAAAATTTTTTTTGGGTTGTTAGTAGGCGTCAGTCATCTTACCATCCCATTCCTTCTAACTACCCTCTGTGTCACGTGATTGATTCTTTAGAATCGGCCATTTGACTTGAAGCAGTGAGAATTTCGGTACATAGAATCCAGTCCTCGCAAGCTGTTCGATCTACCGAATTATTATTATTTTTATATGAGCCGCCAGTGTCCGCGCATTGCCTGGAGACTTAACTGAGAATAGACTCCCTGATGACGCAATGAATTCTCGACAGTTGGATTACGTAACTGTCTTTATCCCATTGCAGAAACTAATTAGTTGGAGTGAAAATTTAAGTAAGTAAAACATTTTTTTTTAAATTTTTTTAAAAAAATATTTTCTTATTTTACGTCCTTTATATTATTGTTCTGCATTCTCCTGCATTGAACCACCTGGGTACTATGACATAACCTGTGTATTTGCTGGCATGGGCGTGCATCTGTGCGCTTATGTTAGTTGATATATTAAATTATCTATATTTATCTCCAAATCACTGATTTGTCGAGCAAACTTGTCAAAACCACTTCTAAAAAAATTTTTTTGGGGGTGTTAGTAGGCGTCAGTCATCTTACCATCCCATTCCTTCTAACTAACCTCTGTGTCACGTGATTGATTCTTTAGAATCGGCCATTTGACTTGAAGCAGTGAGAATTTCGGTACATAGAATCCAGTCCTCGCAAGCTGTTCGATCTACCGAATTATTATTATTTTTATATGAGCCGCCAGTGTCCGCGCATTGCCTGGAGACTTAACTGAGAATAGACTCCCTGATGACGCAATGAATTCTCGACAGTTGGATTACGTAACTGTCTTTATCCCATTGCAGAAACTAATTAGTTGGAGTGAAAATTTAAGTAAGTAAAACATTTTTTTAAACATTTTTTTTAAAAAATATTTTCTTATTTTACGTCCTTTATATTATTGTTCTGCATTCTCCTGCATTGAACCACCTGGGTACTATGACATAACCTGTGTATTTGCTGGCATGGGCGTGCATCTATGCGCTTATGTTAGTTGATATATTAAATTATCTATATTTATCTCCAAATCACTGATTTGTCGAGCAAACTTGTCAAAACCACTTCTAAAAAAATTTTTTTGGGGGTGTTAGTAGGCGTCAGTCATCTTACCATCCCATTCCTTCTAACTAGCCTCTGTGTCACGTGATTGATTCTTTAGAATCGGCCATTTGACTTGAAGCAGTGAGAATTTCGGTACATAGAATCCAGTCCTCGCAAGCTGTTCGATCTACCGAATTATTATTATTTTTATATGAGCCGCCAGTGTCCGCGCATTGCCTGGAGACTTAACTGAGAATAGACTCCCTGATGACGCAATGAATTCTCGACAGTTGGATTACGTAACTGTCTTTATCCCATTGCAGAAACTAATTAGTTGGAGTGAAAATTTAAGTAAGTAAAACATTTTTTTTTAAATTTTTTTTAAAAAATATTTTCTTATTTTACGTCCTTTATATTATTGTTCTGCATTCTCCTGCATTGAACCACCTGTGTACTATGACATAACCTGTGTATTTGCTGGCATGGGCGTGCATCTATGCGCTTATGTTAGTTGATATATTAAATTATCTATATTTATCTCCAAATCACTGATTTGTCGAGCAAACTTGTCAAAACCACTTCTAAAAAAATTTCTTTTGGGGTGTTAGTAGGCGTCAGTCATCTTACCATCCCATTCCTTCTAACTAGCCTCTGTGTCACGTGATTGATTCTTTAGAATCGGCCATTTGACTTAAAGCAGTGAGAATTTCGGTACATAGAATCCAGTCCTCGCAAGCTGTTCGATCTACCGAATTATTATTATTTTTATATGAGCCGCCAGTGTCCGCGCATTGCCTGGAGACTTAACTGAGAATAGACTCCCTGATGACGCAATGAATTCTCGACAGTTGGATTACGTAACTGTCTTTATCCCATTGCAGAAACTAATTAGTTGGAGTGAAAATTTAAGTAAGTAAAAAATTTTTTTTAAAATTTTTTTAAAAAAATATTTTCTTATTTTACGTCCTTTATATTATTGTTCTGCATTCTCCTGCATTGAACCACCTGGGTACTATGACATAACCTGTGTATTTGCTGGCATGGGCGTGCATCTGTGCGCTTATGTTAGTTGATATATTAAATTATCTATATTTATCTCCAAATCACTGATTTGTCGAGCAAACTTGTCAAAACCACTTCTAAAAAAATTTTTTTTGGGGTGTTAGTAGGCGTCAGTCATCTTCCCATCCCATTCCTTCTAACTAGCCTCTGTGTCACGTGATTGATTCTTTAGAATCGGCCATTTGACTTGAAGCAGTGAGAATTTCGGTACATAGAATCCAGTCCTCGCAAGCTGTTCGATCTACCGAATTATTATTATTTTTATATGAGCCGCCAGTGTCCGCGCATTGCCTGGAGACTTAACTGAGAATAGACTCCCTGATGACGCAATGAATTCTCGACAGTTGGATTACGTAACTGTCTTTATCCCATTGCAGAAACTAATTAGTTGGAGTGAAAATTTAAGTAAAAAATTTTTTTAAAGATTTTTTTAAAAAAATATTTTCTTATTTTACGTCCTTTATATTATTGTTCTGCATTCTCCTGCATTGAACCACCTGGGTACTATGACATAACCTGTGTATTTGCTGGCATGGGCGTGCATCTGTGCGCTTATGTTAGTTGATATATTAAATTATCTATATTTATCTCCAAATCACTGATTTGTCGAGCAAACTTGTCAAAACCACCTCTAAAAAAATTTTTTTTGGGGTGTTAGTAGGCGTCAGTCATCTTACCATCCCATTCCTTCTAACTAGCCTCTGTGTCAGGTGATCGATTCTTTAGAATCGGCCATTTGACTTGAAGCAGTGAGAATTTCGGAACATAGAATCCAGTCCTCGCAAGCTGTTCGATCTACCGAATTATTATTATTTTTATATGAGCCGCCAGTGTCCGCGCATTGCCTGGAGACTTAACTGAGAATAGACTCCCTGATGACGCAATGAATTCTCGACAGTTGGATTACGTAACTGTCTTTATCCCATTGCAGAAACTAATTAGTTGGAGTGAAAATTTAAGTAAGTAAAACATTTTTTTAAAAATTTTTTTTAAAAAATATTTTCTTATTTTACGTCCTTTATATTATTGTTCTGCATTCTCCTGCATTGAACCACCTGGGTACTATGACATAACCTGTGTATTTGCTGGCATGGGCGTGCATCTATGCGCTTATGTTAGTTGATATATTAAATTATCTATATTTATCTCCAAATCACTGATTTGTCGAGCAAACTTGTCAAAACCACTTCTAAAAAAATTTTTTTTGGGTTGTTAGTAGGCGTCAGTCATCTTACCATCCCATTCCTTCTAACTAGCCTCTGTGTCACGTGATTGATTCTTTAGAATCGGCCATTTGACTTGAAGCAGTGAGAATTTCGGTACATAGAATCCAGTCCTCGCAAGCTGTTCGATCTACCGAATTATTATTATTTTTATATGAGCCGCCAGTGTCCGCGCATTGCCTGGAGACTTAACTGAGAATAGACTCCCTGATGACGCAATGAATTCTCGACAGTTGGATTACGTAACTGTCTTTATCCCATTGCAGAAACTAATTAGTTGGAGTGAAAATTTAAGTAAGTAAAACATTTTTTTTTAAATTTTTTTAAAAAAATATTTTCTTATTTTACGTCCTTTATATTATTGTTCTGCATTCTCCTGCATTGAACCACCTGGGTACTATGACATAACCTGTGTATTTGCTGGCATGGGCGTGCATCTGTGCGCTTATGTTAGTTGATATATTAAATTATCTATATTTATCTCCAAATCACTGATTTGTCGAGCAAACTTGTCAAAACCACTTCTAAAAAAATTTTTTTGGGGGTGTTAGTAGGCGTCAGTCATCTTACCATCCCATTCCTTCTAACTAACCTCTGTGTCACGTGATTGATTCTTTAGAATCGGCCATTTGACTTGAAGCAGTGAGAATTTCGGTACATAGAATCCAGTCCTCGCAAGCTGTTCGATCTACCGAATTATTATTATTTTTATATGAGCCGCCAGTGTCCGCGCATTGCCTGGAGACTTAACTGAGAATAGACTCCCTGATGACGCAATGAATTCTCGACAGTTGGATTACGTAACTGTCTTTATCCCATTGCAGAAACTAATTAGTTGGAGTGAAAATTTAAGTAAGTAAAACATTTTTTTAAACATTTTTTTTAAAAAATATTTTCTTATTTTACGTCCTTTATATTATTGTTCTGCATTCTCCTGCATTGAACCACCTGGGTACTATGACATAACCTGTGTATTTGCTGGCATGGGCGTGCATCTATGCGCTTATGTTAGTTGATATATTAAATTATCTATATTTATCTCCAAATCACTGATTTGTCGAGCAAACTTGTCAAAACCACTTCTAAAAAAATTTTTTTGGGGGTGTTAGTAGGCGTCAGTCATCTTACCATCCCATTCCTTCTAACTAGCCTCTGTGTCACGTGATTGATTCTTTAGAATCGGCCATTTGACTTGAAGCAGTGAGAATTTCGGTACATAGAATCCAGTCCTCGCAAGCTGTTCGATCTACCGAATTATTATTATTTTTATATGAGCCGCCAGTGTCCGCGCATTGCCTGGAGACTTAACTGAGAATAGACTCCCTGATGACGCAATGAATTCTCGACAGTTGGATTACGTAACTGTCTTTATCCCATTGCAGAAACTAATTAGTTGGAGTGAAAATTTAAGTAAGTAAAACATTTTTTTTTAAATTTTTTTTAAAAAATATTTTCTTATTTTACGTCCTTTATATTATTGTTCTGCATTCTCCTGCATTGAACCACCTGTGTACTATGACATAACCTGTGTATTTGCTGGCATGGGCGTGCATCTATGCGCTTATGTTAGTTGATATATTAAATTATCTATATTTATCTCCAAATCACTGATTTGTCGAGCAAACTTGTCAAAACCACTTCTAAAAAAATTTCTTTTGGGGTGTTAGTAGGCGTCAGTCATCTTACCATCCCATTCCTTCTAACTAGCCTCTGTGTCACGTGATTGATTCTTTAGAATCGGCCATTTGACTTAAAGCAGTGAGAATTTCGGTACATAGAATCCAGTCCTCGCAAGCTGTTCGATCTACCGAATTATTATTATTTTTATATGAGCCGCCAGTGTCCGCGCATTGCCTGGAGACTTAACTGAGAATAGACTCCCTGATGACGCAATGAATTCTCGACAGTTGGATTACGTAACTGTCTTTATCCCATTGCAGAAACTAATTAGTTGGAGTGAAAATTTAAGTAAGTAAAAAATTTTTTTTAAAATTTTTTTAAAAAAATATTTTCTTATTTTACGTCCTTTATATTATTGTTCTGCATTCTCCTGCATTGAACCACCTGGGTACTATGACATAACCTGTGTATTTGCTGGCATGGGCGTGCATCTGTGCGCTTATGTTAGTTGATATATTAAATTATCTATATTTATCTCCAAATCACTGATTTGTCGAGCAAACTTGTCAAAACCACTTCTAAAAAAATTTTTTTTGGGGTGTTAGTAGGCGTCAGTCATCTTCCCATCCCATTCCTTCTAACTAGCCTCTGTGTCACGTGATTGATTCTTTAGAATCGGCCATTTGACTTGAAGCAGTGAGAATTTCGGTACATAGAATCCAGTCCTCGCAAGCTGTTCGATCTACCGAATTATTATTATTTTTATATGAGCCGCCAGTGTCCGCGCATTGCCTGGAGACTTAACTGAGAATAGACTCCCTGATGACGCAATGAATTCTCGACAGTTGGATTACGTAACTGTCTTTATCCCATTGCAGAAACTAATTAGTTGGAGTGAAAATTTAAGTAAAAAATTTTTTTAAAGATTTTTTTAAAAAAATATTTTCTTATTTTACGTCCTTTATATTATTGTTCTGCATTCTCCTGCATTGAACCACCTGGGTACTATGACATAACCTGTGTATTTGCTGGCATGGGCGTGCATCTGTGCGCTTATGTTAGTTGATATATTAAATTATCTATATTTATCTCCAAATCACTGATTTGTCGAGCAAACTTGTCAAAACCACCTCTAAAAAAATTTTTTTTGGGGTGTTAGTAGGCGTCAGTCATCTTACCATCCCATTCCTTCTAACTAGCCTCTGTGTCAGGTGATCGATTCTTTAGAATCGGCCATTTGACTTGAAGCAGTGAGAATTTCGGAACATAGAATCCAGTCCTCGCAAGCTGTTCGATCTACCGAATTATTATTATTTTTATATGAGCCGCCAGTGTCCGCGCATTGCCTGGAGACTTAACTGAGAATAGACTCCCTGATGACGCAATGAATTCTCGACAGTTGGATTACGTAACTGTCTTTATCCCATTGCAGAAACTAATTAGTTGGAGTGAAAATTTAAGTAAGTAAAACATTTTTTTAAAAATTTTTTTTAAAAAATATTTTCTTATTTTACGTCCTTTATATTATTGTTCTGCATTCTCCTGCATTGAACCACCTGGGTACTATGACATAACCTGTGTATTTGCTGGCATGGGCGTGCATCTATGCGCTTATGTTAGTTGATATATTAAATTATCTATATTTATCTCCAAATCACTGATTTGTCGAGCAAACTTGTCAAAACCACTTCTAAAAAAAATTTTTTTGGGGTGTTAGTAGGCGTCAGTCATCTTACCATCCCATTCCTTCTAACTAGCCTCTGTGTCACGTGATTGATTCTTTAGAATCGGCCATTTGACTTGAAGCAGTGAGAATTTCGGTACATAGAATCCAGTCCTCGCAAGCTGTTCGATCTACCGAATTATTATTATTTTTATATGAGCCGCCAGTGTCCGCGCATTGCCTGGAGACTTAACTGAGAATAGACTCCCTGATGACGCAATGAATTCTCGACAGTTGGATTACGTAACTGTCATTATCCCATTGCAGAAACTAATTAGTTGGAGTGAAAATTTAAGTAAGTAAAAAATTTTTTTAAAAATTTTTTTAAAAAAATATTTTCTTATTTTACGTCCTTTATATTATTGTTCTGCATTCTCCTGCATTGAACCACCTGGGTACTATGACATAACCTGTGTATTTGCTGGCATGGGCGTGCATCTATGCGCTTATGTTAGTTGATATATTAAATTATCTATATTTATCTCCAAATCACTGATTTGTCGAGCAAACTTGTCAAAACCACTTCTAAAAAAATTTTTTTTGGGGTGTTAGTAGGCGTCAGTCATCTTACCATCCCATTCCTTCTAACTAGCCTCTGTGTCACGTGATTGATTCTTTAGAATCGGCCATTTGACTTAAAGCAGTGAGAATTTCGGTACATAGAATCCAGTCCTCGCAAGCTGTTCGATCTACCGAATTATTATTATTTTTATATGAGCCGCCAGTGTCCGCGCATTGCCTGGAGACTTAACTGAGAATAGACTCCCTGATGACGCAATGAATTCTCGACAGTTGGATTACGTAACTGTCTTTATCCCATTGCAGAAACTAATTAGTTGGAGTGAAAATTTAAGTAAAAAATTTTTTTAAAGATTTTTTTAAAAAAATATTTTCTTATTTTACGTCCTTTATATTATTGTTCTGCATTCTCCTGCATTGAACCACCTGGGTACTATGACATAACCTGTGTATTTGCTGGCATGGGCGTGCATCTGTGCGCTTATGTTAGTTGATATATTAAATTATCTATATTTATCTCCAAATCACTGATTTGTCGAGCAAACTTGTCAAAACCACTTCTAAAAAAATTTTTTTGGGGTTGTTAGTAGGCGTCAGTCATCTTACCATCCCATTCCTTCTAACTAGCCTCTGTGTCACGTGATTGATTCTTTAGAATCGGCCATTTGACTTGAAGCAGTGAGAATTTCGGTACATAGAATCCAGTCCTCGCAAGCTGTTCGATCTACCGAATTATTATTATTTTTATATGAGCCGCCAGTGTCCGCGCATTGCCTGGAGACTTAACTGAGAATAGACTCCCTGATGACGCAATGAATTCTCGACAGTTGGATTACGTAACTGTCTTTATCCCATTGCAGAAACTAATTAGTTGGAGTGAAAATTTAAGTAAGTAAAACATTTTTTTTTTAATTTTTTTAAAAAAATATTTTCTTATTTTACGTCCTTTATATTATTGTTCTGCATTCTCCTGCATTGAACCACCTGGGTACTATGACATAACCTGTGTATTTGCTGGCATGGGCGTGCATCTGTGCGCTTATGTTAGTTGATATATTAAATTATCTATATTTATCTCCAAATCACTGATTTGTCGAGCAAACTTGTCAAAACCACTTCTAAAAAAATTTTTTTGGGGGTGTTAGTAGGCGTCAGTCATCTTACCATCCCATTCCTTCTAACTAGCCTCTGTGTCACGTGATTGATTCTTTAGAATCGGCCATTTGACTTGAAGCAGTGAGAATTTCGGTACATAGAATCCAGTCCTCGCAAGCTGTTCGATCTACCGAATTATTATTATTTTTATATGAGCCGCCAGTGTCCGCGCATTGCCTGGAGACTTAACTGAGAATAGACTCCCTGATGACGCAATGAATTCTCGACAGTTGGATTACGTAACTGTCTTTATCCCATTGCAGAAACTAATTAGTTGGAGTGAAAATTTAAGTAAGTAAAACATTTTTTTAAACATTTTTTTTAAAAAATATTTTCTTATTTTACGTCCTTTATATTATTGTTCTGCATTCTCCTGCATTGAACCACCTGGGTACTATGACATAACCTGTGTATTTGCTGGCATGGGCGTGCATCTGTGCGCTTATGTTAGTTGATATATTAAATTATCTATATTTATCTCCAAATCACTGATTTGTCGAGCAAACTTGTCAAAACCACTTCTAAAAAAATTTTTTTTGGGGTGTTAGTAGGCGTCAGTCATCTTCCCATCCCATTCCTTCTAACTAGCCTCTGTGTCACGTGATTGATTCTTTAGAATCGGCCATTTGACTTGAAGCAGTGAGAATTTCGGTACATAGAATCCAGTCCTCGCAAGCTGTTCGATCTACCGAATTATTATTATTTTTATATGAGCCGCCAGTGTCCGCGCATTGCCTGGAGACTTAACTGAGAATAGACTCCCTGATGACGCAATGAATTCTCGACAGTTGGATTACGTAACTGTCTTTATCCCATTGCAGAAACTAATTAGTTGGAGTGAAAATTTAAGTAAGTAAAACATTTTTTTAAACATTTTTTTAAAAAAATATTTTCTTATTTTACGTCCTTTATATTATTGTTCTGCATTCTCCTGCATTGAACCACCTGGGTACTATGACATAACCTGTGTATTTGCTGGCATGGGCGTGCATCTATGCGCTTATGTTAGTTGATATATTAAATTATCTATATTTATCTCCAAATCACTGATTTGTCGAGCAAACTTGTCAAAACCACTTCTAAAAAAATTTTTTTTGGGGTGTTAGTAGGCGTCAGTCATCTTACCATCCCATTCCTTCTAACTAGCCTCTGTGTCACGTGATTGATTCTTTAGAATCGGCCATTTGACTTGAAGCAGTGAGAATTTCGGTACATAGAATCCAGTCCTCGCAAGCTGTTCGATCTACCGAATTATTATTATTTTTATATGAGCCGCCAGTGTCCGCGCATTGCCTGGAGACTTAACTGAGAATAGACTCCCTGATGACGCAATGAATTCTCGACAGTTGGATTACGTAACTGTCTTTATCCCATTGCAGAAACTAATTAGTTGGAGTGAAAATTTAAGTAAGTAAAACATTTTTTTTTAAATTTTTTTAAAAAAATATTTTCTTATTTTACGTCCTTTATATTATTGTTCTGCATTCTCCTGCATTGAACCACCTGGGTACTATGACATAACCTGTGTATTTGCTGGCATGGGCGTGCATCTATGCGCTTATGTTAGTTGATATATTAAATTATCTATATTTATCTCCAAATCACTGATTTGTCGAGCAAACTTGTCAAAACCACTTCTAAAAAAATTTTTTTTGGGGTGTTAGTAGGCGTCAGTCATCTTACCATCCCATTCCTTCTAACTAGCCTCTGTGTCACGTGATTGATTCTTTAGAATCGGCCATTTGACTTAAAGCAGTGAGAATTTCGGTACATAGAATCCAGTCCTCGCAAGCTGTTCGATCTACCGAATTATTATTATTTTTATATGAGCCGCCAGTGTCCGCGCATTGCCTGGAGACTTAACTGAGAATAGACTCCCTGATGACGCAATGAATTCTCGACAGTTGGATTACGTAACTGTCTTTATCCCATTGCAGAAACTAATTAGTTGGAGTGAAAATTTAAGTAAAAAATTTTTTTAAAGATTTTTTTAAAAAAATATTTTCTTATTTTACGTCCTTTATATTATTGTTCTGCATTCTCCTGCATTGAACCACCTGGGTACTATGACATAACCTGTGTATTTGCTGGCATGGGCGTGCATCTATGCGCTTATGTTAGTTGATATATTAAATTATCTATATTTATCTCCAAATCACTGATTTGTCGAGCAAACTTGTCAAAACCACTTCTAAAAAAAATTTTTTTGGGGTGTTAGTAGGCGTCAGTCATCTTACCATCCCATTCCTTCTAACTAGCCTCTGTGTCACGTGATTGATTCTTTAGAATCGGCCATTTGACTTGAAGCAGTGAGAATTTCGGTACATAGAATCCAGTCCTCGCAAGCTGTTCGATCTACCGAATTATTATTATTTTTATATGAGCCGCCAGTGTCCGCGCATTGCCTGGAGACTTAACTGAGAATAGACTCCCTGATGACGCAATGAATTCTCGACAGTTGGATTACGTAACTGTCTTTATCCCATTGCAGAAACTAATTAGTTGGAGTGAAAATTTAAGTAAGTAAAAAATTTTTTTAAAAATTTTTTTAAAAAAATATTTTCTTATTTTACGTCCTTTATATTATTGTTCTGCATTCTCCTGCATTGAACCACCTGGGTACTATGACATAACCTGTGTATTTGCTGGCATGGGCGTGCATCTGTGCGCTTATGTTAGTTGATATATTAAATTATCTATATTTATCTCCAAATCACTGATTTGTCGAGCAAACTTGTCAAAACCACTTCTAAAAAAAATTTTTTTGGGGTGTTAGTAGGCGTCAGTCATCTTCCCATCCCATTCCTTCTAACTAGCCTCTGTGTCACGTGATTGATTCTTTAGAATCGGCCATTTGACTTGAAGCAGTGAGAATTTCGGTACATAGAATCCAGTCCTCGCAAGCTGTTCGATCTACCGAATTATTATTATTTTTATATGAGCCGCCAGTGTCCGCGCATTGCCTGGAGACTTAACTGAGAATAGACTCCCTGATGACGCAATGAATTCTCGACAGTTGGATTACGTAACTGTCTTTATCCCATTGCAGAAACTAATTAGTTGGAGTGAAAATTTAAGTAAAAAATTTTTTTAAAGATTTATTTAAAAAAATATTTTCTTATTTTACGTCCTTTATATTATTGTTCTGCATTCTCCTGCATTGAACCACCTGGGTACTATGACATAACCTGTGTATTTGCTGGCATGGGCGTGCATCTGTGCGCTTATGTTAGTTGATATATTAAATTATCTATATTTATCTCCAAATCACTGATTTGTCGAGCAAACTTGTCAAAACCACTTCTAAAAAAATTTTTTTTGGGGTGTTAGTAGGCGTCAGTCATCTTACCATCCCATTCCTTCTAACTAGCCTCTGTGTCACGTGATTGATTCTTTACAATCGGCCATTTGACTTGAAGCAGTGAGAATTTCGGAACATAGAATCCAGTCCTCGCAAGCTGTTCGATCTACCGAATTATTATTATTTTTATATGAGCCGCCAGTGTCCGCGCATTGCCTGGAGACTTAACTGAGAATAGACTCCCTGATGACGCAATGAATTCTCGACAGTTGGATTACGTAACTGTCTTTATCCCATTGCAGAAACTAATTAGTTGGAGTGAAAATTTAAGTAAGTAAAACATTTTTTTAAAAATTTTTTTAAAAAAATATTTTCTTATTTTACGTCCTTTATATTATTGTTCTGCATTCTCCTGCATTGAACCACCTGGGTACTATGACATAACCTGTGTATTTGCTGGCATGGGCGTGCATCTATGCGCTTATGTTAGTTGATATATTAAATTATCTATATTTATCTCCAAATCACTGATTTGTCGAGCAAACTTGTCAAAACCACTTCTAAAAAAATTTTTTTTGGGGTGTTAGTAGGCGTCAGTCATCTTACCATCCCATTCCTTCTAACTAGCCTCTGTGTCACGTGATTGATTCTTTAGAATCGGCCATTTGACTTGAAGCAGTGAGAATTTCGGTACATAGAATCCTGTCCTCGCAAGCTGTTCGATCTACCGAATTATTATTATTTTTATATGAGCCGCCAGTGTCCGCGCATTGCCTGGAGACTTAACTGAGAATAGACTCCCTGATGACGCAATGAATTCTCGACAGTTGGATTACGTAACTGTCTTTATCCCATTGCAGAAACTAATTAGTTGGAGTGAAAATTTAAGTAAGTAAAACATTTTTTTTTAAATTTTTTTAAAAAAATATTTTCTTATTTTACGTCCTTTATATTATTGTTCTGCATTCTCCTGCATTGAACCACCTGGGTACTATGACATAACCTGTGTATTTGCTGGCATGGGCGTGCATCTATGCGCTTATGTTAGTTGATATATTAAATTATCTATATTTATCTCCAAATCACTGATTTGTCGAGCAAACTTGTCAAAACCACTTCTAAAAAAATTTTTTTTGGGGTGTTAGTAGGCGTCAGTCATCTTACCATCCCATTCCTTCTAACTAGCCTCTGTGTCACGTGATTGATTCTTTAGAATCGGCCATTTGACTTAAAGCAGTGAGAATTTCGGTACATAGAATCCAGTCCTCGCAAGCTGTTCGATCTACCGAATTATTATTATTTTTATATGAGCCGCCAGTGTCCGCGCATTGCCTGGAGACTTAACTGAGAATAGACTCCCTGATGACGCAATGAATTCTCGACAGTTGGATTACGTAACTGTCTTTATCCCATTGCAGAAACTAATTAGTTGGAGTGAAAATTTAAGTAAGTAAAAAATTTTTTAAAAAATTTTTTTAAAAAAATATTTTCTTATTTTACGTCCTTTATATTATTGTTCTGCATTTTCCTGCATTGAACCACCTGGGTACTATGACATAACCTGTGTATTTGCTGGCATGGGCGTGCATCTGTGCGCTTATGTTAGTTGATATATTAAATTATCTATATTTATCTCCAAATCACTGATTTGTCGAGCAAACTTGTCAAAACCACTTCTAAAAAAATTTTTGTTGGGGTGTTAGTAGGCGTCAGTCATCTTACCATCCCATTCCTTCTAACTAGCCTCTGTGTCACGTGATTGATTCTTTAGAATCGGCCATTTGACTTGAAGCAGTGAGAATTTCGGTACATAGAATCCAGTCCTCGCAAGCTGTTCGATCTACCGAATTATTATTATTTTTATATGAGCCGCCAGTGTCCGCGCATTGCCTGGAGACTTAACTGAGAATAGACTCCCTGATGACGCAATGAATTCTCGACAGTTGGATTACGTAACTGTCTTTATCCCATTGCAGAAACTAATTAGTTGGAGTGAAAATTTAAGTAAGTAAAACATTTTTTAAAAAATTTTTTTTAAAAAATATTTTCTTATTTTACGTCCTTTATATTATTGTTCTGCATTCTCCTGCATTGAACCACCTGGGTACTATGACATAACCTGTGTATTTGCTGGCATGGGCGTGCATCTATGCGCTTATGTTAGTTGATATATTAAATTATCTATATTTATCTCCAAATCACTGATTTGTCGAGCAAACTTGTCAAAACCACTTCTAAAAAAATTTGTTTTGGGGTGTTAGTAGGCGTCAGTCATCTTACCATCCCATTCCTTCTAACTAGCCTCTGTGTCACGTGATTGATTCTTTAGAATCGGCCATTTGACTTGAAGCAGTGAGAATTTCGGTACATAGAATCCTGTCCTCGCAAGCTGTTCGATCTACCGAATTATTATTATTTTTATATGAGCCGCCAGTGTCCGCGCATTGCCTGGAGACTTAACTGAGAATAGACTCCCTGATGACGCAATGAATTCTCGACAGTTGGATTACGTAACTGTCTTTATCCCATTGCAGAAACTAATTAGTTGGAGTGAAAATTTAAGTAAGTAAAACATTTTTTTTTAAATTTTTTTAAAAAAATATTTTCTTATTTTACGTCCTTTATATTATTGTTCTGCATTCTCCTGCATTGAACCACCTGGGTACTATGACATAACCTGTGTATTTGCTGGCATGGGCGTGCATCTATGCGCTTATGTTAGTTGATATATTAAATTATCTATATTTATCTCCAAATCACTGATTTGTCGAGCAAACTTGTCAAAACCACTTCTAAAAAAATTTTTTTTGGGGTGTTAGTAGGCGTCAGTCATCTTACCATCCCATTCCTTCTAACTAGCCTCTGTGTCACGTGATTGATTCTTTAGAATCGGCCATTTGACTTGAAGCAGTGAGAATTTCGGTACATAGAATCCAGTCCTCGCAAGCTGTTCGATCTACCGAATTATTATTATTTTTATATGAGCCGCCAGTGTCCGCGCATTGCCTGGAGACTTAACTGAGAATAGACTCCCTGATGACGCAATGAATTCTCGACAGTTGGATTACGTAACTGTCTTTATCCCATTGCAGAAACTAATTAGTTGGAGTGAAAATTTAAGTAAGTAAAAAATTTTTTTAAAAATTTTTTTAAAAAAATATTTTCTTATTTTACGTCCTTTATATTATTGTTCTGCATTCTCCTGCATTGAACCACCTGGGTACTATGACATAACCTGTGTATTTGCTGGCATGGGCGTGCATCTGTGCGCTTATGTTAGTTGATATATTAAATTATCTATATTTATCTCCAAATCACTGATTTGTCGAGCAAACTTGTCAAAACCACTTCTAAAAAAATTTTTTTGGGGGTGTTAGTAGGCGTCAGTCATCTTACCATCCCATTCCTTCTAACTAGCCTCTGTGTCACGTGATTGATTCTTTAGAATCGGCCATTTGACTTGAAGCAGTGAGAATTTCGGTACATAGAATCCAGTCCTCGCAAGCTGTTCGATCTACCGAATTATTATTATTTTTATATGAGCCGCCAGTGTCCGCGCATTGCCTGGAGACTTAACTGAGAATAGACTCCCTGATGACGCAATGAATTCTCGACAGTTGGATTACGTAACTGTCTTTATCCCATTGCAGAAACTAATTAGTTGGAGTGAAAATTTAAGTAAGTAAAACATTTTTTTAAACATTTTTTTTAAAAAATATTTTCTTATTTTACGTCCTTTATATTATTGTTCTGCATTCTCCTGCATTGAACCACCTGGGTACTATGACATAACCTGTGTATTTGCTGGCATGGGCGTGCATCTATGCGCTTATGTTAGTTGATATATTAAATTATCTATATTTATCTCCAAATCACTGATTTGTCGAGCAAACTTGTCAAAACCACTTCTAAAAAAATTTTTTTGGGGTGTTAGTAGGCGTCAGTCATCTTACCATCCCATTCCTTCTAACTAGCCTCTGTGTCACGTGATTGATTCTTTAGAATCGGCCATTTGACTTGAAGCAGTGAGAATTTCGGTACATAGAATCCAGTCCTCGCAAGCTGTTCGATCTACCGAATTATTATTATTTTTATATGAGCCGCCAGTGTCCGCGCATTGCCTGGAGACTTAACTGAGAATAGACTCCCTGATGACGCAATGAATTCTCGACAGTTGGATTACGTAACTGTCTTTATCCCATTGCAGAAACTAATTAGTTGGAGTGAAAATTTAAGTAAGTAAAACATTTTTTTTTAAATTTTTTAAAAAAAATATTTTCTTATTTTACGTCCTTTATATTATTGTTCTGCATTCTCCTGCATTGAACCACCTGGGTACTATGACATAACCTGTGTATTTGCTGGCATGGGCGTGCATCTATGCGCTTATGTTAGTTGATATATTAAATTATCTATATTTATCTCCAAATCACTGATTTGTCGAGCAAACTTGTCAAAACCACTTCTAAAAAAATTTTTTTTGGGGTGTTAGTAGGCGTCAGTCATCTTACCATCCCATTCCTTCTAACTAGCCTCTGTGTCACGTGATTGATTCTTTAGAATCGGCCATTTGACTTAAAGCAGTGAGAATTTCGGTACATAGAATCCAGTCCTCGCAAGCTGTTCGATCTACCGAATTATTATTATTTTTATATGAGCCGCCAGTGTCCGCGCATTGCCTGGAGACTTAACTGAGAATAGACTCCCTGATGACGCAATGAATTCTCGACAGTTGGATTACGTAACTGTCTTTATCCCATTGCAGAAACTAATTAGTTGGAGTGAAAATTTAAGTAAAAAATTTTTTTAAAGATTTTTTTAAAAAAATATTTTCTTATTTTACGTCCTTTATATTATTGTTCTGCATTCTCCTGCATTGAACCACCTGGGTACTATGACATAACCTGTGTATTTGCTGGCATGGGCGTGCATCTATGCGCTTATGTTAGTTGATATATTAAATTATCTATATTTATCTCCAAATCACTGATTTGTCGAGCAAACTTGTCAAAACCACTTCTAAAAAAAATTTTTTTGGGGTGTTAGTAGGCGTCAGTCATCTTACCATCCCATTCCTTCTAACTAGCCTCTGTGTCACGTGATTGATTCTTTAGAATCGGCCATTTGACTTGAAGCAGTGAGAATTTCGGTACATAGAATCCAGTCCTCGCAAGCTGTTCGATCTACCGAATTATTATTATTTTTATATGAGCCGCCAGTGTCCGCGCATTGCCTGGAGACTTAACTGAGAATAGACTCCCTGATGACGCAATGAATTCTCGACAGTTGGATTACGTAACTGTCTTTATCCCATTGCAGAAACTAATTAGTTGGAGTGAAAATTTAAGTAAGTAAAAAATTTTTTTAAAAATTTTTTTAAAAAAATATTTTCTTATTTTACGTCCTTTATATTATTGTTCTGCATTCTCCTGCATTGAACCACCTGGGTACTATGACATAACCTGTGTATTTGCTGGCATGGGCGTGCATCTGTGCGCTTATGTTAGTTGATATATTAAATTATCTATATTTATCTCCAAATCACTGATTTGTCGAGCAAACTTGTCAAAACCACTTCTAAAAAAATTTTTTTTGGGGTGTTAGTAGGCGTCAGTCATCTTCCCATCCCATTCCTTCTAACTAGCCTCTGTGTCACGTGATTGATTCTTTAGAATCGGCCATTTGACTTGAAGCAGTGAGAATTTCGGTACATAGAATCCAGTCCTCGCAAGCTGTTCGATCTACCGAATTATTATTATTTTTATATGAGCCGCCAGTGTCCGCGCATTGCCTGGAGACTTAACTGAGAATAGACTCCCTGATGACGCAATGAATTCTCGACAGTTGGATTACGTAACTGTCTTTATCCCATTGCAGAAACTAATTAGTTGGAGTGAAAATTTAAGTAAAAAATTTTTTTAAAGATTTATTTAAAAAAATATTTTCTTATTTTACGTCCTTTATATTATTGTTCTGCATTCTCCTGCATTGAACCACCTGGGTACTATGACATAACCTGTGTATTTGCTGGCATGGGCGTGCATCTGTGCGCTTATGTTAGTTGATATATTAAATTATCTATATTTATCTCCAAATCACTGATTTGTCGAGCAAACTTGTCAAAACCACTTCTAAAAAAATTTTTTTTGGGGTGTTAGTAGGCGTCAGTCATCTTACCATCCCATTCCTTCTAACTAGCCTCTGTGTCACGTGATTGATTCTTTACAATCGGCCATTTGACTTGAAGCAGTGAGAATTTCGGAACATAGAATCCAGTCCTCGCAAGCTGTTCGATCTACCGAATTATTATTATTTTTATATGAGCCGCCAGTGTCCGCGCATTGCCTGGAGACTTAACTGAGAATAGACTCCCTGATGACGCAATGAATTCTCGACAGTTGGATTACGTAACTGTCTTTATCCCATTGCAGAAACTAATTAGTTGGAGTGAAAATTTAAGTAAGTAAAACATTTTTTTAAAAATTTTTTTTAAAAAATATTTTCTTATTTTACGTCCTTTATATTATTGTTCTGCATTCTCCTGCATTGAACCACCTGGGTACTATGACATAACCTGTGTATTTGCTGGCATGGGCGTGCATCTATGCGCTTATGTTAGTTGATATATTAAATTATCTATATTTATCTCCAAATCACTGATTTGTCGAGCAAACTTGTCAAAACCACTTCTAAAAAAATTTTTTTTGGGGTGTTAGTAGGCGTCAGTCATCTTACCATCCCATTCCTTCTAACTAGCCTCTGTGTCACGTGATTGATTCTTTAGAATCGGCCATTTGACTTGAAGCAGTGAGAATTTCGGTACATAGAATCCTGTCCTCGCAAGCTGTTCGATCTACCGAATTATTATTATTTTTATATGAGCCGCCAGTGTCCGCGCATTGCCTGGAGACTTAACTGAGAATAGACTCCCTGATGACGCAATGAATTCTCGACAGTTGGATTACGTAACTGTCTTTATCCCATTGCAGAAACTAATTAGTTGGAGTGAAAATTTAAGTAAGTAAAACATTTTTTTTTAAATTTTTTTAAAAAAATATTTTCTTATTTTACGTCCTTTATATTATTGTTCTGCATTCTCCTGCATTGAACCACCTGGGTACTATGACATAACCTGTGTATTTGCTGGCATGGGCGTGCATCTATGCGCTTATGTTAGTTGATATATTAAATTATCTATATTTATCTCCAAATCACTGATTTGTCGAGCAAACTTGTCAAAACCACTTCTAAAAAAATTTTTTTTGGGGTGTTAGTAGGCGTCAGTCATCTTACCATCCCATTCCTTCTAACTAGCCTCTGTGTCACGTGATTGATTCTTTAGAATCGGCCATTTGACTTAAAGCAGTGAGAATTTCGGTACATAGAATCCAGTCCTCGCAAGCTGTTCGATCTACCGAATTATTATTATTTTTATATGAGCCGCCAGTGTCCGCGCATTGCCTGGAGACTTAACTGAGAATAGACTCCCTGATGACGCAATGAATTCTCGACAGTTGGATTACGTAACTGTCTTTATCCCATTGCAGAAACTAATTAGTTGGAGTGAAAATTTAAGTAAGTAAAAAATTTTTTAAAAAATTTTTTTAAAAAAATATTTTCTTATTTTACGTCCTTTATATTATTGTTCTGCATTTTCCTGCATTGAACCACCTGGGTACTATGACATAACCTGTGTATTTGCTGGCATGGGCGTGCATCTGTGCGCTTATGTTAGTTGATATATTAAATTATCTATATTTATCTCCAAATCACTGATTTGTCGAGCAAACTTGTCAAAACCACTTCTAAAAAAATTTTTTTTGGGGTGTTAGTAGGCGTCAGTCATCTTACCATCCCATTCCTTCTAACTAGCCTCTGTGTCACGTGATTGATTCTTTAGAATCGGCCATTTGACTTGAAGCAGTGAGAATTTCGGTACATAGAATCCAGTCCTCGCAAGCTGTTCGATCTACCGAATTATTATTATTTTTATATGAGCCGCCAGTGTCCGCGCATTGCCTGGAGACTTAACTGAGAATAGACTCCCTGAAGACGCAATGAATTCTCGACAGTTGGATTACGTAACTGTCTTTATCCCATTGCAGAAACTAATTAGTTGGAGTGAAAATTTAAGTAAGTAAAACATTTTTTTAAAAATTTTTTTTAAAAAATATTTTCTTATTTTACGTCCTTTATATTATTGTTCTGCATTCTCCTGCATTGAACCACCTGGGTACTATGACATAACCTGTGTATTTGCTGGCATGGGCGTGCATCTATGCGCTTATGTTAGTTGATATATTAAATTATCTATATTTATCTCCAAATCACTGATTTGTCGAGCAAACTTGTCAAAACCACTTCTAAAAAAATTTTTTTTGGGGTGTTAGTAGGCGTCAGTCATCTTACCATCCCATTCCTTCTAACTAGCCTCTGTGTCACGTGATTGATTCTTTAGAATCGGCCATTT
The DNA here is from genome assembly GCA_964016885.1 of Eledone cirrhosa. Lineage (NCBI taxonomy): Eukaryota > Metazoa > Mollusca > Cephalopoda > Octopoda > Eledonidae > Eledone > Eledone cirrhosa. The sequence continues at coordinate 292,002,805 of OZ024743.1, forward strand.
GACTTAAAGCAGTGAGAATTTCGGTACATAGAATCCAGTCCTCGCAAGCTGTTCGATCTACCGAATTATTATTATTTTTATATGAGCCGCCAGTGTCCGCGCATTGCCTGGAGACTTAACTGAGAATAGACTCCCTGATGACGCAATGAATTCTCGACAGTTGGATTACGTAACTGTCTTTATCCCATTGCAGAAACTAATTAGTTGGAGTGAAAATTTAAGTAAGTAAAAAATTTTTTAAAAAATTTTTTTAAAAAAATATTTTCTTATTTTACGTCCTTTATATTATTGTTCTGCATTTTCCTGCATTGAACCACCTGGGTACTATGACATAACCTGTGTATTTGCTGGCATGGGCGTGCATCTGTGCGCTTATGTTAGTTGATATATTAAATTATCTATATTTATCTCCAAATCACTGATTTGTCGAGCAAACTTGTCAAAACCACTTCTAAAAAAATTTTTTTTGGGGTGTTAGTAGGCGTCAGTCATCTTACCATCCCATTCCTTCTAACTAGCCTCTGTGTCACGTGATTGATTCTTTAGAATCGGCCATTTGACTTGAAGCAGTGAGAATTTCGGTACATAGAATCCAGTCCTCGCAAGCTGTTCGATCTACCGAATTATTATTATTTTTATATGAGCCGCCAGTGTCCGCGCATTGCCTGGAGACTTAACTGAGAATAGACTCCCTGAAGACGCAATGAATTCTCGACAGTTGGATTACGTAACTGTCTTTATCCCATTGCAGAAACTAATTAGTTGGAGTGAAAATTTAAGTAAGTAAAACATTTTTTTAAAAATTTTTTTTAAAAAATATTTTCTTATTTTACGTCCTTTATATTATTGTTCTGCATTCTCCTGCATTGAACCACCTGGGTACTATGACATAACCTGTGTATTTGCTGGCATGGGCGTGCATCTATGCGCTTATGTTAGTTGATATATTAAATTATCTATATTTATCTCCAAATCACTGATTTGTCGAGCAAACTTGTCAAAACCACTTCTAAAAAAATTTTTTTTGGGGTGTTAGTAGGCGTCAGTCATCTTACCATCCCATTCCTTCTAACTAGCCTCTGTGTCACGTGATTGATTCTTTAGAATCGGCCATTTGACTTGAAGCAGTGAGAATTTCGGTACATAGAATCCTGTCCTCGCAAGCTGTTCGATCTACCGAATTATTATTATTTTTATATGAGCCGCCAGTGTCCGCGCATTGCCTGGAGACTTAACTGAGAATAGACTCCCTGATGACGCAATGAATTCTCGACAGTTGGATTACGTAACTGTCTTTATCCCATTGCAGAAACTAATTAGTTGGAGTGAAAATTTAAGTAAGTAAAACATTTTTTTTTAAATTTTTTTAAAAAAATATTTTCTTATTTTACGTCCTTTATATTATTGTTCTGCATTCTCCTGCATTGAACCACCTGGGTACTATGACATAACCTGTGTATTTGCTGGCATGGGCGTGCATCTATGCGCTTATGTTAGTTGATATATTAAATTATCTATATTTATCTCCAAATCACTGATTTGTCGAGCAAACTTGTCAAAACCACTTCTAAAAAAATTTTTTTTGGGGTGTTAGTAGGCGTCAGTCATCTTACCATCCCATTCCTTCTAACTAGCCTCTGTGTCACGTGATTGATTCTTTAGAATCGGCCATTTGACTTAAAGCAGTGAGAATTTCGGTACATAGAATCCAGTCCTCGCAAGCTGTTCGATCTACCGAATTATTATTATTTTTATATGAGCCGCCAGTGTCCGCGCATTGCCTGGAGACTTAACTGAGAATAGACTCCCTGATGACGCAATGAATTCTCGACAGTTGGATTACGTAACTGTCTTTATCCCATTGCAGAAACTAATTAGTTGGAGTGAAAATTTAATTAAGTAAAAGATTTTTTAAAAAATTTTTTTAAAAAAATATTTTCTTATTTTACGTCCTTTATATTATTGTTCTGCATTTTCCTGCATTGAACCACCTGGGTACTATGACATAACCTGTGTATTTGCTGGCATGGGCGTGCATCTGTGCGCTTATGTTAGTTGATATATTAAATTATCTATATTTATCTCCAAATCACTGATTTGTCGAGCAAACTTGTCAAAACCACTTCTAAAAAAATTTTTTTTGGGGTGTTAGTAGGCGTCAGTCATCTTACCATCCCATTCCTTCTAACTAGCCTCTGTGTCACGTGATTGATTCTTTAGAATCGGCCATTTGACTTGAAGCAGTGAGAATTTCGGTACATAGAATCCAGTCCTCGCAAGCTGTTCGATCTACCGAATTATTATTATTTTTATATGAGCCGCCAGTGTCCGCGCATTGCCTGGAGACTTAACTGAGAATAGACTCCCTGATGACGCAATGAATTCTCGACAGTTGGATTACGTAACTGTCTTTATCCCATTGCAGAAACTAATTAGTTGGAGTGAAAATTTAAGTAAGTAAACAATTTTTTTAAAAATTTTTTTAAAAAAATATTTTCTTATTTTACGTCCTTTATATTATTGTTCTGCATTCTCCTGCATTGAACCACCTGGGTACTATGACATAACCTGTGTATTTGCTGGCATGGGCGTGCATCTGTGCGCTTATGTTAGTTGATATATTAAATTATCTATATTTATCTCCAAATCACTGATTTGTCGAGCAAACTTGTCAAAACCACTTCTAAAAAAATTTTTTTTTGGGTGTTAGTAGGCGTCAGTCATCTTACCATCCCATTCCTTCTAACTAGCCTCTGTGTCATGTGATTGATTCTTTAGAATCGGCCATTTGACTTGAAGCAGTGAGAATTTCGGTACATAGAATCCAGTCCTCGCAAGCTGTTCGATCTACCGAATTATTATTATTTTTATATGAGCCGCCAGTGTCCGCGCATTGCCTGGAGACTTAACTGAGAATAGACTCCCTGATGACGCAATGAATTCTCGACAGTTGGATTACGTAACTGTCTTTATCCCATTGCAGAAACTAATTAGTTGGAGTGAAAATTTAAGTAAGTAAAACATTTTTTTTTAAATTTTTTAAAAAAAATATTTTCTTATTTTACGTCCTTTATATTATTGTTCTGCATTCTCCTGCATTGAACCACCTGGGTACTATGACATAACCTGTGTATTTGCTGGCATGGGCGTGCATCTATGCGCTTATGTTAGTTGATATATTAAATTATCTATATTTATCTCCAAATCACTGATTTGTCGAGCAAACTTGTCAAAACCACTTCTAAAAAAATTTTTTTTGGGGTGTTAGTAGGCGTCAGTCATCTTACCATCCCATTCCTTCTAACTAGCCTCTGTGTCACGTGATTGATTCTTTAGAATCGGCCATTTGACTTAAAGCAGTGAGAATTTCGGTACATAGAATCCAGTCCTCGCTAGCTGTTCGATCTACCGAATTATTATTATTTTTATATGAGCCGCCAGTGTCCGCGCATTGCCTGGAGACTTAACTGAGAATAGACTCCCTGATGACGCAATGAATTCTCGACAGTTGGATTACGTAACTGTCTTTATCCCATTGCAGAAACTAATTAGTTGGAGTGAAAATTTAAGTAAGTAAAACATTTTTTAAAAAATTTTTTTAAAAAAATATTTTCTTATTTTACGTCCTTTATATTATTGTTCTGCATTCTCCTGCATTGAACCACCTGGGTACTATGACATAACCTGTGTATTTGCTGGCATGGGCGTGCATCTGTGCGCTTATGTTAGTTGATATATTAAATTATCTATATTTATCTCCAAATCACTGATTTGTCGAGCAAACTTGTCAAAACCACTTCTAAAAAAATTTTTTTGGGGGTGTTAGTAGGCGTCAGTCATCTTACCATCCCATTCCTTCTAACTAGCCTCTGTGTCACGTGATTGATTCTTTAGAATCGGCCATTTGACTTGAAGCAGTGAGAATTTCGGTACATAGAATCCAGTCCTCGCAAGCTGTTCGATCTACCGAATTATTATTATTTTTATATGAGCCGCCAGTGTCCGCGCATTGCCTGGAGACTTAACTGAGAATAGACTCCCTGATGACGCAATGAATTCTCGACAGTTGGATTACGTAACTGTCTTTATCCCATTGCAGAAACTAATTAGTTGGAGTGAAAATTTAAGTAAGTAAAAAATTTTTTTAAAAATTTTTTTAAAAAAATATTTTCTTATTTTACGTCCTTTATATTATTGTTCTGCATTCTCCTGCATTGAACCACCTGGGTACTATGACATAACCTGTGTATTTGCTGGCATGGGCGTGCATCTGTGCGCTTATGTTAGTTGATATATTAAATTATCTATATTTATCTCCAAATCACTGATTTGTCGAGCAAACTTGTCAAAACCACTTCTAAAAAAATTTTTTTTGGGGTGTTAGTAGGCGTCAGTCATCTTACCATCCCATTCCTTCTAACTAGCCTCTGTGTCACGTGATTGATTCTTTAGAATCGGCCATTTGACTTGAAGCAGTGAGAATTTCGGTACATAGAATCCAGTCCTCGCAAGCTGTTCGATCTACCGAATTATTATTATTTTTATATGAGCCGCCAGTGTCCGCGCATTGCCTGGAGACTTAACTGAGAATAGACTCCCTGATGACGCAATGAATTCTCGACAGTTGGATTACGTAACTGTCTTTATCCCATTGCAGAAACTAATTAGTTGGAGTGAAAATTTAAGTAAGTAAAACATTTTTTAAAAAATTTTTTTAAAAAAATATTTTCTTATTTTACGTCCTTTATATATAAATATATATATATATAATAAAGTTTTCTGAATTAGGCACATTAGGATTTATTTTATCGACATTAGGCTTTATTTTATCGACACCGTAAAGATGAACGGCAAAGATTTGAACACAGACCGTAAAGGGCCATAACTCTATGCATATATATATGCAGAGGTTATATTTAATTTGTTGGGATTCAACAAACTTAAAATGTGTTAATAACTGATATAAAGCACTCAACAGTTAGTGGAGTAAATATACAATATATTAATAAATGGAAACTATATTTATAAAACCATAATTATTTTATTATATATATTTCAAGGGCAACCAAGGACAATTATGGTGCGCTTTCATCAGATAAAATACAGATTTGTTTTATAAATTAATATTGACATACCCGGAAAAAAGACAACCTCAACAGTTGAAATTCGCTGGACAGCGAATTTCAACCGTTGAGGTTGTCTTTTTTCCGGGTATGTCAATATTAATTTATAAAACAAATCTGTATTTTATCTGATGAAAGCGCACCATAATTGTCCTTGGTTGCCCTTGAAATATATATAATAAAATAATTATGGTTTTATAAATATAGTTTCCATTTATTAATATATTTTATATATATAAATTCTATCCTGTGCGGGCTCTCTATATCCTTTATTTGTCATCAGCGTCGAAATCGTGAACTGACTGTGGTGTTACCAATTCTACCCAACTTGTCCCATTGACTGAGTGCTCTACCACTACGAATATTACCTTCCTGTGTTCTACCTCTATATACGTCTCCAGCATTGGTCAGCAGATTCTTTTCACTACGTGGAAATTTGGCTTTTAGCAGATTCTTCATCACGTGCGAGTTTGGCTTTCTACCGTGGGAGCGCTCTCTATATCCTCGTGTACTACACAACTTTGTGTCTCATCAACGTCAGCATGGTGAACTAACTGTTATGTTACAACTTCTATATATATATATATATATATATCATGTATAACTGGTACTTTATTTTATCGACCCCGTAAGGATGAAAGGCAAATTTAACCTCGGCGGGATTTGAACTCAGTCCTTAAAGCGACGTAACTGTCCTGCAAAGCATGGCGTTCGACCTTCTACCGATAGTGCCAATCCAATAATAACATTCGATTCGTTTGCAATTATGCAAAAAAGCCTCATTTTTATAGCCATGTCAGTAGAATGAACGCTTCATTCTTGCTATGTGTTGGCATGTAAACAGAACTGCAGACACTAATGTTTCTGGGTATCACCCTTCATCAGTACAGCTCACTGTTCACCTGCCCACTGTCGGAGCTAGTGAAAATATATGCTATTTTCTAAAATATACAGTGACTCATCGGCCTGATTTGCATATTAGGAGACTAACTGATCAGTCAGATCTGCATATTAGCAGATCCACTGATCAGTCAGATTTGCATATTAGCAGATCCACTGATCTGCTAGATTTGCATATCAGCAGACTGGGCAGTCAGTTTCCTGTATGCGAGCGAAAAATGGCCAGATATCATTATTAAAAAAAAAAATATATTAGATTGGACATGTAGCCTTATAGATATTTTCGTAGCAGCTGACAAGAGTACATCTATAAACACAGTGGTAGAACTGGAAATAGGGATCAACTGTATGTGGGGGATGACAACAAACACTATCCCTGTGGTAATAGGAGCATTAGGATCAAAACCCAAATCCTCAGACCTGCACCTTAGCGTCTTTCCCTGCAAGATCAGCAAATATCAGCCACATAAGATCGAGATTCTAGGAACAGCACACATTCTCAGACGAGTTTTCTCTCTACAATGAAAATATCAATTGCCCCAGGTTCAAGGCTTGAACACGGGAATAGAGAAACAGGTCTGAACTAAAAGAAATAACATATATATATATATATATATATATATATATATATATATATATATATATATATATATTAGGTATAGGATTATCCAAGATGTAGTAATGGTTAATTACTACACTGGATATGGTTGACGTACGGTAGGAGGTTACTCTACGAGTTATGGAAGAGTTGTTGAAGAAACTTAGTTCCTGATCCTTCAGTATTCCGGAGTGTATATAAAGAATGAATAATAACAGGTAGACATCATAAAAAGGTAGTGTATTCCGTGTGCTTACAAGTGTTTCCACGGTGGTACTGCAGCCTAGTTATGCTACGTGCAAATTCACAAGGACTTGCAGAACTCAAATATCCAATGCTGTGACCACTGTTTCCTCAGAGCAGAATGGTAAAATGTGACATTTTACCATTCTGCTCTGAGGAAACAGTGGTCACAGCATTGGATATTTGAGTTCTGCAAGTACTTGTGAATTGCACGTAGCATAACTAGGCTGCAGTACCACCGTGGAAACACTTGTAAGCACACGGAATAAATTACCTTTTGATGATGTCTACCTGTTATTATTCATTCTTTATATATATATATATATATATATATATATATATATATATATATATATATATATATGTATATATGTACACACACACACACACACATATATATATATATATATATATATATATGTCCCCACACACACACACATATATATATATATATATATATATATATATATATATATATATATATATATATATGTACACACACACACACACACACACACACACACACATATATATATATATATATATATATATATATATATATAAGTATGTTTTGAAACAGCGAGTGAGGTTGAAATTAGAGATAGAAACTTTCATCGTATCTTTTGACCAAAGAATATTCAGCCCGACATTGTGTTTTAGAATCCTCTAAAAAATGGAAAAAGTTAAGTATTGACGAATATATTTATATAAATATATATATATATATATTTATTTTGCGAGGTTTTTCATATGAAATCGTGTGTCGAAACAAATATTGTTATACTTGGAGAGGACCATATTGTTGTAATATTGCCAGAAATAATAACAGAACACACTCACTGTTTGGTTGATTTTTGCTTCTATATCTTTTATATCTCCACAGTTAATTCATTCGGTCCTCACTGTTTAGCATAGACTGACCAACGGTCAATAATATAGATATAATATAGATATAAACACATATAATCTAACAAAGTTTTTTCGTTGCACATCTGCAACATCATCAGTGGTACTATTATGTTCCTCCTGTTGTATCGTATATCAACGCCATTTTTATTTTATCTGTTTATTTATTTATAAATTTTTTACTTCTCTGTGCATGCGTTTGCGTGTATGTATAGTGTTTTGTTTGTGTTCGCGTTTGGGTAACTGCGTTTCGGTTATTGTATTCTATCTTAGTTTACTAGTGTGTGTTTATATGTGTTTGTTGTTATTGTGCTTGAGTATATATTTATTTATTTATTTATATTTCTCTTAAATCAGTATTGTTTGTTTGGGTGTTGTTGTTATTACATTCATTTTTTTTCTGTTTAGCTTTGGCCTTCTAAGCTCTATTTCGCTTGCCTCTCTGATTTGCCTATCTGCTGGGTCATTTCTATGTTTAGATATTATTTTAATTTCTATGTTGTCTATGTTACCGTCATGTTGTTGTCTGGCGTGTTTTGTATAGTACCGAACCGTTTTTTCGTCCTTTTATTCCCCCCAGTGTTGGTCTATCCTTTCACCTATGCTACGATCTGTCTCGCTTATGTATGTTGTTGTTATGTTTCTGCAAGTACCCTATGTACATTGTATGCTATAGACTACGTTTCTAGTTTTTATAGTTTATCTGTGGGTTTACTTTACATATAACACATTTCCTATTGGTACAGTGGGTTTTCTTTAAAGGGTATGTTTTGCTGATCAGAGATTTTATGTAAGTTACTGGTTTTTCTACCACTTTAATCTTTAAGTGGGTCTTTCTCAGGGCCTTTCTACACTGGTTAGCTAATTTCCCTCCAGGGGTAGCATCCACAAACATGACACTCTGGTATCTCTGGTTGTCGTACCATGAGGTGGCTTTCCTATCATATGTCTAGTCCTATCTAAGCTATTCCATGATTTGCTCCTGTATAATATGCAAATTCCTTTCATGTCCTGTTCTATGAGGGTTTTATACTTCTCCGTGGCTCCTTTGTATACTCTGATTCTGTCTCTTTGGTTGTAACCAGAGAACTGCATGCGGTTGATGAAGTGTTGGATGTGTCTTTTTTTTCTGTTGGGTCGCACATGCGTGACACATTCTACATCACTCGTACCAAGTCTGCGATCAGAATATTAAACTTAGCACTACTGGACTTTGCTGAGATTTTGAGTATCAGGTATTTGAAGGGCATTGCTTTAGCGTAGTCTGAGTGGAGAATTTCGGCCCTCTCGTCCATAGTGTTAATCCAGAAGAGTTCCGTGTCTACTGTTAGGGTGTTTGGAAGGATAGCCGATATTTACAGTTATACTCTATTGTATGGAGTTAGCTATCTGCTGGATGCTTTCCAGTGTGATACATTCTAAATCATATTTGTTAGTACTCTCTTGTTGGGATGTCCTTATTACTATATTAATTTCGTCTACGTAACGAGAGTATAAGATGAGGTCTATGGAGCCCTCATCAAGGAGATCTTTGAGTCTCCTTTCTCACCATACCATAAAAACTTTGGCAACGTCACCAGCTATGCTGACGCCAATGGCTGATCCCTCATTTTGGGTGTAGAACTTTACGTTGAATTTGAACATGCGGCCCTTTAGGGTAGTTTTAATATTAGCCACTATTGCATGCACGACGATTTTTCTTACCTGATCATTGTTTTGGGGAGTTCGAATGGCTTTGGTCCACCCAATACATCTTCCCATTGGAATCTTTGTTGCCATTGAGGTTATGGTGGGGGGGATCTACCTCTTATGGTCTACTGGGGCAGAAACGCCTAAGGTCATGGCTGTCTAGGTAGTCGGTGTCATAGGGAAGTCTAAGTAGGAGGCCTAGTTCATCGGTGTCAACGTCGCAGAACTCCACCTCACTCTCACTGATCATCTCCACACATTTTTCTTCAGCAAAATCAATGTTAATGGATGGGTATATGCCTATTATTCAGTTGGATAGGTTCCTGTTTTTGTTGCATTCATTGATTCTGCTGAGGAGGTCCTCTGTACTGTCACATACATCTGGGGACATCTTGATTATGGGGTGTATAACCATTGAGAGAAAGTAGGAGATCCTGTAATTGCTAGCGATATTGGCTCCGCATACAGGTCTTGTTGGTGGTCTTGTTGTCGGGTCGTCGACTGTCTTATTGTCTTTGCCGAGCCCATACAAGGGTGGTATGTTATTGTTGGACGCCTGGAAGTTGTTGGCAGTTCGTCTGCTTGGCTTTAGGATGTCGGTTCTCATCATCATGTGAGCGTTGAGGATCTTCTCTCTCTCCTCATGCGTTTGTTCTGTAATTTCGCTCGTGTTGATGATGTAGGGTTGCATAGCCTTGATGTAGTTCGGCATGCCGTCTATTAACATCCTACCAGACTTATATGTAGGTAGACACACTACATCACCAGCCCTTGTGCGCTGCTTGAGGCTAACTAAGCCTTCTACATGTTTCCTTCCAAGTTGTTGGGCCTCTGGTCTGCCCTGTCTATTAGTATATCGGTCTAAAATTTGTTTAATCTTATTTCTAGCTATGGTGAACTGTGCCTCTGTCTCGTCATCTATTTGTTGTGGTATACAAACCCTTTTATTAAAGGGTAACCTCGTAGGATAAATATTACTCATCTTATATGTGTTCTCAGCTGGGTTGAAGAATAGTTTCTCTAAGGAGTTGACATTATGTCTATAGTCATAGTTGAGTTTGTTGCTATTATTCTTATGGTTGCTGTTGTTCCTACCATTAACATTATTATTATTATGATTGTTACACACACCAAACACTATACACACACGCAAATGCATGCGCAGAGAAGAAGACAAACATAAATAAATAAATAAGCAGACAAAATAAATACAACAGGAGGAACATAATAGTACCACTGATGATGTTGCAGATGTGCAACGAAAAAACTTTGTTAGATTATATATGTGTTTATATCTATATTATATCTGTATTTTTTTACCGTTGGTCAGTCAATGCTAAACATTGAGGACCGAATGAATTAACTGTGAAGATATAAAATATACAAAAGCGAAAACCCACCAAACAGTGAGTGTGTTCTATTATTATTTCTGAAAATATTATTACAACAGTATGACCCTCCCCAAGTATTTGTATATTTATATTAATACATTGTGTATATATATATATATATATATATATATATATATATATATGTATGTATGTATATGTGTGCGCGCGCGCGCGTGTGTTTGTGTGTGTAACTACACTTTGAGGTAGTTCACTGGTTAAAGCTCTCAATGTTGTTACTAATGTCTGTAAACGTGTGAGGTGTATATGTATGTGTATTCTTGGTTTAATTGGGCTGTAAAGTGCAGAGTCTAAATATAAGTAAGCATGAACGAAGTCAATGCTACCCCGTTAATGAACTTTAGTTGCATATGGCAATTGTTTCGATATCAATCAGCTCAGGGTGCTATCATAAAGAAAAGTGCTCGACTCTGCAGATAAACGAGTTCCCCGGCGCAGAATACATTTAAACTGTTGAAAGAGGTCAAGAGGATATGTTGGTATGTGGGGTAGGTTCGCGAAAGGTAAATTTGGCTTCTACGACTACTGTTGAAATTGTAGTTGTGGTCTAGTTGATATTGTAATTTATTGCTTTTACTCTTGTTTCTGTTATCGGTGGTATTGTTGTTGTGGATATCGCAGCCGCCGCTACTACTTTAGTGCGCCACGGACCGTGCCATTGTTGAACGTAGGTATTGATATATGAGACACAGGATTACTTGCTCTATAAATTAGGGTTCATAGCTCAACAACACCACTCAGTAAACTCTCTGGGCACTACAGCCGTCTTCAAATGACCTTGACCAACGCCATACTATTATCGTCCTATTTGTCGTCGTTGTTATTGTTTTGGTTGTTGTTGTAGTTATTAGCACGATCATTGCTATATCTTATTTTACTTTTTGTCTATTTTAGATTCATATACTTCATTTTAATTCTTTATTTTATTTTTATTGTAATTTTATTGTGATTTTTATTATTAGTTTTCACCCATTTGTCTATTTACTACGTGTTTGTATTTGTTATGCAAGACAGGTAATGTGAAAGCGTGTGTTTGATCAGATATTGTTATACTTTAGGAGCGCCATGCTTCCAATAAAAACAGATTCACCAGTTGAGTTTCACTTCAACTTATGGAAACATAAAATTATGTTTGAAATGATAGAGACAAGATATCAAATGAGGTCAAATCAATAAATCTGGCTGTATGGGAAAGTGGAGCAAAAGATTATAAAAGCCGTAAACGGAAGTAAAACTAAGAGAAAATCGTGGATTCTAGGCCCACGGATGAAAAAGGAAAGGGAAGGAGAGAGGGTGATAGGCTCTGAGCCAAGGGCGTGGCGGTTTGGGAGCTGCGCCCTGCGGATAGGAGTGCGAAAGTATTTCCGAAACACCCGATGTAACAGGCACCCACCTCATGAGGCTCCTTCCTCAGAGGGTCTACTGACGTTCCGAACTTGCGGAGGAGCTCGGCGTTACTGGGTCCGAAGACGCCTGAGTTCTCGACGGTGACCGGTGCGAAGAATAAGCGACCGGACAATTCCCGTTATTGCAGAATGTTGTTGCCAAAGTGACTAAGGTGGAGGCGGAGAACGTGTCACAATATATGGCGTCCGGGTTAATGGATCTACATCCTTCGAATGAGAAGAGGGTGAAGCCGTAGGGGCGCTTGCCGTCTCCGTGGTCGAGGCCTGCTAGCTCCAGTTGTGATGAGAAGACAGCTGCACCCATGTTCCTTCTCAATATAACATTCAATATGGCATGTCAGTAAAGCCAGCCTGCGCTTTGGTGGCACTATAGTGAGTGCAGGCCAAGCTTGTCAACGATAGCCTCAGAACAGCATTTTAGTGGCTCACACAGCGGTGGACGAGGCGTTGGGAAACTCCAATGCGAGTGCACTGGTCATGTAAATAAGGAAGGAACTAAACTGAGCCACGCACCGGTGTTGGATGTGAAGCCGATCGGAGGCAGATGAGGAGGTGTTGGTCAAAGCCAGACTCGATCCGCCAGAAACACGACCTGCATTTGATATCGCCCCTGTTACGTTGGACATTTGTATACAGGGTGACAGAGAGGCCTTCACATGCCCAGTCAGTCAGAGCCTGGCCAAGTTCTCAACTGCCATGAGTAAACTAGGTCTTCCGAATGAGAGATGAATGAGAGGGTTAATGGAGAAGACTCGTCTCAAAACGTGAGCCCTAACGCTATTGAATATAGTTCTCATGCCCAGCTTCGCAAGGATGTGAGGTGACAAAGAGGGGCACCTTCTCTATGAAATGTCTGGCCGCATGAGCTGCAACCTCACTTGATTCCCACTCTGAGTTGGACAAGGCTGCCTTTAGTCGTTGTCAAAGCTCTTTCGGCACACAACCTGTGACGTCTTCAGTGACCATTTTTGTTACATTATGTCTCCTGTTTGTTCACTTTTACACCATCTTGTCTCTGTGAGATCTGTGCTTTGCGTTACATCCTTGTGTGTGTAATTTTATGTATTTATTTATATGTTATTCCCTCTTCTCTCTTTCCCGCTTGTCATTAATTAATTGCTATTTTCATTTTTGTATTCTATATATGCGTGTGTTTTTTTGTGGTGGAGAATCAGTGTATATATCTTATTTGTTCTATTCTTGTTTGTATTTATATTATCTTTAGTTACTACGTTGTGAGGTTGTTAGTATTCCATTCATACTTTCTATTTTATTTTGGCTGAAGTTCATTGAAGTTCAATCGACACTTAGTTGTATTCTGAAATGGACGTAAAGTTTCCATATGATTCCCGGTCATTTTCGTAGTTAATTAAGTTATGTGTATATTGCGAAATGCGTTAACCAACCGACGTGTATCTGTATATATACTGAGTGCGTTACCCAGATTGCATCAATATTTACAATTATATTTAACAAAACAAAATAGATATATGAAAAAAATACTTGTGAATGCATATTATCAACATGCTTTGATGGAATAAGTTGATTTTAAGAGTTATAATCTAATATACTTTGAATATCTGTCAAAGTACAAACAATTTAAATATCTAGGCTTTTAAAGAAGCCAAAAAATACGGATCTCCCTGTTAAGGGAAAAACTTCAAAAATTGTTTCTATTGTTTAAATTTACAGAGAATGTGTGTAGAAGATAATATGATAAAAATCGTGAAGGTGCGAAAGATTTTATAGTAGTTATGTTCGTGTATAGAGAGAAAGTGTATGGTAAAATAGTGTGTGTATAGAAGCTTATTAGACAGAGTTCGTTTGATTGGAGTCCCTTATTTTACTTCGCATCTCTAGTAGCCTGATATATATATATATATGTGTGTGCTCGTGATTGCGTGTATGAGTGTTTGTGTGCGTGTATGTGTGTATGTCTGTGTGAGCAAGTATATGTGAAGAAGAAGGTATTAACGATTAGTGTAGTGTAGGTAAAAATAATGTGAACAGCTCTCTCTAGGAAGATGAAAGGATATCCATGAGATCATTTAATGAATGGAGTTGTAATTTCGAGAAAGGTAATAAAATATTGCTTTAGATACTAATAATTGTTTCTACTTTAGGCACAAGACCAGCAATTACCCAGTGCATTACTGGTACTTTATTTTATCGACCCCGTAAGGATGAAAGGCAAAGTGAACCTCGGTGTGATTTGAACTCAGATCGTAAAGGGACGTAACTATGCTGGAAAGAATTGCGTCCGACCCTCTACCGATACTGCCAATCCACCGCCCTCTAGATACTAATAATGTTTATTTTTAATATATGATCAAATAAATAAGTGGAAACAGATAGATAAATGTATAGATTATATAAACGGATATATAATTAAATGTTTCAAAATGCGTATTATTATCTACTAAAATTTAGACCAGGAAGGCCTCAATTATTTAAAATTAAAATTAATGTATGTATAGATTAATACATAAATCAATAAATTATTATACTTGAACATTTTCGTTGTCTTGTAACTTATACCAATTCTGGGCGCTGGTTCCAAATATACATGTTTAGATCTATTGTTTATAGTTTTGGAGATTCCTAATGATCCTTCATATGATGATGTATTTACCTCGAATCTGAAATCAGGAAGATTAGTTGCACCTTATTTTGGAGAGCATTATAATATAGGCCTATTTGGAAATATATTTCAACCATTAATTCAAAAACTAGCATTATTTTTTCTCTGGTCCTCTCTAATTAATTGCTGATCAGGCTATTTTCATACAAATTTAAAAACAAAGCTATTAATGCTTATAACAATCTGCTATACAACTACGTATGAAACGAATCTCAGGCATGAATCAACAGAAACTGCGTGTGGCCAGTGATATTGTACACTTATATCAAAAGTATGTCCGTGAACTTATGGATTAAGGATGATATAATGCAAGTTGAATAATGTGTTAAATAATACTCTGGAGAAAAATCTGAAAAGTGAATTTAATATTTGAAGGTTTAAATATGGTTTGGCTTTGCCGTTTAACTAGAAACAATTATAATCCAAATTGATATTTTGGATTCTTTTAAAAATGTATTACCTAATTTAAGCGGTCATTTAAACACGATGAGGAGTTATATTAGAAATAATGATTGGAATACGAAAAACAGTAATGCTAACAATAAGTATAATATATGATTTTCTATTACTATTAAATCATTGAGAAAAGGAAGCTTTTAAAGACTATTTCCAAGGAGATCGGGTCTGAATGTTTGAAATAGAATGGAATCTGCTGAAGCCACTGAAAGCCAGATGCTGGCATTACACTGGATGATATTAAATCTAAAATCAGAAGAAGCAAGAGTTTAATTTGATATCATGATACATATATCCAATGTTTGAGTAATTCTGTTAGTCCGCTATGTGGAAGTGTTATCAATGTTATCGATTACAATAGTATGAGATGCAAAGTTGTCTTCGATAGAATTTGGTCTGAGATTACAGAGCGAAGGAAGTTGAATTTATAACGTTTCTACAGATACAACGTCTCGCATTGGTTAAAACATAAATCAAATATAATGCTCCCAAAGTTAATTAGAAATATTCGACAAATATATCAGGAAATGCATTGTTACCTAAATAGAGGAAACATATTTGGAGGAAATTCGAAAACATATTCTATTAAGCGATTAATTATTTTAAACGGGAACAATATAAATAGCTCGTATCCAAAGGAGAACTCTGGTCTGGATTTACAAATTTTAATAGCATATCACCTTTAAACCAAGCAATATTGTAGAGTGTTAAATAATGCCTTAAGTCGAGGTGCCATAATCTAATATAGGTTAATAATGATAAGAAGGACAAAGCCAGAATATATGAGAAAATATTGATGTTGGTGTAGATAGTAATAACACAGTCTATATCTATAAACTAGAAGATGCGATGTAGAATAAGACATATATAGGTAAATGGAATGAGTGAGTTATGAATTGAGAAATCGACAATATTAGAAACTAACTGATAAAGACGAGAGAGAGCCAGAACGAATGTAATTGGAAACGGTAGATAATGGATAAGGATGTGGGTAGGATACTTATGTTTGCAACAGCTGCTACCGACCGGGGCCGTTAATGGGTGTCAAAACACGATTAAAATCTCCGAATAAATTGGATAGATAAATAGACAGGGAGACTGGCCAGCAGACAAACAGGCAGAGTGACATAGAGACATAAATATATATATATATACAGATGGGCAGCGGTATGTGGAGAATGGCATGTCAAAGGGCCGCTACGAATAGCAGTCCGATTCGGCCAAATTCCTCATATGTATGTCTATACTTGTTTATATATGTATATATCTTCAGTATATTTGTTTATTACTCCCTAACGGCCGAGTAGGTAATTTGGCCATTCAAAATTATCACTGGTAGTGGATAACAGAGCCGAATCCTTTCTTGTTTGAAAATGTTCCCTGACAAGTTGAGGTTTCCACAGCACACAACGGTGAGTTTTACTCAATGAAATGGCAGTATGGATGAACTAAATAAATAGGTAAATATGTATTTATTTTGTAATGCGTGTTCCTGATATAATTGTTATCATACTCTGAATAATTGATTCTTATCAATTCATTCACTGAGCAAAATTGGTGTCGGTTGGACTCTTTCACCCCCCCCCCCATATATATATATATATATATATATATATATATATATATATATATATATATATATACATAACAAAAAAAGTGTGATAAGAAACCAGGTGGACCATAATGCACAAGAGTAGTCGATATTTAAAGTAATGGACTGGGTAATAGGAAAAGAGTCAGGACCCCGACGGCTGAGCTCCGGATATTTCAAACTGAGTTCTCATCTATCTGTCGAAACGGCCGGGGCAGAGCTTTCGGAGTGCTGACTCTTTTCTTATATATATATATAATTGTTTCTACTTTTGGCACAAGGCCAGCAACTACCCAGTACATTACTGGTACTTTATTTTATCGACCTCGTAAGGATGAAAGGCAAAGTTAACCCTGGCGGGATTTGAACTCAGATCGTAAAGGGACGTGTCTATGCTGATACTGCCGATACTGCCAATTCACCGCCCTTTATATATATATATAATAAGGAGTTGACGGACACAGCATATTTAACAATGCCAGGACTGGTTGTATTTCAGCGTACTCAATAGATAATGTAGAACACATTCCAGAGTATCACATAGTTATTAGCTTCAATACAACACACGTAAACGGTGCCTATATTAGTTCCCGGACTCGTTTCGGCCACACTTAATGCAGCAATAGGGTGCATTGCAACAATGCATAATCGGCGGGTATCGCCTAATCAATAGCCATTCGATCGACAAAATTCAACTCCAGTCGATGCCCGCTATGACTGTATGTGACGGCCAACGCAATAAAGTGATTAGCAACTGGAATATGATACAACTCCGTCCCCCGATCGGCCACCCATTTACAAATTTACGCGGTGGCAGGAGATTAGGAAACACATATTTTCGTTCCCACCAAAAGCTCTCAGCCAACGTGTCTCAAACACACATTGATAAGATAGTGAAAATTTGGTTATTAGAAAAAGCAGTTCCACATCTTTGCGCAGTAGAATAGAGAGAGAGAGAGAGGGAGAAAAAAAGAGAGAGAGAGAGAGAGAGAGAGAGAGAGAAAGAGAGAGAGAGAGAGAGAGAGAGAGAGAGAGAGAGAGAGAGAGAGAGAGAGACTGAGAGAAAGATCCAATTATGTATCTTTACTCCATCGTAAATTTATTTTTGTTTTCGTTAGAAATTGAAGATTATCGTTGTATATATGTTTGTACTGATTGAGCCCATCTATGATAAAAAAGAAAAAACATTTTAACCGGCTTATATTCACTCATAGATTACACTGCCTATTTTATCACGTCTTGCTTTTTTATAACAAAAGTGTGGTCTGAAGGTGATTTAACAGCCAACTCTACGAGCCGGAGTGATCATAACTTTTCAAGCCAACTACAACATAATCTCGTGCTTTGCAAACACATATTTCGTATTCTTAGCTATCACTAAATAGAAGAAAATAAATCCATTAGAGAATTTTATATCATGCAAACAACCATTATATATGAGGTGTGATTTCGAATACAAACGAGCTTAATAATTTATTAACCAATACTTTAAGACTCAAATTTATTAGGAAGAAAATAAAGCTGGGAATATTTTGCCTCTAATTGTGTAAATATAGGATTATATTTATTAGTGTTGTTAAGAATTGAGCTTCGCAATCACATCTTTCTGGCATTAATTAATGCATAAAGCATTAAAAATTAAAATGGTAACTAGAAAAATATATGTGGCGAGAAAAAAATGACATTAGTTAATAATTGGCATCATTTTTCTTTTCTTCCGGCAATCCCCAAAGTTATTCCAGTAGTCTATTTCCTCCTGACTTTCTAAATCAGATGATGTATATAGAATTCAACTTAATGTTTCATATTTAAGAAGGTGTCCAATGATTTAAAGGTTACTCGTCTGGCTTTTCAAATACATCAACTATGTATCTGATTTCTCCTAAGTAAGGAAACGGTGAAACACTTAGTAAGCCGTTCGTAACCTTACAATATAGATCAACATATTCTATATTTAATATATATAACCTCGCAGATAGGTCGATTGGAAACATGCGGCTAGAGAAAATGTTTCATAACAGGAAAGACCACAAAAACAAAATGAACGAAATGTGAAGCAGCTATTGCAAGTAGTGAAGGAAACAATAAAACAAAAATATATCTCTCGCGAAACGGATCATATTCTTTGCTCTTATTTGAGATCGTGTGATTATTCCCTCAGCTAACTGCAGAGTCAGGCTTAGCTTTGACGCCACTATGTGCGAACGTTCACTTGCTAACGAAATTGCATTAACTGAAGTATGTCTTAACTGGAAATGTTCATTCTTATATTTCCTGTGACTACTGACACTATGCTGATGTTAACAAGTTCGCATATTTGGACTGACAGATAACACGCTTCTCCCCCCCCCCCCTCTCTCTTACTCTCTCTCTCTCTTATGTATATATATATATATATAGGAGAAAGTATGACCCCGACGGCAGAGCTCAAGCCGTTTCGACGGCTATTTCTGTACTCCACAAATAGCCGTCGAAACGGCTTGAGCTCTGCCGTCGGGGTCATACTTTCTTCTATTACCCACTCTCTTACTCTAAGTATTAAGTACTCTGGTGTGTAATGGTCCATCTGGTTCCTTACCACAGCTCATTCGTTATATATATATATATATAACAAAAAGTTTAACAAGGTTCATTGATTAATCAATGAATAAAGTTTTACATAAGTTTAGAAGCACTCAACAAAGAGATTATCTGGAGTTATTAATATTACTTCAAAATATTAATAAATATAGACATTCATGTGATCAAATATATTTTATTATACATATTTCAGAGGTACTGAGCTATATCATCAATTTATATAAGAACTAGACAAATGTTTATATCTAAATAAATCTGGTTTAATAATATCATTTTTACTACATTTATAAGCTTTATGGATAGTTAATAACATTTTAAATTTTTATCTTTCTAACTAAATTATTGACTATATTTAATAATTTAAATATACTCTTGATTACCCTTGGAATTATGTTAAATTATCTATTTCACTATATATTTGTTTTAATTTTGATATAATACAATAATATAGGTTCTTTCAAATATTATAGTCTAACAATTTCAAGTTATTAAATTAATTGATTATTTCTAATTAACTTAATATTTGAAAAAAAACGGTCACGCATCATATACCTCGATTCTCCTTCTCCTTATGTAATTGTATGTTACCACACATAGCTCCCTTCCTTTGTTTTTAGTATCATCTCTCTTTCCTTTTCTTTCTCTCCTCTAGTTAACTCTCTCGCTCTCTCTTTTGCTCCTTCTATAATACGGAGGTATACATATTTTATTATTTAAATGTTTAACAGTTATGTAGTTATATGTTTATATTTTTTTACTTTTCTTTATATATACTTATTATATTTATTACTTATTAATATATGTTTTTTATACACCTTTTCCTACGTACCCTTTATATTATATGTAGTTTTTCATGTTACAACTTATTGTATATAAATATTGAGATTTGTCATCACTAATCACTGCAAAAGACTGGAATTGAACCATCAGCACAGTTGAGGTATGTCAAACATCAATTTATTTTATTTGATGAGGACGTACTGATGAAATAGCTCAGTACCTCTGAAATATGTATAATAAAATATATTTGATTACATGAATGGCTATATATATTAATATTTTGAAGTAATATATCTATATATATATATATAAAATATTTGCTCTACGGTTCTTATATTTTTTATATATATTTATCCTTATCGAACCCTCTTTGGATTTTAGTCTTCAAATTTATTATTATTACTATATATATATATATATATAAGTATGTATACGTACATACATATATGTGTACAGATGTACAATAGTATGTATATATATATACATACATGCACACATATATATATATGTACGTATGGGTTTACCGAACATTTATTATAATTACGCCGTACAGTGCACGGCAACCATCGTCGCCCTTTTGTTCAACACTGACACAGGAACGATGTACTAGTTTCAAGCTTATTAGCTATCGTCAGCATCGAATACCTTTGTGTCAGATGATTGAACGTTTGAAAGTATATACTTTCCTTATGCATAATAACGGCTGAGCAACCTAATTTGCATATCGAGTGAGTTAGTCGGCCGGGCGCACCGAAAACGATAAATGGAAAAGAATGAAACAAAATTTCATTTCTCACTCTTACTACGGCTAATACCTAAATATAAGTATGTATACGTACATACATATATGTGTACAGACGTACACTAGTATGTATATATATATGCATACATGCATACATGCACACGTCTATATATCTACGTATGCGTTTACCGAACATTTATTATAATGTTCGGTTTGTTTGTAAATAAACAGCCCGAATTACGCATTGCGCGGCAACCATCGTCGCCCTTTTTTTCAACACTGACATAGGAACGATGTACTAGTTTCAAGCTTATTAGCTATCATCAGCATCGTATATATATATATATATGTGTGTGTGTGTGTGTGTGCATACCCTCAATCTCATTTTGAACTGCGTCAATGGTAGTTAAATAGCCCAACCTTTGGTACAACAAGTTTGGGCTCATTTTCCTCTAAGTATTGGGAAAGTGATTTGATGTCATATGCTGTCTCCCGCACAAGATCTGGGGCCAACGTATTAGCTTCCTCTCTGACGGTTGACGGCAAGCCATACGTCGCCAGCTCACTCCCACCAATGTCGAGGAGGGTGTCCTCGATATCAATGAGTGCTCTGTTGAAGATTATGTCGCTGTAACCAAATTCCACTGAAGTATACTGCAGATGAGCCAGGCGCAGGAGGTCCTCAGACATGAAATCTCTGTACTTGACTCATAAAGATTTGGGATCACCCAATTCACAATTTTGAAGCGAAATGGCAAAGAGTTCCCGTAGACCTTTAGGTGATTTCAACAAAGTGAAATCCCATTGCGAATCATCTTCCAAAAGACCACGCTTAAAGCAGGCTTCCCGGTACGTATCACATATTTCTCCATCAACAGTTTTGAGGTCCTGAAAACTTTGTGGGTCTACAACTTCATGCAGAAGAAGGCGGAGATGAAAGCACTCATGCTGACTTGGGGGCACAGTGTAAACCCTTCCAAGACAGCTGTCAAATTTTACACCAGGATGTCTTTCAACAGCCTGACCTGACTTTCTTCGCAACCACGTGTTTTTCGACCATATAAAGTAGGATGGAACTTGGGGGTACAAAATTGTTTGCGCAAATGTATCGAACTGGCAATGTTTGAAGAGACCCGCCAGAGTGGTCTCTTTCAGATCGGCGGCCAACTTGGCGGCAGTTTGGTCCGTAAATAAACCCTTTGCCAATTTTCCAAATGTACCGCAAGCTGTACGATGGCGGGGTGCCGTTGGTGTAGGGGTAAACTAAATAGGCGCCGAAAAGCTTCATTCCTACTGATGTACCGCCTCGCCAGGTATTCTGTGACCTCGTCCCTGCTATTTTCAGCTTGAAATGCGAATATTGCAGCATCAGAGCCCTTATTTACATATTTGCATATGTATTTTATCGACTTGCCAGAGTTGCAAAACTCAATGTTGATCTGGGTGTTGAACATCTTCAAGAGAAGCGGGCAGTAAGGGACCATCCATCTATTGTCGACGACTTGACCTCCCTTTACTGTTGTGGTGAAACCACCGTTCTCGGACCGTCGCAGCCTCTACAGGGGGTACCCGTCGCCACCAGTCTGAGTCTGGTCAACAAATTTTTTTGGGTGTCCCCTACTGCACGACCCCCCCTTTCAGACACGTGTGATGCTCATTAGGACCCGACGCACACGGACCATGTTAGTTTTGACGATGTAATGTAATTCCTGGTCAGTTGCTGGGTTAGTGATTTCAGCCGAAATGAACCTGTCTATGGCATATGAATTGATTTTATCAGCTAACCAAATCAAAATGTGAGCATGTGGCAGCTCTCGCTTTTGCCATTCGACCGTGAACATGTCACATTTTACAGCCCCAAATACCAGACTTTTTTTTATTAAAGCCATGAGTGAAGCCAGTTTCAGTCTGAACACTCTGGCAATGAGGTCATGGCTATTCGAATAATTTTGCCCAGGAAAAAGTTCACCGGTTACATTCCGATTCATATGTCTATAGCATTAATCTGTTATATGAAGTGTTATTTTGCAGGTTGTTATTTGCAATAAGCCGATTGAAAATGCCCCAGATAAGCCGTATGTCAATACGGAACGCTGCACTTAGGTGTTGTCATATAGCGATTGAAGAGCGACAGAGAGAGTAAAGCAGTTAAAGTATAGAGAGAGAGAATATACGGAACGCTCCATTTGATCTTAACATTGTTTATCTCTCGGCAGTGTTGTCATATGGGGAGTGAAGAGCAACAGAGAGAGTAAAGCAGTTAAATTATAGAGAGGGTGAATGATCATGATCGATGTTTGCCCTTATTGTTGATGGATTCGAAAGTTCTTTGCTTCATGACCCTTTCCTGACCGAGAGCAATAATCGTCCAGATTTTGAATAGAATCCGTTGGGAATTGTGGACGTGCATGCGTTACAAACCTTAACACACACATCCTCAGCTTTATATATATAAAAAATAATTAAGTCAAATATGTATAATTTGGCTTCGTTTATTATATATTATAGATATACTGCTATATATATTTCGGTGACAGCCATCATTGGCTGTAACCTCTTCAGGCAGTCCGAATTTGTGTTGGAAAGACAGGTACACATGTTGTTGAAGGGTGTTTTACTCCGTCAATACATCGATATGTCCAGCTTCTGTTGTTATTCTCCTGAGGATAACAACACAACCAGGAGCTGAACATATCGATGTATTGACGGAGTAAAACACCCTTTAACAACATGTGTACCTGTCTTTCCCACACCAATTCAGACTGCCTGAAGAGGTGACAGCCAATGATGGCTGTCACCGAAATATATATACCAGTATATCTATAATTTATAATAAACGAAGCCAAATTATACATATTTGTCTTAATTATTTTACATTACACCGGAGTAAACAAACAAAGCTGCGTACTTCGTCGAATTCTCCAATCTGCATACTGAAGTGTCGGTAAACAACCAACCTATACTCAAAATGTATATATATATATATATATATATAGATAGATAGATAGATAGATAGATAGATAGATAGATAGATAAATATACACGGGTGTGTATGATTGTGTATAGAAGATTATATTAATAAGAGCAATTTCAACTTTGTCTGATTTACTCGTTTTATTTACAATCCTTTAAAATTTATAATGGTATTATAATGAAATAGTATGATAGAATATTAAATTCTAAGTGTTAATTGAACAAGTACTTTCATGCTTTCGCAATCTTCAGGTTCATAATATGTGGTGACAGTCAAGTTTGCAATTTTCAACAGTTGAAAATTGCAAACTTGACTGTCACCACATATTATGAACCTGAAGATTGCGAAAGCATGAAAGTACTTGTTCAATTAACACTTAGAATTTAATATTCTATCATACTATTTCATTATAATACCATTATACATTTTAAAGGATTGTAAATAAAACGAGTAAATCAGACAAAGTTAGAATTCCTCTGATTAATATATATATATATACATATATATACTAGCGCCATACCCGGCGTTGCCCAGGTGTAAGTCTACCATTAGTAAATAATTTTTTAAAGAGAAAACAACGTAGCACAAACCTAAAAAAAACATTTATTTTAAACCCTAAGAAGTATGTGTTGTTCGATGTAAAAACAGTAAAATGTTATGGCATATGAAATGTGAATGAGTATAAAAGTGTGACGTTCACGCGGTGGAGCTGCAAACGCGAACTATGCCAGAAGAAAGTCAGAAGCCCAAAAGTGAGTCACATGGAATGTATGACAATAATGTGGGATGTTTGGCAATTCGGGGACTGAAGTCGTTGCGGGATGGCGGAGATAATGTATGACGACTTTGAGTGAATGGTACAAATGAGAAGGGTGCCATACGTTTGCTACAGTAAAACCATGTGCATTTTTCGTTATGCATTGCGTATATGTAGGCATTCTAATGATTTACGTAGTTTGAAATGCTTATCACTCTGTATAGTTGTGGCTGCCAATAGAAACTCTGCAGTGACATAGACCAAATATGAAGGACGCTCAAAATTACTCAACACAAATTTTGCACCAACTCGATTGCTAAAGTAACAGAGAATAACGAATAGCTTTTATTACGCCAAAAGAAAAATGCTAAAGCAACTTCTATTGCACGAGATGCAGAAAACGAAACACAACGTTCGATGCGACAGCAAATAAATGCTGAGGCAACTGCTGCTGCTTGAGGTGCAGAAAACGATTATCAACCCTCACTGCGACAGAAAGCAAATATTGAGGCAACGTCTATTGCAGGAGATGCAGACAACGAACCACAGCGTTCATTATGGCGGCATAGAAATGCTGAGGCAACTTCCGCAGCTCGAGCTGCATGAATCGAAACACAGTGTCAACTGCGGGAGCAAAGAACTGTGAGTCATCGTCTGTTGTTTGAGCTGTATCAACCGAAACACAGCTTCAACTGCGGCAGCAAAGACATGTGAATCAACGTCTGCTGCACGCGCTGGCAAATCCATGGAAAACTGGCTCAACCAACCAGAGGGGAACGTGCATTTCAATACCGTGCAGCTCAAAGTGTTCACAACGTTTACAGTCGAAAAGTATGGTGTTATGAATTTCAAAAAGGCAGTATGTTTACAATTTGGTAATTATTGAAAGCAGCGCGGTATTTGATTGTTAGAAAACGGTTTGTGTCGCAGTGTTGATTACAGAACTTCTTGGTACACAATGTTTGTGGTTTTACCGTTTGGAGCAAATGCATAAAGGTTTCCTTTGCCTCCCACTCTGGATCATCCAACGTATAGCTGACCGTGCTAAAAGCATGGCTCTTCTAGGTTTATTCCCGCGACGGACAATGTTTGTCCCTGAGACTTATTAATCGTCATAGCGAAACTACAACGAACTGGAAACTGGAGCCTCCTGAATGAAAAGAGGATCTCTAATGTTGACGGACAAAGAGGAATCCTTGAGATGAAAATATGTTCCTACTTTCCACATCCCGAGAGAATCGTCGCCTTGATCAAGTTTTGCGTTAGTTTATTTACTGTAAGGCGGGAGCCGTTGCAGAGTTTTGGTGTAGATCCTTGCTTAAGTTCCAATCGATGAGATGGCAACCCGGATAGGTTCAATGAGTTAAGAAAATCAATTGGGTAGTTAAAGGGGTTTGTGACTATAACGATAGGCTTTTATGTACACGAAGCCGTAGGAAGAGACTTAAGCAGTTGTCCGTTGATTTTGTCGAGAGTCTTATTTTTCGGAGCCAGTATTGACCTTTCGCACAGCCAGTTTGGATTTTGGTAGTTAGTGCTCAACTGCAGCTGTCAAGTCGTCAGCACTGTCGACTAAAGTGCAGACCGGTTCGAGGGAGATTTGTTCATCTTTATCAAGTGGTTGGTAGCAAAATCTGATGACACTTGTTCACCAAGCATCCGAGCTTTAATGTTCGTAGAGAGCGTTAATGTTGTGACATAACACCAAAGCGGAGATAACATTAAGCATGCTCGAATAGCATCAGCCCTTGCTCCTTTGGGAATAATAGGGAGGGTTTGTCTAACATCTCCGGATAAAAGGACAGTCACGCCTCTCATGGGATCCTGGGAGTCTCTTATGTCTCTTAAAGTCCGGTCCAGTGCTTCCAAAGCTCCTTTATGAGCCATGGTACATTCATGCCAAACTATAAGTTCACACCTTTTAAGCAGTTCTGCCTTTTCTGATCCTTTGGTAATATTACAGCAGAGTGTCATTTGCTGTCATATTGAGAGGGAGTTTGCAACCACGCAGCACGTCTTCTTTTCATATTCACACATATATTTTCCTCCGATGTGACCCGTCTATTTCATTCTTACTTCTTCCTCTTTCTCTGTATCTTTCCCCTCCCTTTACCCTCCCAAACAGTCACTCTCTATGTTAGCCTCTTCCTCACCCTTCACTCACTCACTCTCGGCTAATCCCTCTCCTACTTCCTCCGGTTTGACCTGGGCGAAATTCCTTCCTCGCGCACACTTGACCAGGTTGGTTGTTCCTTTTTTTCTCTCTTGTCTACGA
This sequence comes from Eledone cirrhosa, assembly GCA_964016885.1. Taxonomy (NCBI): domain Eukaryota; kingdom Metazoa; phylum Mollusca; class Cephalopoda; order Octopoda; family Eledonidae; genus Eledone; species Eledone cirrhosa. The sequence goes on from OZ024743.1 coordinate 292,029,875, forward strand.
TTTCACAGAACTTATGTTCACCGAATTCAGGGACTAGACTCCTTCTTCCTCCCGTTCGACCTGTGCGAAATTCTTTCCTTGCTCACATTTCGACTAGGTTTGATGGTCTTTATTCTCTCTCGTCCACGATTTCACAGAACTTATATTCATAGAATTCTGGGACTTGACTCCCTCTTCCTCACTTTTCGTTGCATTACCATATTTGATTGTTTACAGTCTCGCTCGTTCCCCTTATTTACATGTCCCAACGACTTTCTTTAGCCGTTGCTCGCACCAACCGGAGGTATATGGTCTTTAAAGCGATGAAATACCAATGAAGGTTGCAAGATCACTGATGAAGGACTAACTTTATTCATATATATATATATATATATATATATATATATATATATATATATATATATATATATATATGGCGGCTGCCAACTCGTTTTCGAGTACGGCTACTACTTTATATCCATGTAGGAGAAACCCTACCGATGCGCTGAACGCGTGTGACTCTTTTAGTCCAGCCAGCGACTTGAAAACTCTGGTGCAAACACTACACTTGTGACAATTATTGACACATAGTGCTGGGCCCATGGTACCATGTGACGACAAGTGCAGAGATAACTTCAGATATAAAGCAATGCCTGTGCCGTGGAGCTTTTATAGTGAGCAAAGGTACTGCACAAAGCCAGTCCCACTCTCTTAACCAAGATGATATTTACCAAAAAGAAGAACGAGTCAACATCATTGGATACTATCAGGGTTTCAGGTGTTATATCAGAGTTTTCCTTCGCCTAGAATTCTGCCTTGACAAAGGCTAGGGGGTCAAATAAATATATACATTATATACAGAAACTCACGCACGCAAACGCTCAAACGCACGCACACTAACGCACGCACGTGTGCACGTACACACACATGTTAATAGATTTAACTCTTACTGGAACGCGGCACGAACACACAGACAGCGCACGCACACACCCACACATGTTAATTAGTTATAGCTTTCCTTCCCCTCTTTCACTGTCATGTATCAAACACAGCGTCTTCGCTCTCCCTCTCCCGGTATCCCCCACTTTTAGTCTGTCTGTTTCTTTCACCCTCACTCTTTCTTTTTCATTTTTATAGATATAGAGATGTTTTCTATGCAAAGTCGTACCTATAGGCAGCTTTATCAACTTTTTACCTGGACAACAAGTGAATCGATCATTCTCAATGGCGTGCTGACCTGCCCTGATAAATTTGTGGTTGATTACAAAAAATATTTTGAAAATCGGCCTTGCGAATCAAAAGTGCTGTGGAACAGACACACACAGACAGACAGACAGACATTTTCATTTTTATAGATATAGATATATATATATGGGATAACAAGTTATCGTTATAGGTAATCCATTTAGAGGTAATCCGGTTAGAGTACTCTACGTCGTAGATGGTTTTAACGTACGGCTTTGTTTGACTCAACAAGATAATTCCATAGTTATGCAGCGAGTTCGCGGTAATTTCTATGCAGGTTATACTTGGAGTAATAAAAGTTAAAGAAAGAAGATTAACATGGTTGGCTGTACAGTAAGGCTTTTATTTAAAGTACTGACAATTGCTTCGTTGATCAGGTGTGTCTAGAGTTCGCTAATTGCTTGAGGTTGCGTCAATCGATCTCCAATACATTGTTTACCACTTGTCAACACATCAGAGTGATTAGCGAACTCCAGACACACCTGATCAACGAAACAATTGTCAGTACTTTAAATAAAGCCCTTATTGTACAGCCAACCTTGTTACTCTTCTTTCTTTAACTTAAAAACATTGTGAAGACCATACGCTATCGGTTTTAAAGTATCGCCGAAAAGAAGTAAGCTACTTTAAAAGCGATAACGTATGGTCTTCAAAATGCTTTTAATTAAACATACGGTATATTGCCAAATATACTATACATACATTCAGGTATACATCGGTATTTCAGAGCATCAATCCTAATATATATATATATATATATATATATATATATATATATATATATATATATATATATATATATATATATATATATATATATATGTATACATTTTGAGTTTATGTTGGTTGTATACCAACACCTCAGTATGCAGGCTGGGGCACTCGACGAAGTGCGCAGGTTGGTTTGGTTACTCCGGAGTAGTGTAAAATAAAGTTAAATAAAAGTCAAATGATTAAAATTTAGCTTCGATTATTACTGCTATATATATTTCAGTGACAGCCATCTTTGGCTGTGACCTCTTCAGGCAGTTTGAATTAGTATGGTATAGACAAGTACATATGTTGTTTAGGTGTATGATATTGTCAATACTCTGATATGCCCAGTTCCTTGTTGGGTTGTTAATTCACTGGGGAACTGGAGTCATATGACTCCAATATGACTCCAGTTCCCCAGTGAATTAACAACCCAACAAGGAACTGGGCATATCAGAGTATTGACAATATCATACACCTAAACAACATATGTACTTGTCTATACCATACTAATTCAAACTGCCTGAAGAGGTCACAGCCAAAGATGGCTGTCACTGAAATATATATAGCAGTAATAAACGAAGCTAAATTTTAATCATTTGACTTTTATTTAACTTTATTTTATATATGTATACACATATATATATATATAACATTAGTTGGCGTTTAGAAATAAATGCATGGAATTGTGGAATTGTGGAATTGTATGAAATATTTTCTCAGGTTTGACAGTTAATTTCAGGTTTTACTATTTACATCTCATAAGATTGCAGAAGGAAAGATTGCCATATATATATATATATATATATATATATATATATATATATATATATATATATATATATATATATATATATGTGTGTGTGTGTGTGTGTGTGTGTGTTTCTGGATGTGTGTGCGTGAGTTTGTTTGTTGTGTGTGTATGTATGTGTGTATTTGTGGGTGTAGATAATTACATAATTGCTAGTAAAAAGTGAAGCGTTACTCATATCGATTGTAGCGAAATCATCAATAATATATGGTGAAAAACCAACATGGATGACCGCAATGGGCATGTTTTTCATATAGATTATATAGGAAGAAGTAGGAGGTAAGGTCATATCTATGATGGAATGTGGTTGGTAATGTATTTAGTTCGTTAGTTTATCTGTGTTTGATGTTGTTATTCTATTGGTTTATGAAATTAAGAAGCAACCCCATAATAGTTGAAAATAAAGATTTGATTGTTATAGATAAAATTATGAACAAATATATGTAATTACATAGATAAGGTCGAGGCATTTTTAAATGGTTTTCTTGAAATTCATATTTTGAAATAAAATTTAGATTCAAGCTCGTATAAAACCGTAAATATATAAGTTATTACCAACGAATAAATAGAGCAATTTTAAAAGGATATCTAGAAATAATTCATTTTCATTGAAACATTGATTCAAAATTGATTAACTGTAAACTATATATACATTAGAGAAATTTAACTATAAATCATACACACATTAGAGTAATTTGACTGTAAATCATATATACATTAGGATAATTTATGTCATTTTTGGAAGAATGAATAAACCTATTTCTAAGTAAATAAGTAAATAGTGTAAATAACCATAAAATATTTATTGTTAATCGATTGAAAACGGCTAGATCGGTGGTAAGAGCACATTTCTTGCCATTTCATTCTCTCATCCTTTCACAACCTTTTCTTTATGTAAATAACCATGTCAATTACGAGCTGAGGATCCGCTAAGGTGAAACAATTGTTCTCGGTATGGTGAACTAACTGTTGTGTAACCACTTCTACCTAACTCGCCCCATGGACTGAGTGCTCTACCACTACGGATATTACCTTCCAGTGTTCTACCACTATATATATATATATAAACGTGTGTATATGTATAATAAAGCCAAAACAGTGCAGGTATGGAATCGAATAAAGAATGCAAATGCAAAATATATTGTTGACAATTAGTCTTTTACCTTAAATTTATTTAAATGTCCTTAATTTTCGAGATAATATCTCTTCTTCGGAGGGAAACAAAGCGGTTAAACCAGTGTTCTAAATAGCTTGCCAAGTCATGCTGACAGGAAATGGTATAGAGTATCACACTCTCTACCATTTCCTGTCAGCATGACTTGGCAAGCTATTTAGAACACTGGTTTAACCGCTTTATTTCCCTCCGAAAAAGAGATATTATCTCGAAAATTAAGGACATTTAAATAAATCTAAGGTAAAAGACTAATTGTCAACAATATATTTTGCATTTGCATTGTTTATTCTATGTCCATACCTGCATTGTTTTGGCTTTATTGTACATATACAAAATGTTATACCTCATTACACAATGCTTCAAGTGAACTATAACTTCCTCCTATATATATAAGGAGTACTCATATATAGGTGCGACATCCACTATCTTTAAGGAGCGCTAGTATAACCACAGAAGATCCTTCAAACATAGACTGAAACGACCCCAAACCAGACTGTCCGACTTGATCTGGGACCTCAAGGACAGGAATATTGAACCCCAGATTTAGTGGTCAGTGAAAAGACGCGTGGCACATATCCCCAGTGACAGAAACCACTGCAGATTATGCCTGGCTGAGGCGGCGGAAATAATTAAAATAAAATCCGCCATAAACTATAGGTCGGACATAATTGTCAATTGCAGACACACCAGGCTGAACACCTTTTCCGCACAAACATTCGGGGGAGGGCCACGCACTAACCATGACCCACCATAATAATAACCACATCCGCCCCGTATCAACATCGCCCATCTCAACGAATTTATTAATTTTAATTTTAATTTTATTTTACTTTATCTTATATTATTGTATTGCATGTAACCATCTGTAAGCCCTATTTTGTATATCATGCCGCATACATCACCCCCACCAATAATCACGCTAACCATGACCCAGCATAATAATAACCACCTATACCCCGTCTCACCATCGCCCATCTCAGCGACCTTATTTTATTTTATTGTACTGCATGTAACCATTTCTAAGCTCGTATTTTGTATATCATGCGGCATACATCACCCCCACCAAAAATCACATAACCATACACCCCTTATCCTTGCAACATTTTGTTAGATCGGTCTCCTATGAAAGGTTTTACCTTACACTCCATAGTAACATGGGATCTTGTAAATACAATGTCGATCATATCACACCATCGCCACTACCACCACACCACACATCGTCATATGTCTACCATACACACCCGCAACCTTATACCCCCATGTTCCCTCTGTCTACCCTAACCTACAACCCCACGCTAAATTCGACCCCGTAAATGTACTGTAGCGCGCACACAGAACCACCGCCACCACTAGATACATCCACATACTTCAACAATCATTAACATCATTAACTTCATCAACACATATCATCCCTCACTCCCAGATCGACTGTATTATATCCACCCACACTCCCCGTCTGCCTTACCCTGTAACAAACCGTAACTTCTGATCATGTAATCATCTTGTCGAACATATCACCCCAGCACCACCACCACCACCATGACTACAACACACATCGCCATACGTCCATAAACTCTTCTCCCCCGCGTTTCCTATGTCACCTTTTAACTTGTAACCCATCGTACTATTCGATCCTGTATATTTTTGTCGCTCACAACTCCACCACCACCACGACAAGACACAACTCCATACTTCATCAACACCGCCAACACATACCTCCACTCCCGAACCAACGCAAGTGTGTGTGTCTGTGTGTAAGTATTTTTTACATATACCGGCGTATAAATATGCGTGCGTGTACGCATATTTATCTATTATATGTATATATATATATATATATATATATGTCTGTGCACATATATACATTTATATATATATATATATATATATATATATATATATATATATATATATATATATGAATTAGTTTTGCGAAAACCAATCAAACAGTGAGTGTGTTCTATTATTAATTCTGGCAATATTACACAAGTATGACCCGCCCCAAGTATAACAATATATATATATGTATGTCTACATATATGTATATAGGTGAATATGTGTGTATGTGAATGTGTGGGCGTATATGTGCATGTATGTGTATGTGTGTGTGTGTATGTGTATGTGTGTGTATATATATGTGTGTGTATACGTGTGTGTGAGTGTGTATGTGTATATTTTGTATACGTGCCTGTGCGTGTATGTGCCCATATCCGTATGTGTGTAAGAGTGTATGTATGTGTATGTATATATGTATAAAACCTTCTCCATTGCCTCTCACCTTCCCTCCATCTTTGTACTTCGCCACCCCCACCGATACTCCCCCACTATTCATACTTGTTCCGCATGCGCGCATGCGCATACATGTGTGTATATATACATATGGCTGTGTATGAGCGTGTGTCGATATGTGTGGGAAAGGGTGTGCGTATGTGTTTTGTGTGTGATGATACAACAATATATGTGCGCATATATACATATGTGTGTGTGGTTATACATATATACAACGTATTTGTCAGACGAAGAGCGTCTAGCTATGTATCTCCGTAAGGACTTGACACCACCAACACATCCACCACACCACGACAAACGCCACTACCATGAACAACAACACCACTACCACACCCCCACACACGTCAACCCGTCTACCGACAATCCACTAACCGCATACCACAGTAAGCGACCATAACCACCATCATATCATCACATCCACCCCCACATACTCTACACGCCAAGGCCAACCCACAACCACCACAGCACAGCCCATCTCATCCACTGACCGTCACCAACATCTCACCATCACATCCACCCCCACATACACTACAAGCCAATACATCCCCTTGATCCGTCCCACCAATTAAAACAACTCATTTTGTCAAACTCTTGAAACTCTGACTTTACCACATAGCATGTATTTCATTTTCTAATAGCATTTTAAGAGGGTCCGTCGAGCTTCCGATTATTGAGTCGGGTAGGATCGATACAGATCGAACCTTGAGCTGATCAGTGGCGAAACGCGCGTCACCTATCAATAAATGCAATGAAGGAGTAATCAATCGTCCTTGTTATCCTTTCAATATATATATATATATATATATATATATATATATATATAAATATAAAAACAAGGCAGTAGTAACAGGATATAATTTGAAGAATTCTACGTGTTGCCAGTGTTACGTTATATAAAAGAACTAATGCAACAAATAACATGTTAATAATATCCATAGTGATTTAAGATATAGGATGCATTTTAATAATTGTTGGTAATTCGTTTAATGCCAAAAAATTGAAAATATAAATTATTAAATATTGTCAACATATATTGTGAAATTACGTTCGCAGGCGTTTCTCTCTCACTCCGTCTGCGTGCGTCTGCATTTATGTGTATAAAAAATGAGCCTGCAAATATTTGGTAGAATCATCCATCATAATTTTCCTGCGAAAATATATTTCCAGTTAGATATGCATGGATACAAATATAAAACTTACATAACTTATATTATCGCTACTCTTTGATATAATTTGTCAAATCAACATTTTACATTCCTGTAAATTATATTTTGATAGTGTGGTCAATTTGATATGTCAAATCTCTTGTATTATCCAATCAAATATATTACTTTAAAAAAAAACAAAGTTTAATTTTAAATATACATTATCACAGGCTAAAATAGAATCATATTAAAATGAATACAAGATAAAATACACGTTTATAATATTGGAAGTATTTGTTGAGTATGTAAACTTGTAATCCAATCAATTTGAAGTTGTCACAAATCAATCTGTAATAAAGTTAACAAGTGTAAAACATATTAATGTAACGTAATAAATTGATGGATTTAAAAGAAAATAGTATTTGCAAGTTCAACAATTAAATATAATTAATTGTACAGCGTTAATTAAGTACAATAATAATGAATTAAATGCATTTATTAAATGATAAAACTGCAATGGATTATATGTAGTTTCCGCAATAGATAATTATTGACTTATAGTGCTCCATAATTAAAATAGTCTTAGCAATTTGTTCATGTGTACTATTTTTAGAGAAATTTCCCCTTTATGTTAAAAACATTCTCTTTCGTACAAATCATTATAGTGTACGAAAAGTAAAGAAAGAGTATTATTTTACTAAATGAGTTTGTTGAGATTCGGTCGTTAACCTATCTAAAGAAATGATAGTTTTAACAAGTTAATATCTTAAAACTCCCATGACTAAAAGATGAGCATAAGTTCTGTTTGTCAAATAATTAGTTGGGGGGGATGAACAGAGTTTCTGATATGATTATGAGCTACGCAACAGAAAAAAACTTTTAGAATTTGTCTAACGTTTTGAGAAGGATATAATTTCCTTTAAAATATTGGTTTCTGATTTAGGCACAAGGCCAACAATTTGTGAAGAGGGGAAAGGCGATTAAATCGACCCCAGTTCATTACTGGTACTTTATTTTATCGATTGCTTAAGGATTTAAGGCATAGCTAACATCGGCAGGATTTGAAATCAGATCCTGAAGAGGTGTAACACTATGCCATAAAGCATGTTGTCGAATGCTCTACACATATCGTCAATCCACCGCCCTAATTTTCCATAAAATATTAAAAGGGGTGCTGATGGAATTACATTCCAAATATAATTTCGTGTGTATGTATCAAGACATATGTACAGGCTTATAAAGATGTGCTTGCGCTCGTCAAATCGAATTGACTGTAAATTCTCCATATAAAATTTTGGTCACGTTAGTATTGGCCGGAACACAATGTACTAATTATTTGATTTCCAAGTGGACAATTCTTAGTGTTTATAAAATTACAGTTTGGTACATTAGGCATTTTCATTTGAAAGATTAGAAATCATCAATGTTTGTGCAAAATTATAGCTAGTGCAATAGGATATTGTAACATATTTTATTATGGACTTTGTATTATTTATATTCCCTAGTGAGTTGTTGATATTCGTAATTGAAGCGTAGGTTATTCCAGACAGCATTTCTGTTTCATTTTTAACATTGTAAAACTGTATTGCTGCTAGATATAATTTCAACGTGAAGCAACGTCATGTAAAAGTTAGATGTATTGTTGAAAATATTTTTGTTTGAACATGAAGTTGAGAATCTTATGAATACATTATAACCTAAATTGTAAATAATTCTATTGTTGTGATTTGACAATCTTGTAATAATTTGTGTTTTTTCATTAGATTAATTAAGGTTCACAATGTAGCTTATCTGTTAAACATAACGTCGAGTAGACTGCTATCATTTCAATGAGATTCAATTGTAATTGAGATGTTAGGAATATGTTAAGAATATTATTAGTGACGATATAAATATTCAGAGTTACATGTGAATTTGTTAAATAATGTGTTTATAATATATAGTCAAATAGTAGCTTGAAGAAGAAAAAAGAGATGTAATTGAAGATGACATGGATTGATTAACACGAGAATCTTGTATACATTCACCCCGATAGTGAGCAGTTATAGGAAACTTCATGCAGATACAGACAAAAGACATAATTATTAAATGAAAAGAATACATCATACCGATTAGAAAAATAATATACCCAAAGTACTTCCTTTTTATATTTTGTTCAAGCTGGCCTCAACAGGTGGACACACAATATTTAATCTGATTTGATAACGATATAACATTTTTAATGTGAAAATATGATACTATACGCTGTCAATGATAAAATCTAGAGCCACCACTACACTTACTACATAAATTCTAAAATGAATTGTAAAATTCATGTTTAAAAAAATGTAAAATTGAAGAGAATAAAAATAATTAAATATGATAGATAATGAGACAATCATAATACAATTAGATTACACACAGACTTATAGACACCTAAGAATTAACGGACATGACAGCGTATAGCAAACATAAATTAAAGAAAGTGTCAGGACAGGGGAAGCACCCCTCGGCCCACGAATTATTTTTGTCCGGCCCGACAACAGGTTTCGATCTTAGGCTAAGGGATCCCTGAAAAAGTGCTCTGTGTTATTTGGGGTTAGAATACCGACTAGAGAACACGTCTAGCCACAAGAGTCCCTTAGCTGAACGTAATATTTTGCCTGATGTACAACAGGCAAAAACAAGTATCTCCTTAAACGAGTTACCATTTCTGCCTATATTTTATTTATAGCAGGCAATGCGATTAAAATAATATAACATAAAATTCATTTTTCTTCTTTAAATCCTGGGATTAATGTAGCCGTCTGGACAGAGCAGTTGTGGTCGAGCAAGCTTATTATATTTTGATATCATGGCCCGCTGATGAGACACTGCAGAGCTATATGGCTCGCAGACGGGACACCCCAAACATTAGCTGACCCCTGAGTGAAGATATGTTGCAGACGTATTAGATAGTTTTTAAAAACGAAGATAAATTCAAAATAATAGCTAACAGGCATCAGTAATCTACCAGACCCAGTAATAAGTCATATTTAAAATATTTTCAGCTGGACAGAAAGTGATTTAGTAAAAGTAAAGTTGAAATGATGGAATGTAATAATATTTACAATAGGCCAATGAAATACAAATTCCTTACAACAGAAATTTCTTGTAGGTAACCTGAATTTGATTTGCGTTTTAGCTCTACACATAGAGTGGGGAAGAGGCGTAATATGAGAGGATAACTAGCAAAATTAACAACAAATAATCTTAGAATTCCAAAACTTATATTTGATGGATATTTCACTTGATATTCCAATTGATAAATTATTTATGGTGCGATGCTACAACTGAACATGATATGAAATGACATCACAATTAAAGAATATTGAAATTGTTTACAAAAACATTGTTGTCGAATCAAGGACATTCATCTGATTGAATATATAATTTGAAAGGTACTGGAAAAACATTAAATTTGCTCGTCATTCTGATATGCCCGAGGTGTGTTATTCCAATCAAATCAGAATGTACAGATTGGTCTATCAGCTGCAAAGCATACAAACGTTATATAGATTATATTATTAATACCAAATAATGAACTATCACTTTCAACATATAGTCATTCATTGTTAAATGTAAGTTGCTTCATGTCAGAACATGGTAGAAGTATTTATTACATGAATGTTGATTGGTAAATCCCCAAATATTAAATACTCCTTATTGGTAATTCATAAAAAATTATAAAATCTACTTTGTAATTAAAGAAAAAGATGTTAACAAAATATGTGTTTATATAGGTTATTTATTTTTACAGTTTAGTTCAAATATTTAGTTCAGATATTCCTTCTCGGGCTTTAGAGAAGACGATCAATATTTCGAGAGCATAGGACATGTCATGCCACGGAGGTGTAACATGAAATGATCTCACCTCAATTTATAAGCGGCACGGGTCCATCATATAGCTTTTTGATGTTCATAGTTCATAATTCTGTCAGGTTTGACTTGAGCCATCTTTGATGATCCTTGCACTAATCAATGTAGCTTTCACCCCACTCTCACACTCTCTCCCCAACAGTAACCCTGGGAGAGAGGAAAGGCAAGGAGGCAATAGAGTGATGCGGTTGATAAAATAATCAGTATTGCTGAACTCAAGCAGCTTAATTGGGTTTCAATATATTTGCCGTTGACATTTTGTTGAATTCATACGTTCTTGTAATCTGGTATTTGGTAGGCGTACAGTCTGTGAAGCTGTCTACCTACTATCCACAAACCAGTGAGCAATCCTAGAATGGAGTTGCTGGTTTAGACGTCGATGGCCCCATCATGAAACGGGTGGTACTGCTATACACGATTCCCAGTAGCAGAATATTTGATAGGACAAGGCACTAACTTCATTGTGTAGAGGTATGAAATGACGAATCTAAAATGACTATCTAAGGAATTTTATTAAGAGGTGAATAATTACCAATGGGTGTGTTTATATATTGCCAATTTATCAATGAAGCTAACAAACAAACATATTATATTAGCATTCAACAATACCTGTATTATCATATGCCTTATTTTCTCCTTCATCGAAATAACGTCGAAAGCTTCAGAGAAGCAAGTAAAGTATTAAAAGACATCAACTGTGTTGTCAGCATACGATCACTTTAGCTTCATAAAGTGCGGTATCTGCTCTAAGATCTACAATAGGATCAAGTCGGTGAGAAAGAACAAAAAGCCTCTGAAATATGTCACCAAATAAATAAAAAGTGACAGAAAATACCAAATTAAAGAAGAAAAATAGATCATTCAAACAAACATAACAAAATTATATCCCGACTTTATCTCTGTCGAAATTCAAAACAATAACATTATGATAAATGTTATGTGGAAACTTGATTGGCAAACTGAAGTTGATCTTTTTAATTTAGAAATACATTTTCATATTATTCTATTAGAGAAGGTTTTATGCTATCAGAATAATAATTTGGAAATTAAGAGAATTGATATTCATACGCAGGAAAACAATTAAAAAATATAATAGATATTACGATTCAATATATAATGTTTCTATTGACAGAGTATATCTATTTGATATTTAATGAAAAAGGAGACGCATTCAGATAGAGCATTTCTACAAAATAAAGATTTCTTCCCCTAAGATATATAATCAGAACATTTCTTTGGCAATCTAAAGATACATTAACGTCGTTACAAATAGTTGTCATTTATTGGTTAAGTGCCTGTCTGGCCTCAAGAATATAATATATCATTTAAATATTAAATATTGCATTAATTTAATGCATTGGCCTCTTTCCTGTTAATTAGGGGACGAATTAATGTATTATGAATATATAAATTCACGTACACAAACAGGCTCAAATACACAGAGAGAGGGAAAAACAAGGACACACAAGTAGGAAGATAAAGTGAGAGTAATATATATATATATATGTGTGTGTGTATGAGTGTGTGTATAGGGAGACAAAGAGAGAGGTGTGTAGCTCTGTCTGTCTTTGTCTGTCTGTGTGTGTGTGTGTGTGTGTGCATCTGTATCGTGTGCCTGTAAGCGTAGGGAAACATAATTTAAATTGAAATGAAAATCTATTAATAAACACTTGCGTTTTTGACAGACATTGACAAGGAAAAAGGAAACTAGTGAAATAAATTCTTGTACATAAAATTTATTGTCCATTATATTTTCAGGAAAGTTAAGGTCCTTATTCAATAAGGAAAGAAATATGAGACATGGTTAAGCTGAGGTCTTTCCCAAAAGCATTAGGAGCATAACTTAAATTTATTGTTTTAACTAGTAATCTCTAACATCGTATCGTATTGCTACATAAGCAATTAGCTCATATTTTGGGCAACCAATCATACTTACACACGTACATACACACACATATATATATATATGTGTATGTGTGTGTGTGTGTGTGTGTGTGTGTATGTGTGCGTGGGTGTGTGTGTGAGTGCGTGTGTGCGTGTGTGTGTATGTGTGTGGGTGGGGGGTATGTATATATGTATGTATATATGTATGTATATATGCGTGTGTAAAGAAAGTGCCAAAGATATAGTCGAATTGGCAGAGTTAATAACGCATCATGTTTCATGGTATCCTTTTCGGGTCTCTGTTCTTCGGGTTCAAATGCTGCTTCCGTCATCCATTCAAGAAATAAAGAGTCAGTTCTGTACTGGTTTCTATTCCTGTTCTTGGTCATTGTCTCCATTCTCCTATCTCATTCTCTCACTATTTTAACTCTCACTCTTTATGACATCGACGACGTAGAAAAAGAAGAAGAAGAAGAAGAAGAAATCAGTAGGGATCTAGTCTGGAAAGTCGTCGCCTCCGTTATTTTTGGCACTGTACAAGAAACACCGCATATGGCGACTAAGACTGTCAGAATATCAGGCCACAATAATATTTGGATGTATCATTGAATGAATACATGAGATGATATCTGAATGTATCTATTGTTCATTTACCCTTAAATTATATTCATACCCTAATCTGTCGGCATATGCATCAAGAAAATCCATAAATGACTTCTTTTCTTCTCTAATCATTTCATAATTTATCCACTCTTCTATTCCCTCACACATGTAGTATGAGGCCAACATACAGACTTATGTTCCTTCCTTCCGAGTCCTGGCAATAACAGACTATAATATATATGAATACGCATCTTCTTTAGCATTAATTTTGACTCGATTCCCTTTCCATATTTGGTAAATATTCTGAACATCCCTGCTTTCTTCGCATTCTGACAAATTTGATAGTAAAACCCATCAAAAGTGATTTCGAAAGCATCATTAAATAAACAACTAATTATATACTATTCATTGTTTCTCTCTCTCTCTCTCTCTCTCTCTATATATATATATATATATATATATATATATATATATATATATCCCTCTCTCTCTCATATTTCCCGATCTTTTATTCTATTCCTTTCTATTTTATTCAATCTCTCTATCTCTCTCGCTATCTCTGAAAAGGCTACGTCTCAAAATCTGTGACAAATGAATGCAGGGTGCATCGTTTTCGATGACACGCATTCATTTGTTCAACCAACAGAATGGCCTGAACGTAAATTAACGTGTAAGAGGCTGAATATTCTACAGAAACGTAATCTCTAAATCGAATAAGTGTGACAGAATTTATGACAAAGTAGAGCGTTCGAATTATATTAGAATACAGTCGATGCCATACAGTTTCAAAATACCCACTTTTATTCAAAAAGCCTGTGTCGACAGTACTACAGTGCTATTAAAACAAAACAAAACCAAAAGACACTTGTCCAATATGTCAAATACTGAGATCAAATGCTTGCATATTAACAAACGAATAAGACGTTTAGTTGATCGAATTACTCGGAGATTTACTCGAAAACGACGGAGATTTCCATCACCAGCCTACTCATTAGATAAACATGTGTATAGATAAACACGTGCTATGTTTATCTATACAGTAACACAAGAAATATTAATCTCAAGATTCTGTCACAGATTTCGAGACGTAGCCTTTTCAGAGATAGCGAGAGAGATAGAGAGATTGAATAAAATAGAAAGGAGTAGAATAAAAGATCGGGAAATATGAGAGAGAGAGGATATATATATATATATATATATATATATATATATATATATATATATATATATATATATATATATATATATATATATATTGGTCTGTACTATCCCTTTTAATTTCGAGAGGTCTTGATATTCTATTTTCCAATAAAACTGTTCAATATGATGTAAACTATCAGGATTACTGCTGATATGTTCATTAATTACTTGACATTTGGTGCAAACGATTCAGAAATACTGTTTTGCGTGGTTTAGGTAAAATCTATCTAATCTAATCTGGCCGAGTTTACACTCGCAAACAAAAAGAACATGGGCCGCCCCTAGAAACATCGGATTTGGTGTACTTCATATTTGTTTCGGTTGCTGAATACAATCGGGGGTCGCTGCTTCTCCTGAAGGTCAATAGTTCTCTTCTAACTCGAGGGGGGAGCGCCTTTCCATTGTCAATTTGCATTGATCATCTGCAAAGCCGCATTGTTCTCAGAACCACTACACCAGTCATTCGATGCGTGCAGCTGAAACTACTGCCACGCATTGATTCGGTAGTATTTTTTTTTTAATGGCCGTTAACTGCTATGAGTTCTCCCGCACTTTGTCAGGTTTTGATTTTTGTCCTACAGGGTGTCCAAAATCACCCTCCTCACCAAGTAAACCTGGTGGGATTGCCGGTTTAGTCGCCGACGACCTGACCATGCGACAGGTTGTACTGGATTACATGCTACCAGTAGCACTCAAGAGTGACATGACTCAAAAGACTAGATAAAAGAAATAGGGTATTTGTCAAAGAAAGATGCTTTTCGTTATTTGAAATCTTTAATCGTGGAGGTGAATTCCATATTATTGGCCATGCTTCCAAAGTTACACCTTTCTATTAATCCCTTCTTCCATTCAACTTCTTTATGCAAGAAAAATACTGCATTCATTTAGAGACATCGGGGCAACAAGATGCTGACCATCGATATCATGCTCCTGCAGAACCTCTCTGAAGAGAGAACCGCAGATAACTTCCTGATAGCATGCATGTAGGGGACATCTTATTATGAAGTCGGCGGATGGTCTAACAAAATACTTTATTTTCTGATCTTCAGTCAGATTCCAGCTTGACCCCAAGGTCTCCTATGTCATAACTTTGGATTCTTTTACTGTCTCTGCTGTGACTTTTCGCACCCGTTTGTACCACAAATGGAGGATTTCCAATCCAAGATTTGTAAAACTCCTTCTTTATTCGGAAGACCTCTTTGACTTCTTGATTAAACCAAGAGATCCTCCTCTCACCTGGCTCCCCTGGAAGTCGCTTTTAAAGACTCGCAGTATTTAATAGGTGAAGCAGAAACATCTGTGCTAAGCTGTCTGCACTTTGTTTCAACCTCCTCAGTGTGTTCAGTTAGTTATCTGAATATGGTTGCAATATCTACCTAGTCCTAACTTCCTTATCTGCCAGCTTTTCCTTAATTTATTCTGTACGATGTCTAGAAGTGCCAGTTGTATGAGCCCTCTAGTCTCGTGTTGCAGATAAATAGATTATGACTATTTGACAGCTCGGTCTTTCACTTAATGCGAACATTCAGCACGAATTGAAGAGATCAGAGTTAATAACAAAATCAGTCATTGATCGTTGTCCTCGATTCCTTTTATACCGTGTGTATTTTTGGATGTCTTTGTGCTGGAAGAAGTTGTTCATAATAGAGAGCTCCATCTCTCCCAGTAGTTTACCGCTGTTAATTCGGGGTTACTTATTCGTCCGGCAGCAGCCTGCTTATATCGCGATTATCCATGATATCTGGTGGTCGTATCGCTATCCGACACCTGGAACCTGTTATCCAGCACAACAGCTCTGTTGTGAATTTTATTCAGCACTTCCTTCTTTAATCTTGTGCCTTTTCGCTGATCGCAACACTTTTTGAAGCACAGCTTCTCCCAGTGTGTAGCTGTTGATGTCAACTTAAATTATTTTCTATTTTTTAAAACTATCTTATTCACATCAAGTTTCGCAGAAGTGTTTCAAAACATTTTCTCTATTATGATTGCTGATAGGATTTGCTTGATGCCCTCCTTCATTTGCCAGAGGTTATCTTTTATATTTGTGTTATGTGTACCCCTTCGTTTCACAACTAGATGAGTAGAACGCGAAATGATGACAGACTTAATCGATTTTTTATTACTCTCAATTATATATAGTATATTTTCTAGGTACTCTTTTTCTTAGGTTTCGCATCGTGCGTCTTACTCTATTAGACTTAGCCGGATATTTCACAATACATTTTTAATCCACTTACTTAGATAATTTAGCATGGTTGTATTTGAGTTAAGTACTATGTAAATAGTTTATCCTGTAAACCTCTTGTTTTGTCTATGTGCTTTGGTTACGCACAGAGCTTTCGTTTGTTCACTATCTTTTGTTTACTCGTAATATGTGTGCATTGCGTAGTAATCCTATTTTTATACGTTGTGTAAGTACTGAATTTATAGTTATGTATTACTCGGTATCATTTTAACATTCACAAATCATTCACCATGTTGTGATTCTTTCTATTTCTATATCTCTGCATTTGAATACTTTTTCCATTTATTTTAGATATGTGCTGTCATTTGTTGGAATCAATACATCGAGTAAGAGACAATTCTCATCCTGATATCCTTGACATTAATATCTTGGTCGGTTTTTCTTTAATTCCTTTGTCGATAAAAATTGGCATATCGAAATGTACGGTCGCTTTGTCATGCTCTGAGACACACTGTAGAGTATATTCTCACAATATTTTTTCTATATAGATATTTCTCAAAGCTGGCATAATTTCTACTGCGTGAAAGCTCCAACTCTGACACGCCTGTATTTATATTCTCTTTTCTGTAAATCTTGGCAGCCAGAAACAATATAATCGTTTGCGTGTTGTTGTTTCTGTTGCATTCTCATTTATATTTCGTTAGCTACCATATATACTGTAGATTTGGTATAGGTTTTCCATATAATTTCGCTATTATTTAATCGAAGACTATCGATATTTTTTGGAGCAGTAGAGCTGCAATATAGTTGTCATTTTTAGCTGGTGCAATTTTGTTGTTTGTTACTGTAACTACTTAAGCTATTTACCTCTGACTCTACTTTTGATTTTCGCTAACCCCTTGACTTGGTCAATACAAATGCAAAGTGGGGAATTGATCATTGATATTAAGAGCTCTAATGTGTTCCGTTATTGGCCATGAGAAGCAGTCAATCTGTTTAGAATTCAACGAATAACAATTTGACCCTCTGTCGGTTTCGACGATGAAC
>OZ024743.1:292053086-292078086 GCA_964016885.1 Eledone cirrhosa
GTTTTGTACATATATTTGTGACAGTGTCTACAAAGATCTGCCAAGATGTTTTGATGTTGGTAGAAGTGTGTGCGTGTGTAAAAGACCAGTCGACATGTGATAGTTCGTTCATAATTGCATCCCAGTTGGCATTGTAGGGATCCATGTTATCAAACGGGTGGGCTGGAGTGAGGACCCTGGGATTAGCTTTCGGCTGATGGAATCTCAGGTTACAAAGAACCATGTCATGGTCTGAGAGAAGTGTTTTTTCCACTGTAATATTATGTATAGTGTTAGTGTGGTTACTAAACACTACATCCACAATGTTCTTCTGATGCCTCGTTGGTGCAAGGACATGTTGGGACAAGAAAAACTCATTCATGAAGTCAAGTAGTGATTCGACAGCCTCTTTGTCAGTGGTTGAGGTTGGGGTGCCTGGTTTCAAACTACATGTAGACCAATCGACACAGGGTAGATTAAAGTCTCTCATCAAAAGTATGTTGTTTGAATGGCACTGTTTAATAAAGCATTTAATACTGTTGAGGCATTATTTGAAGCAGATTATGGGTATTTGTGGTAGCCTATTGAGTCCAGCTAATGTCAGGTCATTGGCTTTATTGTGCACCGTGACTGATTCACAGTAGCCATTGGAGAATGTTGTTTTGCCATCTGCCGTAAAGGAATCATGCAGGAAAATGGTAGTTACACACTTCCTTCTGCCAACACGATCCGCTCGGATGGTTGTGAAATTTCTCACTCTTACTTCTTAAATTTATGAATTTAATTTATAATAAATTGGAGTGAAAGCAACTGGTGCGTGTGTTTCTTATTGACAACATGACCCTCCCAAAGCATAACAATATATATATATATATATATATATACACACATTCCGATACATATATATGTATACACTTGTATATATATATATATATATATATATATACACACATATATATATATATATATATATATATATATATATATATATATATATATATATATATATATATATATATATATATATATATATATGTGTGTGTGTGTGGGTGTGTGTGTATTTGTGTGTGACTTCTATTCAAAAATACTCACTATATATATATATATAGATATATATATATATATATATGAATAAAGTTAGTCATTCATCAGTGATCTTCCAACCATCATTGGTATTTCATCGCTTTAAAGACCATATACCTCCGGTTGGTGCGAGCAACGGCTAAAAAAAGTCGTTGGGACACGTAAATAAAGGGGACACGAGAGTGTAAACAAACAAAGATGGTGAAGTAACGAAAAGTGAGGAAGAAGGAGTCAAGTCCCAAATTTCAATGAATATAAGTTCGGTGAAATCGTGAACGAGAGAGAATAAAGGCAGCTTCGGAAGAACAATCAAGCATTCTCCCTTGATTGGCAAATTATTGTTGTTGCTCCAGC
The DNA here is from genome assembly GCA_964016885.1 of Eledone cirrhosa. Lineage (NCBI taxonomy): Eukaryota > Metazoa > Mollusca > Cephalopoda > Octopoda > Eledonidae > Eledone > Eledone cirrhosa. The sequence goes on from OZ024743.1 coordinate 292,054,503, forward strand.
ATAATTGCAAAATCACCGATTTTGTAAATTATGCAATATGGAGATATACTGCGTTTTAACGTCGGAAAACAAACTTTTGAACAGCAAAATTGAACGTTCACTTTACTGTAACCATCGTTTAAAAACGACTTTTTCTTTTTTTAAATGTATATACTGTTATCTTTTTACACCACCATTTGCACATTTTTATTTTTATTTTTATTTCATATTTTTATATGTTTATACACACGATATGGCTTTTTATAATAATAGCACTAAACACTGTTTTTTAGACCCCTTTAGAAATATCCTGCTACTATAATAGCCCCAGTAACTTGTCTGTAATTATGTACTACATTGACCCTTTTAACTAAATTTTGCCCAAACAACACCACTAGAAGAATTTACTTCTCCCGCCAACACTAACACGCCTCATTTGGCTAACTGCTGCCAAAACATTTTCTTCTATACAATCTCTACTACTCTGACAGTCTTGAATTCTAAGACTCCCTCCCCCTTACCCACTTCCCACTTCCTCTTCCCTTCCTACCTCCTACTTTCTCTCATATCTAGTGTATAAAATATTTTCCTATTATTCTACCATAAAGGTCTGACGAAATGGTGTGTTCTCTTACAGTGTACCTACGATTTATGATAATCTTTTTATATTATACAAATAGCGAGGTATAGGTAACCCACACACTATAGAAACAATTGTTACCTAATATATTCTTTATACCCGCATTTCCGTTTCATAAACTTCTTCATATATATATATATATATATATATATATATATATATATATATATATATATATATATATAATATAAGATCAAAAGGTGGTTAAAAGAGTTCGAAGTATTTTATTATGCGCATTTCAAAAACAAATATCATTATGGGATGATATTTGCGTTTTCATCAGATAAAAGAGGGAGACATGATATGAAGCTTAAAAAACACTTGCGAGCAGTGAAGTGTTAAATCATCATAATAAAATACTTGGAATTCTTTTACCGATCTTTTGATGCTATATTATTTTTATACTCCAGTCCTATAAACTGTGGAGTGCTACTTATCCGATATTCGCATTGCTTTATTGTGTTACAATAAAACTCACCTCCTACACACCTATATATATATATATATATATATATATATATATATATATATATATATATACACACATAAACGTAAGTTCGTGTTGATGACAATAATAAATGTGATGATATGTTGTTACAAGGTAGATCTTTTAATAGATATTGAAAAGTACACTCAAATTGGTAGAAATGTTTACACGAACATAAATAAGTAATTGCTTGTACGTAGATATGTCCTGAAGTAAACACACATACAATCTTATACACACACGTACAAGTATATATATATATGCTAGTATATATACATTATACCCATTTACTTATATCTATCCAGCCATCTATCTATTTATTTCTATATATAGGTATGCGTGTGTGCGTAGCTGATTACATATATATCATATATATATATATATATATATACATATATATATATATATATATATATATTTGTATAAGTATGAATACTTACATACATACATGTGTACAGGCGCACAGTAGTATCTATATACATACATGCACACATATATATATGTACGTATGGGTTTACCGAACATTTAATATAATGTTCGGTTTGTTTGTAAACAAACAGCCCGAATTACGCCGTACAGTGCTCGGCATCCATCGTCGCCCTTTTGTTCAACATTGACACAGGAACGATATACTAGTTTCGAGCTTATTAGCTATCGTCAGCATCCTATACCTTTCTGTCAGATGATTGAATGCCTCAAATATATACTTTCCTTGTGCATATTAACGGCTGAGCAGCCTAATTTGCATATCGAGTGAGTTAAGGGCGACGATGTTTACCGAGCACTGTACGGCGTAATTCGGGCTGTTTGTTTACAAACAAACCGATCATTATAATAAATGTTCGGTAAACCTATACGTACATATATATATATGTGTGCATGTATGTACATATATACATACTACTTTGCGTCTGTACACATATATGTATGTACGTATACATAGTTATATTTAGGTACCAGCCGTACTAAGAGTGAGAAATGAAATTTCGTTTCGTTTCATTATTTTCTATTTTTATATATATATATATATATATATATATATATATATATATATATATATACATATATATATATATATATACGATATTAAAAAATGGAAAGTATATTTATAAAACCATATCTATTTTATTATACATATTTCCACTATACCATGTTAATTTATGGTATTCTTTCATCAGACAAAATACAATATATACCAGTTTTATAAATAAATATTGACATACCCTATCAAAATATTACCGTTACTTTTGGAAGACATCAGAAATATATTTCACCAATTAATCGGATGGTAAACCACGGAAGTGGAGACTTGGATTTTAAACAAAGAAGAAGTTCCAGCGATCCGTGTTTACACTTCAAGTTCAAATCAGCAACTTTTGTTCAACACTGATAGTAACACGTGTTATATCTATTAGAAATATACACATCATACTAGCTTCATACCAGTGGCGTGAATAGGGTTATCGAATTGGTGAAATATATTTATTTTATGAAATATATACAGAGAAGATTAATCATATTATAAGGTATCTATTTTTGAAGTTCTGGTCAACTTTATTTAGTTACCAACCTAGCTATGTGTGGTTACACACTTGTAAAAATTATCCCCTGTGATTATTCATGTTTATTTATATGTTAATAAATTTCTAGCTATTATAAAATTCTCGGACATACTCGTTAGAATCTTAGAGTTGATTTTGCGGGTGATATGTTGCATGGCTTTCTGGCAGGACACCCATAATTTTGATTTAGATTAAATTCATTTGATTTATCTTAATTTTGGATATAGATATATAAATGCGGCTCCTTAATTGTAGAGCTAACCCTGTTGAAAGGACTCGACTGCAGTTTCTAGTTGTAGATAACCCTATTCACGCCACTGGGACGAAGCTAGTATGATGTGTGAATTTCTAATAGATATACCACGTGTTACTGGCCAGTTGCTGATTTGAACTTCAAGTGTAAACACGGATCGCTGGAACTTCTTCTTTGTTGAAAATCCAAGTCTCCACTTCCGTAGTTTACCTTCCGATTAATTGGTGAAATATATTTCTTTAATGGAATATATACAGGGAAGATTAATCATATTATAAAGTATCTATTTTTGAAGTTCTGGTCAACTTTATTTAGTTACCTACCTAGCTATGTGTAGTTACACACTTGTAAAAATTATCTCCTGTGATTATTCATGTTTATTTATATGTTAATCAATTTCTAGTTATTATATATATACATATATATATATATATATATATATATATACTATAGAGTAAAGCACGTCCGAGAATTATTTGATAATATATATACATCATTTCTACTGCCAATCAGCATAATTAACCACACAAAAATCAATTAGACCAGGCTATAAGAAGAAAAGGCATCTATGAAGAAACAGTAAATAATTATACCATTGCGGCGTCTTCGTGCACAACCGCTATAGAATATTTACCCAACATTTCAACACCACGTGGAAATTAATTAAATATACGGTCAACCATACATAATTAGGTAAAAATTAATGTTAGAAATGCTTACATACATAGCAGGATTATTTCACTAAATCCCGACCGTAGAGTTTCGCTCACTTTTGAGATACCTTATTAAGGAAATACTCGAGATTTAGAGCTATTCAGGGGACAAACTCGCTAGGACATATTATTTTTCAAAGTGGCCTCCGCCAAACACGAATTCGAAATGGTTGAGAACTGTGACGTGGCAGTGGTCAAGTCAGGAAGGGTGTGATTGTTTGCTATGTATGTATGCATTTCTAACCTTAATTTTTACCTAATTATGTATGGTTGACCGTATATTTAATTAATTTCCACGTGCTGTTGAAATGTTGGGTAAATATTATATAGCGGTTGTGCGCGAAGACGCCGCAATGGTATATTTATTTACTGTTTCTTCATAGATGCCTTTTATTGTTATAGCCTGGTCTAATTGATTTTTTTGTGCGGTTAATTATGCTGATTGGGAGTAGAGATGATGTATATATATTATCAAATAATTCTCTGGACATGCTTTACTCTATAGTATTTTGCTCTGATAATTTAATTTATTAATTCTCCATTGAGCCACATCGTGAAGAGTTGCCAAAACACATATATACCTCTGACTTTGTCTAATTGGTGTATGTGTAAATATTTATATTTTATATATATATATATATATATATATATATATATATATATAAACTGAAAACTGACGTTCAATCATCTGGCAGGCAGGTATACGTTGCTGACGATAGGTAATAAGCTTGAATCTAGTACAGCGTTCCTTTGTCAGTGTTGAGTAAATGAGCAACGATGGTTGCTAGAAACTGTACGGCTTAATTCGGGATGTTTGTTTACAAACACACCGAGCATTTTAATAAATATTCGGTGAATCCATACGTACATATATATATATATATATGTGAGCATGTATGTATATATATATATACATACTACTGTACGTCTGTATACATATATGTATGTATGTATACATACTTATATATATATATATATATATATATTACATAATTCACAATGATTTGTATTAACTACTATATATTTATATATATATACATATTGGTTTGTGAGTGCGTGTGGGCGTATGCAAATATAATATTTATAAGCTTAATCGCATTTTTGAAGGTTTTCAATTAGCAAAATATTTCACTCTGTTTAATGCATCTTAGATTTAGCGTTAAAGTGCTATCTTCATATTTTTAACTATTTATACATCACTACATCTAGACTTCTCAATTACCAAGAAATTGTAAGAGATATAAAAGCTAGGAAGATACCATTTTATCTAGCTTTCCTGCGGGTTACATTATCTGTCTTAGTTGTCTTGAAAATCATAGATTTTTTCACTTACATTATGTCTGTTAGTTTCCTGCTACCAAATTATTCATTGTATTGATGTCTTTCACTTTGTCACCAATTTGGAATTATATGTAACTTTGCTTGCAGTGTCACTTACCAAACTTCAACCTATATATGCCACTATGTTAACGATTCTCCATTTTTATGTGTGGATATATAGAAGTACACGAGTGTAAGCCAATATATATATATCATACCAAACACATATACATGCAGTTACGTAGCACGAATACGGTATCATATAAATAGATTATTTGGCACTGACGTTCGGTTTTGCTTTATTAAATTGGTGTCTACACGACACGCTGGGTAATTGACATAGACTCGTGCGTTTACATAACTGGTAAACATTGTTTATCAGGTTTTGTTTTATTTGTAGTGGTGTATGTTACCGTTTTTTCTTAATTAGGTATATTTAATATATATCTTTTAATTCTCAATTATAAGTTGTTTGTTGATTATATATCTTTCTATATGTGTGCAGTCATATACGTATATATATATATATATATATATATATATATATATATATATATATATATATATATAAAGTAGCGGAGCAAGCGGTTATCAAACAATTCTCTAAATAAATTAAAAAACGATTTAAATAATCACCTGTTCCATTGCTGTTACCGACGGTTTCATCATTCCAAAAGATTGGAAATACAGAGAATTTCCAATGGAAAGAAATGAATCTTCAGACAGCCTATTTCCACACCATAAGGTTGCAAGCCCTATAGTAAGTAAATATTTCGCTACCTGCCTAACGCATGCGGTCAAGCCGTTAAAATGACACACACGCAAAATCAGGTCGCTGATAATAGCTGTATATGATAAACATGTTGATATTGCCACTAAAATTATCAGCATTATTCAACGTTTTGTTCTCTACATAAGGAGAAAAATTATAAAAGTGGATGAATACCTCAACAGGTACAATGTACTTGTAGAAATATGCAAGTATTTATAATACTTGTGGTTCAATGGTACTAATTCGAGATGCCAGAACAATATAATATATATATATATATATATATATATATATATATATATAGTACGTTATTCCGGGTTGAATCGGAGGTAACCAGAGTAAGTAAGGTACTCAATACATTGCAGAGTATAACAGTTTTAATATAGATGAGATTCTACAGGAATAGAACTGTTTCATTCTTTAGAAATCATCAGGAATCTCAGAATCCTGATGATTTCTAAAGAATGAAACAGTTCTAGTCCTTTAGAATCTCATCTATATTAAAACTATATATATATATATATATATATATACATACATACATACATACATATATATATATATATATATATATATATATATATATATATATATATATATATATATACATTATGAAGAGAGAAGAAACATTTAGATATAATTAGTAATAAAATGTATCATACCTAAACTGCTCCTAAATTCCTCGACTACGTAGTTTCGTGGCATAAACAAAAACAATATATCATAAAGATATAGAGGAATTTAGGAGCAGTTTAGGTATGATACATTTTATTACTAATTATATCTAAATGTTTCTTCTCTCTTCATAATGTATTTTTAACTCTGATACTGGTTCAGTCTAGTTCAACTGAATTGGTCTGTCCCAGTCATTCATTGAGCAACATCGGTGAAGTTGGCACCCTTAACTCACAGTTGGGTGCGGATGCATTCATGTATATATGTGTGTGTCCGCATGTATCTGTGTGTTTCTAAATATATTGTTATATATATATATATATATATATATATATATATATATTATATTGTTCTGGCATCTCGAATTAGTACCATTGAACCACAAGTATTATAAACACTTGCATATATATATATATATTTATATATATATATTTATATATATATATATATAAATATATATATATATATATATATATATATATATATATATATATATATATATATATATATATATATATATATATATATATATATATATATATATATATATATATATATATATATATATATATATATTTATATATATCTATATATATATTTATATATATTTATATATATATATATATATATATATAGCTTTCAAAAATATAAAAACTTAAATTGCTCTGAGACAATTCTATCGAACAGAAGGTTGATTTAATTATTGGAGTTTATATTAAAAATGTTTTAATGGAGATTTGACTACTATTCCTCGCAGTTTGCATTATATTCTATAATGGTTTGTTTGCTGTCAATGAGGTTGCGCCTATGAGTTGTGGTAGGAATGTAAGGATGCTCACACTGGAAACTCGCTTAGAATGTTTGTAGTATACTCCTGACTAATGGCACGCAAGTGCCAGGTGAGGGATTAAATCTACTAAAGATGTGTGCTTTAGCGGTAATTGAACTCAGACCGCAAGAGCCGAATTAAAACGTTAAACCCACTCGATATTCTGATAGTGTCTCTAAATAAGAATCATTTACCTGCTAGAATATTTTATTGTTTTCTGAAAGTTGAAAAGTGCATGAGTCTTCAGCGGTGGTTTGAACCCAAGGTGTAGAATACCGGTTCAAATACTGCAAGTAATTTCGCTCATATTTTAACTACTCTGCCAATACACCACCTTTAAATATTGCTGTGTTGGCTTGAATTAGTCAAGTTTTAAGTTATTTTATCTTCCGCGATGACAAACTTTGATCCTGTGATAATCACACAATATTTTCAGTTCATTTACACTGAAGTAAAGTATGTTACAGGTGAGTGAATTCCATTTTTCTAGTTGTTGACACCTCGTTTTTATAAATATTTGAAAATATTAGACTCATTTTAAACTTGTTAAAATCCCTGATGATAGTCAATAAACCTCTTAATATATAGTAAGTGAATGCACTCCTACGGTATCTGAGCTCAAACAATTGTAGAATAGGTGAATCAAAGTTCAGTCAATTTGATGTTGATTGTATCGAAGCAGTTTGTGCACATCATTTTGGGTATTATTCCATCCGATGTGATAGTTTCAGCTGTACGCTCTGGAAGCTTGGTCCATATTTAGTTACTATCGTCTGTATTTGTTTTGATATTAGGCATTGAGTGTACAAAATGTAGTGCAATATTTCAATAATTCGTTTATACTTATGTAGACCCGCTAGCGACCTTCTGCAGCCAATTTTGTATACTTAGTATTATATATCGTTACACTTCTCATAATCTGCATTCTCTGAATTCTGCCAATCAACGTGACAAAATCTGTCAACGAAAAGGCTGTATTTGATTTCATTACATGAATCATATAATAGCAGTGAACTGTTGTTGATAAAATTCGTAAAATAAGATAAGAAGTTAGTTTAGATGTGTAAGCTAAAGGTGCCGTATACTTGCACACATTTCAACTGGTAGTGAGATGGTTAATCAGTTAGGTTATATTATTAGAGTCACTATGTACGAACGAGTTATACAGAGACTACAACAGTGTGTAGGTATGATACAATAGGAACACTTGCCTAATTCTCTTATCAATAGCAGAGCTGTCAGACTATATAAGATATTGGTGAAATTAAAAATTGTATAACTGATGGTAGCTTCCTTGAAATGTTATCCCCCCAAACTGAACAAAATTATCTTCACATTATATTATCAAATCAGTTCATCACACAAACACACCCACATACATACACCATACATGCACACACACTACACATGCAAACACATACAGACACACACACATACATACAGACACACACACACACACACACACATACACATATATATATATATATATATATATATATATATATATATATATATATATATATATATATATATATATATATATATATACCTATACAATTACGAAATCACACTAACACATGTTGGTTTGTGCATTAAGGCAGTGTAACCACGTGTCATACACTTTCTAAATCAATGATAACTGAAATTTGCAGCAAATAATCGAACAAATATAAGGTTATCAATAAAATGAATACAACTAATACCAACCAATTAATACACGTACATATATTTTTTTTTTCCAGGAAAAACTTGAACCGTTAACTTCTTCTTTCTTGGTTATGTCAATATTTATAAAACAAACTTTGTATTTTATTTGATGACGGCGTACCAAAGTTTTGGTACCATTGAAATATATATAATAGAATAAATATGCTTTTATAAATATAGTTTCCATTTATTTAATATCATTGTATATATATATATATATGTATAGGAATTCTTGTACGTATGTATATATGGATTTTTTTTACGCTTGGTATAGTAGGTTAAAAGTGTTAACGTTTCAGACGATAGTGCTTCAACAGAAAAGAGAATGAGAGAATAAAGAAGAAATAGTAAGATGATCAGTGGCAGAAGCGGAGAAAAGTTTCTTTACGAAAAGTAAGTCCTATTCAGCTCGCCATCCCTTGGAAATATATATATATATATGTGTTTGTGTGTGTGCGTGAATCTGTAACTGTGTCTGTGTCTGTCACTGTGTATGTATGTGTGTATACATGTAGATAAACATATATGTATATGTGTATATGTATATATGTATTATGTGTATATAGGTAAGTTTGTCGTTAAACATGTAGCGGTAAAAACATCAAGCGTTCTTGTTGCTCGGGCCAGAATCTCGCAACTTAGAATAGCTGTTTCAACATGTCTTCTTCGCCATCCTCCAAGGCAGTACGTTGTGAAAAGTGACTGCTTGGACCAGAACATTTTTTGTACCTGGAGTTCCGTACAGCAAATAGTGCACCTCCATATCATCTTACAAAGAATCATCGCGACAGCTATGTTTGAGTGTTCGTTCTCCTACTTTCATCATACAGCCTTTTCTTACGCACACACGTTATATATATATATATATATATATATATATATATATCCACAGCTGATCTAGAAGATTAACAGAAAATTAAGAGACGATTGGTCACATTGAGTCAGTCATCTTATAGAAATCCTCCCCCCCCCCCCCCCACACACACACGTCCACTCTATATTTGTTTCTTATAAATACAGCACAGGATTAATCTGAAAAGAATTCTCAGCAGTTCAAACAGTGTTATTATTAGGTTCACGGTTGAGATGGGGGGGGGGACGTTTCGGGCATAAGCCCTTCATCAGGAGAAAAGTGGGAAGGAAAAGACTTTCGAGGGTGTAAGGGGGAGTGGTGTAAAGATATTAAAAGGGAGGAGTTCAGAGAAAGGAACCAATTCAAATGAGGGTAAAACAATTCAAATGAAAACAAGTGGTTAAAGTGTGTGAGGCATATAGGGGTGGTGGTGGGTGGATTGAGGGGAGAGGGGAGAAGGAGACAGGGGATCCTTAATTTAGTGTGTGTGTATGTGTATACTTATACGTGTGTGTGTGTGTATGTGTGTAGTTATACGTGTGTGTGTGTGTATGTGTGGATTTGAGTGTGATAATTTGGGGAAGAACGAGGTTCCATGTTCAGGTAATAGGAAAACCAGTGTGTACAATGCGTGTGTATTTGTGTGTGTGTGATATACTTAGAAAAATCAACAAAAAGAGGACAAGAAGGAAAACAAGGCAAAAGGAAAACTAGTTTTTGTAAGGCAACACCTTAGACAATTATTTTTTGAAAATAATGATACAAACAAAAGATACAGAACACCAGGATCATCACCCGAAGAAGAAGAAGAAGAAGAAGAAGAAGAAGAAGAAGAAGAAGAAGAAGAAGAAGAAAGAGGTGGAGAAGGTAGCGCGATATAATTTTGAAAATGATGGGTCTTTGAAATTAATGGGGAGATGAGAAAAGACGTTCGTCACATGTTAATAATGATAAACTTAGAAAAATCAACACAGGACACACACACACAGACACACATACATATATATATATATATATATAGGTAACAGCCGTACTAAGTGTGAGAAATGAAATTTCGTTTCATTTTTTCCATTTATCGTTGTCGGTGCGCCCGGCCGATTAACTCACTCGATATGCAAATTAGGCTGCTCAGCCGTTAATATGCATAAGGAAAGTATATACTTTGAGACGTTCAATCATCTGGCAGGAGGGTATACAGTGCTGATGGTAGCTAATAAGCTTGAAACTAGTACAGCTTTATTTGTCAGTGTTGCACAAAAAGGCAACGATAGTTGCTAAACACTGTACGCCTTAATTCGGGTTGTTTGTTTACAAACAAACCGAGCATTATAATAAATGTTCGGTGAATCCATACGTACATACATATATATATATATATATATATATATATATATATATATATATGTGTGTGTGTGTGTATGCATGTATGTATATATATACACTCTACTGTACGTTTGTATACATATATATATGTACGTATACCTACTTATATTTAAGTAACAGCCGTACTAAGAGTGAGAAATGAAATTTCGTTTCATTTTTTCCATTTATATATATATATATATATATATATATATATATATATATATATATATATATATATATATATATATATATATATATATGTATATATGTATATACCTTTCAAATAATATAAACACTTCAACTGCTATGAGACAGTTCTATCGAACTGTAGGTTGATTTAATTATTGAAGTTTATCTTTAAAATGTTTTAATGGAGATTTGACAACTATTCCTCGCATGTGCGTTTTATTTTCATAATCACGCATGATGGTAAACTAGCCTGATTTTAATTCCCTTTTTGCCATATTAATCATTGAAAAATTTGGCTTTCGAGTTGAGCTCTGCTGAGGATCGAATTCGAACCGTGACCATCTCCACTAAAAGTGTTCGTGAAATAGTCTTCAAGACTATACAGAGCATTTGTAGTTGTCCCAAATTGAAGGATGAGTATTTAAAACTTTATTTTATAATGAGTTAAGGCTCTAAATTTTTCCTTGGATTTCACTATCTGTTGGATAAATCTATATCTTGATTCTTTTTTAGTTGAGTTTGAATTATTTTTCCCACATCTTACGTTAACTATTTTTCCCATTTTGACGCTATAGTCACTTATATATTATGGAATACTGTTGGCTTTTTGCTACAATATTTTCTATACCTTTCATATATATATATGTATATATATATATAAGGAATTTATATCTAGTAACATTTATATACACACAGATGCATATCAATGCTAGCAAATATATAGGTTTTGTCTTATTAACAATGTGGTTCAATGCATGGGGTTGCAGAACAATAATATGAGAGACGTAAAATAAGAAAATTATAAAATTAACTTACTTACTAAAAAATCACTTCCAACTAATTAGTTTCTGGAATGGAGTAAATATATTTTCCGAAGAAACACATAGAAAATCATTCCGTCATCAGGAAAGTCTTTTTCCGTATAGGTATCCAGGCATAGCGAGGACACTGGAAACTTATTAAAAAAAAATAATAATTCAGTGGAATGGAAATAGCAAAGCGTGGACTGGATTCCAAGCCATTGAGAAAATCACTGCCTTCTCGTCTGTGGCAAATTCAAAAAGAATCAATCACGTGACATCGAGGTCAATCAGTGGAAAGCGAGTGGTTATTAAGACAGCGGCCAGCTTACTACCATAGTAGCAGTCATGGCCAAATATTGCTCGACAAATGAATTGGAGATAATTATAAGGAATTTATATCTAGTAACATTTATATACACACAGATGCATATCAATGCTAGCAAATATATAGGTTTTGTCTTATTAACAATGTGGTTCAATGCATGGGGTTGCAGAACAATAATATGAGAGACGTAAAATAAGAAAATTATAAAATTAACTTACTTACTAAAAAATCACTTCCAACTAATTAGTTTCCAGTGTCCTCGCTATGCCTGGAGACCTATACGGAAAAAAGACTTTCCTGATGACGGAATGATTTTCAATGTGTTTCTTCGGAAAATATATTTACTCCATTCCAGAAACTAATTAGTTGGAAGTGATTTTTTAGTAAGTAAGTTAATTTTATAATTTTCTTATTTTACGTCTCTCATATATATATATATATATATATATATATATATATATATATATATATATATATATATATATTCGGGTGTGAGGTTCACCACTGTATAGAGCTGGACTATTCCGTATGGTCAATCGTAATGTAATAATATAGAGAGTACTCAACGTAAAGCAGTTCAACCGTCTTTGTTTTTGTAGTTGGTGGTGCTATTACGGAGTTAAATATTATAATGAAATGACAGGAGACTGGATTTGTGTAAATCCTTGAAAGGTTTATTATACTATGATCATTTCAATGACCGGGTTCCGTATGAATCCGGTGATATCATCAGGTATTCGAAATATTATACATGAATGTAATAGATAAAATCCATGGGGCTGAAAATCGAGGACTCGAGGGCGACCGCTATTCTGTTCCTTCAACTTCAGCCGGTCGCCCTCGAGTGACGTGGCTAAAGTTTACAGTATGCTACTACCGAGAAATGCTTGCCTATATTTGACCGGTAGTAGTTGCCTTTCTTCTTATAGCTGACATTAACCCTGGCTTCTCTTCTTCTTTCTTCCCCCTTCTTCTCTCTCCTTCCTTTCATTCTTTCTTTTACCTTGTGGCATGAGATTGACGCTAACTTAAGCTCCCATCCCTTTCTGTTTTCGTTTATCTGACCGGTAGTAGCATACTGTAAACTTTAGCCACGTCACTCGAGGGCGACCGGCTGAAGTTGAAGGAACAGAATAGCGGTCGCCCTCGGGTCCTCGATTTTCAGCCCCATGGATTTTATCTATTACATTCACGTATTATATTTCGAATACCTGATGATATCACCGGATTCATACGGAACCCGGTCATTGAAATGATCATAGTATAATAAACCTTTCAAGGATTTACACAAATCCAGCCTCCTGTCATTTCATTATAATTATATATATATATATATATATATATATATTTATACTCTGCTATGTTTTGAGTACCTTACTGACTGTGGTTAGCCCCGATTGGACCCGGGATAAACTTATATATATATATATACATGTATATATATATATATATATAATTAAGTTAAAAATGTACATCCATATATGTATACTGAAATACTAGTATGCATATGAATACACACACGTATACATATGTAGATGTACCAAGTCTTTCACTGGTTACTTTACTGTGAGTATCCAGCTATTCTGTATGTAAACACACAGACAAACCGGTTTTTAGAGTCATACTGGTTTTTGAGGAAACACCTTTCCTCTATTCTCCAGAAAGCCAGACAAGGAATATTGAACTAGTTTCGTTGTTGTTACAACTCATCAGCAATATTTACCTATCTACCGGCCTTCCTGTTTGTTTTTATATATATATATATATGTATGTATATATATATATAGAGAGAGAGTGAGTGACATATATGTATATCGGTGATTGTGTTTGTGTCCGTGTGTGCTTGTGTGCACTAAAAATCGTCATAAAAGATAAAAATATATTAATTGAAATTGGCAAAAGACTTTAACTACTCAAAGTAGTACAAATCCGTTAAAATAATTTATAACACTTAACTCTAACCAATGACCGAATTATAGAAATATTTGTTTAGTCCGATATAAGAAAAAAAGAATATTTAAATGCAGTTCCGTGCTTTTTCGCCTTTATTTTTCATTTCTATAGAATTTTACTCATATATATATATATGCGTGTGTGTATGTGTGTTTGTGTATGTGTGCCAGTGTCGGTTTGTGTGTGAGGTAGTATATTTGTGTATATATATATATATATACATATGTGTGTATATATATGTGTGTGTCTGTGTATAAATATATGTATGTGTGTGTATGCGAATGTGTCTGTGTATTTATGTGTTTGTGTTTGTCTTTTGTTTGTTTATTCATTTGGTATTTTGAATGAAAGTTGCTGATGAATTGCCTCTGTCATCATAGAAAACGATTGGTTTCTGTCTCAGTGATATTCAACAACTATAAAAGTATTGATAGTATTCATTGTAGAACGCAAATAAACGTCGGAATGTTTTATGGTTAAAATCAAATATAAATGTCAAAGAGGAATAAATCTAAAAGTTAACACACCATTATTGAAATATTTCTGCAGACTAAAAATGTCTTTGCAACGGCCCAATAAGCACAGTATCGATCTCTCTATCTCTTTTCTTGCAGTGTCATGATTTCCAGTAATTCT
The DNA here is from genome assembly GCA_964016885.1 of Eledone cirrhosa. NCBI lineage: Eukaryota > Metazoa > Mollusca > Cephalopoda > Octopoda > Eledonidae > Eledone > Eledone cirrhosa. Next base: position 292,069,564 of record OZ024743.1, read on the forward strand.
GTGTTAACTTGGCGATGTTGTTTATTCTATTCATTTCGATGAGACAAGATGGCCGAGTTACTCTCCTACTCTGAATTGTATCTAAGTAGTTCATAGTTCTTGTTTCACCACTGACGTCTATTTACAATAATTGTCTTTCTTATGGTGTGTAATAAAGTATGGCATTGGAAAGAGCCAAGGAAAATCCAAAGCATTAATATGGTCACTTGACATGCTATAAATAGCAATCAATTTGACCTCAAAATCCCTTTTTAGTATCTTGAAAACGGAGTGGAAAGAATAGTAGATAATCTCGCGCACTAGATATAATATCCAAATGTCCTTTGAGTGGTTTATTTGGAGACACTGGTTTATCACCACTAGCACTTGACACATCTGGTCCTTTAGCAGAGTCTACATTGTCGCAAGTATTCAAAACAAGTATCTGTTTATGGATATAATCTTTCCCTTTTGTAGATGTATTTTCTATCACCGAGTAAGCGTTGGGAAAAAATAAACAGAAAAAGCCATTGTATTATATATATGGGTAGATGTCGGACACTTGGCCAAGATGCTACTCAGTGAGATCGATCCTTGAACCTCATGATTTTGCAGATAAATTTCAGTCATACTTGCTCGACAGCAGTTACTTATTACTTCAACAGTTCATAACATTTAAATGGGAGGAAACTGGTTAATGATATTTAATGGAAAACCACAGCAAAGCATAATACAAAAGCAATGATAGATTACCAAATCAGTATTTCGCCTTTTTTAATATATAACCCTGTCCATCAAGTCATTAATAATTCAGCATCTAGTTTTTAGAAACTAATACTTGCTTGTTTTTATCATTATTATTTAGACTGTGTTTTTTTTTTTGGAGTAGGCATGAAGCCAGATATATATTCCGAAGCGTAGTACGATTGTTCTTACATTCTTTAGCAGATCATGTGTAACATAATTTTACAAATTCTCTAAAGCATTAGATATTTGTTCCGGTTTTCTGCGCTCTGTATTCAAATCCCGTCACGCTCTACTTTGCATTTTATCCTTTCTGGTTTGGTTCGATAAATAATGTGGTGATGCAGCTCACTCTCCATCCAACCATCTTACTCTGGATGTTATGGTGGATCAAGAAAGGGATATTGTTGCCAGGGTTTATGTGTCTGCTGACACACTGCATAGACACCTAGAATCCTTAGTGGAAGCATGGCTCATTCTACTAAGTTATTTAAGTGAATGCGAATATGTAAACGAATAAGTTCCAAGCAGAAATCGAACAACTTTGGCATCTTATTTGCCGAACGATCACCTCTCTCTCTCTCTCTCTCTCTCTCTCTCTCTCTCTCTCTCTCTCTCTCTCTCTCTCTCTCTCTCTCTCTCTCTCTCTCTCTCTCTCTCTCTCTCTCTCTCCTCCCCCTCTCCCCCCTCCCCTCTCTCTCTCTCTCTCTCTCTCTCTCTCTCTCTCTCTCTCTCTCTCTCTCTCTCTCTCTCTCTCTCTCTCTCTCTCTCTCTCTCTCTCTCTCTCTCTATATATATATATATATATATATATATATATATATATATATATGTATATTTTTCTCCCTCTTTAATGTTTCTTCATCGTTTTGTACACTACAATAATATCGTGTGTGTCTTTAAGGACTGGGATGTTCAGGACTGTGACTTTAAAACGTAAAACAAAACGCTGTGTAGTATTGGTTTCGGCTTTCCTTTCCCTGATTCTTCCGGGGTAAAACGTGTCTTTCCTCTTCTTGAGGGTGATAGAATAAGATACCTGTGCAAGTTCGTCAATTAAAATAATTCATATTTTCATCTCTTTACGTTCCATAGACGTAATCCTTTGCTAAATTTAACAACATCCTCTGACACTTGAGTCTTTTTAAAGAAGAACTCTCTGTTGTATAGTCGAGCCAGGTTTCTAGCGTGATTATATAATCCATTCTTCCTTCTACAAACCTCGGATGCCCAGAAAATTGTCACTTCACACCCTGACTAAACAGTAAAATATTCATTAGTCGCGTAAATGAAGTAAAATTACTTCAACCGTTAATCAAACCAGTTTACTGTCTCCTATGGGAAATACCCCTTGTTCCATAGCACCCACCACAAAAGTCTTATTTGTTATTTACAATAGTATAAGAGCCAGAGATTTATCGCCACGAAAAAGTATAAATACTGCAATGACATATTGAATAGAGTTTGTTACACAAGCAAAAATCAATGAATAGAATTTGAAACTGTAATAAAAACTATTTGAGCGTAATATTACTAGCATCAACGAGAAACACTTTCTACAATGCCACTATATATAAACGACGCTCGATACGTCACTGTTGTATTAATTTTGGAAGGTTATATGGTTATCAGCAATTGTCTGAAATCCGACATATTAATGAGACAGAAAATATAAAATAAGCTTGGTTTTGAAGAGAGTGATGGGGTTAAGGACTGTAAAAGAAATTTAATCTGAAAACTAAATATAAAATAGATATAAAGCTAAAAGGTCTTTGAGCAGCTGCTTTCTTTCATATTTATTTATGTAGTACACATTACGTTTGAAATTAAACTTTTCCGTATTAATTATTTACAAAAGAATGCTATTTCAAATCAGAGATTATTTATGTTGTCGGAATATATTAAACAATATGTCAATCAGATATCATGAAAAAAACATCTTTAGTGAAGTGAATATTTCGATAACAATTTTACCTGATTGCGATCTGCAAGATTGTGTGCATCATAATTAAACCGATAAGCGTAAAACAGCTTCCTATTGTCATGGCTATTTACAGTCGTCATGTAGCTTTCTAACTATTGTAAGGAAAATGTTTACATAGCCACTAACATTTCTAGAAATTGCAGTCTCAAATCTCTCAAATCCCACTGCAACGTTTTAAAATGCCATAATTAATTATTTAGTTTTACTCAAGTCTAAATGTCTAACCTGAGTTTTACTCTACCAAGGTTGTGCTACGGCTGAACAACAAATTCAAACAGTTCTTTTGTTTTTCTTTTGCTGTTGAAGTGAGTCTCTAGATTTCAGAGCTGATGTAATGATATGTTCAGTTAAACGAAAAACGATTTTACTGTGTTGCCTTTTCATGGTATTGCATAAGCTTTGCAAACCAATAAAGCACTTGACAAATGATCCCCTTATTTACGATGGTGATTTTTATGCATATGTATCAGCAAATATTCATATTTCATGGTAGACATATGCGAGCCATTAAATAGATACTGAACATTGACATCTGAGCTGATACACAGACAGAGACCCACTTGTGATTTCCATTACGTAAAGTGAGACACACATGCGAGTCGCTTAAATAAGAAGTACGTGGCATAAAGTGATTCTAATTTGGTGAACCGTAAGAATATTATCCAGTAACACAACTACTTGGACTCGTATATTCAGATTCCCATTAGTTAAATTACAAATAAATTAAATCTAAGGTGTGGGCTATATAATTAATCGGAGTATATTCGTGGAAACTCTTATTTTGAAACGTGACTGCAAAGAAATACTTCATACACACCAACACACACACACACACACACACACACACCATATATATATATGTGTGTGTGTGTGTGTGTTTGTGGGTGTGTGTGTTCGCGTGTGTGTGTGTGCGTGTGTGTGAGGTACATGTGTATGTGTCTATCGATTTTTTTTTTGTTTCTTCTTTACATCAATCTTTTTATTACAATCGTCATGCTACATAACTGAAATATCGCATTGAACGTTGCCAACCAACCAGTGTAGATTGCTAGAAAGAGATTCTTCATATCACGTCACTAATGTCTTTAAGAAGAAAATTAAATATATAAACATTTCAACATAAGAATCTCCCACTTGTCTTCTACAATTCATCAACGTTTTTGTGCGTGTGTTTATGTATATGTTTTGTTTTTGTTCTTTTGTTTTTTTTATGTCATTGTTTTCTCGTTTTACTTTGTAATTTGCCTCCGTGTGAGAGTTTGTTTATGACATTGATTTATCTATAATTAAATATTTATTGAGTTGATGCTACTTGCCTCTAGGTGATGTCACTTTACACGGTCTTGCCATTGTTATATTCTTTAGAAATGTCTACTTTAAATATTTTTAGGTTATCTTTAATTTTGTTTAGCAGCATTTTCCTTTATTTTTCAAACATTTTGAAACCCATTTTAATATTTATATTTTTGATTTGTCTTTCGATCTCTTATAGATCTATTTATCAAGCCATGTATATGAACGGTGATAACGTTTTGCTAACTTGATGGCTCTTAAGACTTTGATATTTAATTTTACATTGTTTAATTTGATATGCTATCATTATAATTATTGTTGTTCATCATCATTAGTTTTCAAATCATCATTAGTTTTCAACAATAACGTATTCATTTCGTAACCTGCATAGACATTGCGACCAAACTGTATTATCTTTTGCTTTTTTTATCAATAATCCGATCAGAATTGCAATGCTATTGCTTTGGCTGCAAATACCCAGACATATTTGAAAAGGTAAAATGCACTTAAACCATCTTAATTGCGAAACTTAGCCAACACTTTTCGTGAGAATTTGTGAAAGAAAAATAGTGAAATTTTCGTTTTCTACTTTCTTTTACTTAAATGACGTTATCTTTTCATTGAATGCAATCGGAACCCCATTAACAGATGGATATAATGAAATGAAATGTTTAATTGAAACAGAATCGCTTTTGATTTCACCAATAGTGTCACTTCTTTCCTCTACGAGAAATAACATACTTGTTTCTTGATTCTCCCGCTTAGTATGTTTTGTTTTCGTTTTCTTCGTCTTGTCTCAAACTGATTGTTGTTGTTGTTGTTGCTACTGTTATTATTATTATTATTATTATTATTATTAGCATTTATCTTGCTTTATGATGATAATAATAATAATAATAATAATAACAGTAGCAACAACAACAACAACAACATATTATTATTATTATTATTATTATTATTATTATTATTATTATTATTATTATTATGTGGTTTGATATGCTTTGATTCTTACAGAAATGTGTCTGTTTACGGCACAGCAAGAATTGAAAACGGAAGCAAAATCAACAAATAAATTAACAGGGAAAGAAGGAAGTGATGCACATTTAAACTTTACGAGTGAAAAGAGGAGAGGAAAAGGCAAAGATGTTTAAACCAGCTTGTTCGGTAATGTTTCTGAACGAAAATTACTGAGCGCTCCGTTAGATATAACGGTTATTTAATTTCGGATTTTTTACATGCAATTTCAATGTCAAATGCTTTACACGAACTTTCCTTATAGCTATATAATTTCGACATTTTTCCTTGTCTTGGACGAATTAACCTGTGATTTCTATCAGAAAATGTTTAATTTATGGAGTAAGGATTGCAGCATTTCGTTATATTTTAACACCTTTTTATTTTTCGTTTCAAATTGAAAAATTGCTTTAAAGAATTATACGCCTTTCATATTCATAATATGCGCTGTACTTTTCTACACCGGAAATTTATTCCGAATACAGGCCTTGATCATTTTGATATGACTATTTACTTCGAAGAAATAAATAGCTCAAACTTTACCAATAACGTCCTTCTTCTTGTCTATTTCCAGTGGAACGCTCGGAGCTCATAGCCTTTGCAGGCTGTAGGATATTAGTGAGAAAGGTATCATTAAAATTTCGCTGAAATTGTTGCAAGGCACACATTACAGAAAAGATTGTTGCTGAGTGGAAATCCAACATTACAGACGAAGAGGGTGCTCATGGCGAAATAGTGAAAGTGGGGCTTGATATTTGGAGATAACATGCGTGATGAAAGAGACAACTTAGAGTCGAGAATGTAGGAATTGAGGTGTCCTGGGACCAGAGAAATCCACAAGGCAGAAACCGTTGTGGAAGCGGTAAATCGTTTATGCGAGAAGGAAGAATGCATCATGTATTTGGGCCAGACAGTCAAATTATCTAGATATCTATTTTAGCTGTAATAACTTTACAGATATAGTAGTGCTCATTTGCTAATTATAACTAGCCTTTGGAGAAATTTAGAATTTTGGAGCGATTGGCTCAGATATATCCTGGCACTGAAGATGGCATCTAGGAGATTTAGCGTAAAAAAGATGTCTAAACAGATTCCTGTAGCAGAAACATCGGACACATAGACATATAAGCTTGCCTATGAAAATAGACCATTGGTAAAAGCACACAGCTTGCTTCACAGAGCGAACTTGATGATAAACCAACTAGTTAGGACTGTTTATTACGCGTTTATTATCAATGCATAGCCGTGCTAATCATACAGAGAAAGAAAACACAGAAAGCAAATTATAGGAAATTATATGACTATCAAAAACTGATTCACATATTTACATATCAGTCCATTGGCAGCAATTTTACATAAAAGTATATAACCTTCAAATGAAGGCTTTTCACGGATAAAATCAAATTACTATGTTGTAGCACCACGTGTAGACATAAACCATTTCAGATGCAAGCTTTTGATTATCGTGTATTCAGCCTTGCTGAGTAAATATTTCCTATTGTTTAATATACTTATTTATGCTGACGAAGATCTCAAATTACTTCAACATCCTATTGCTATATCGTAAAAAGTGTTAGTTTATTTGTAAGACACACACACAAATATTTGGACTCATGAACTAAAACAAAAGATATACATATATTTCTCACGATGAGAATACATTGTCGAAAACTTCATCCACTACTATCAGCGGTCTGTGAATGGAAGTACATTTACACTTTCTGAAAAGCTACACTTTTCTTCGATGCAAAGCAACACTAGAATGTGTAATGTGAAACTTTAAGTAACCAAGTCAGAGAACTCACCTTTGAATAAACATTGGTCTGTAGCATGAATTGAATATTTTTCATCTATATGTGTGTGTGTATTTGTGTGTGTGGGGGGAGGCGTGTGTATTTGCGCGCGTGTGTGTATGTCTCTATATAACTTTGGTAAATTTGATAACTTTGATATGTTTTCTGCCAGCGTTGGGCCTAACCTAATAGCACCACCTGGCGAAATCTTTTAGAATATGGGTTCCACAGTGTCAAAAATCTTCTTGTTTTGTACACCGTGGCTCATTCAAGTAAAGAATTGTCGTTTTCGGAGACTTGTCCAGATGTAAGGGCTTTATCCCAGATTTCCTGGAAGAATTTGTCCTATGAACGTTTGAATATTATTGAATCTGTTCCTACTTGGTGTATTTCGGGACCAGTTCAGATGCGAGGTTAATTTCTATAGTGAGCGGATAGCACGGAGACCAAAATTTGTGTGGATTTTAAAGGTATTGCCAACATCATTTTGTCAATATTGTTAAAATGTTTTCCATATCAAACAGATGCTGTTGATCACTTGGCGGCGTTGGACAGAGTAGAGTGTCAGATTTTCTAGTCGACCATAATAGCCAAGGCACGCCACGCTGTCTATCTGTTTTTGTAATTGACATCTGGGCTATGGTGGACAACAGTATTCAAGGTTGGATCGGTCAAAAGTTGAGTAGAGTAGGGTAATGGTGTGAATTTCTCTAGAGGAGAATGTTGTGAGAATCCAGTAACAAATTCTGTGAGCCAAGTCAGCATTATTATTTATGTGAGTCCTCCAGCTCGACAACAGCAAATTTGAATCGAAGAAAAATAAAATATCGTTAAAATAAAACAAGGTTCCTGGCGTTGTTAATGCTTTTAGGGTTTCACTTGAGGAAAGAGAATGTGGTAACTTTAATGCATCTTTTTTTACTAAGTGGAACAGAACGTAAAGACGCTTTTCCTACCATATCAAGCGTTAAACTAACACATTTCTTCATTATACTGTGTTGTTTGCTTTGTTGTTTCCGTTTACTCTTTGCATACATATAAACTAATGAACTTAAATTGATACACACAATATTGAGTCGCTCTACCTTAAACAACAATGTGCCTAAATCAGAGCGCACTAAAAATCGAGAATGTTTTTGATACATTTTCAACATCTTGCAAATATATATATTATTATATTATATATATATATATATTATTGAGTAAAATGACAGGAGACCGGACTGATGAAATTCAGCAAACACAATGTATATTTCAGTGGAGAGGTCAGATTACGTAAGATCCTGGTGGTATCATCAGATGTATATTGCATAATAGTTATAAAATAAAGGAATAATGGCAAACACGATCCAAGAGGCTATAAGGAGAAAAGTATTTTTAACTCGTAGGCTATTAATAGGGCTAGTTGTTGTCAGTTTGTCAGTGTTTACTGAAATAAATATTTGAAGTAATTTCACAAGTCTTGCCTCCTGACATTTTACTCAATAATAATTAACTCTCTTCTCGCACCACCATCAAGATTCAACATCATAGATGGATGAGTTGCATATCGTCACTGAGCAGCCTAATTTGCATATCGAGTAAGTTAGTCGGCCGGGCGTACCGAAAACGATAAATGGAAAAGAATGAAATGAAATTCCATTTATTAATCTTAGTACGGCTGATACTTAAATGTAAGTATGTATACGTACATATATATATGTATACAGACGTACA
>OZ024743.1:292088086-292158086 GCA_964016885.1 Eledone cirrhosa
GGAAAATAGGATATTCTCAAAAATACCCAGATAACATCAACAATATCCGTATGACTGATGTAGAACTACCGGAAGAATTTATCAATGACCACACAGTAAATATTAATGGAACACTTTAATCAGTGAACAAGAATAACAAATCCTGCAGCTACCACCAAAATTTGCCATCTACAAAAAGATTAACCCTATCGAGTGCAAAACAGAGCTGGAAAAGTGTTTCACAAAAATACGTTGGAATGCAAAAGTAAACAACAACAACAAATATACGGACAACAACAATAATAACGGTAGTAGTAATATAAATAATAACTCTGAGTAAAGAAATAACAGCTATAATAGTAATGGTCATAACAATAACAATAACAGGAGAATGAGAAATAGTAATAATGGTAATAATATTAACGATAGACAGAACAACAACAACCACAATAATAATAATAGAAACATTAACTACAGACACAGCAGCAGCGCCCACAGTAGTAATAACGGTAACAATACGAATAACAACAACAACAACCACAGTGGTAATAATAGAAATAATACATGTAGCAACATTAATGATAGACACAACAAAAACAAGAAACGTAATAAAAGTAACTACCACAATGGTAGAAATAACAGTAACAACAACAATAACGGTGAAGAAAACAACAATCACAGCAACAATATATCTAGCAATCATAACAATAATAATAATGCTAATGATAGGAACAACAACAAAACCATAATAACAATAATAGCAACACATACAACTATGACGATAGATATAATGACAACCCCTTAGAGAAACTTTTCTTCAACCCAGCTAACAAAACATACAAAATGGGTAATATCGATCCTACGAGGTTACCCTTTAATAAAAGAGTTTGCATACCACAACAAATAGATGACGAGACAGAGGCACAGTTCACCATAGCTAGAAATAAGGTTAAACAAATAGTAGACCGGTATACTAATAGACAGGGCAGACAAGAGGTCCAACATCTTGGGAGAAAACCTGTAGAAGGCTTGGTTAGCCTCAAGCAGCGCACAAGGGATGGTGAGGTAGTATGTCTACCCACGGATAAGTCTGGTAGGATGTCAATAGACAGCATGCCGAACTACATCAAGGATATGCAACCCCACATCACCAACACGAGCGAAATTGCACAGCAAATATATGATGGGAGAGAGAAAATCCTCAACCCTCACATGATGATGTGGACCGACATCCTAAAGCCAAGCAGACGCACTGCCAACAACTTCCAGGCGTCTAACAATGGCATACCACCCTTGTATGGTCTCTGCAAAGACCACAAAGCAGTCGACGACCCGTCAAGAGGACCACCAACAAGACCCGTATGCGGAGCAAATATAACTAGCAACTACAGGATCTCCTAATTCCTGTCAATGGTTATACGCCCCATAATCAAGATGTCGCCCGATGTATGTGACAGTACAGAGGACCTCCTCAGCAGAATCAGTGAGTGCAACAAAAACAGGAACCTATCAAACTGCATAATAGGCAGCATGGATGTGGTATCACTGTACCCATCCATTAACATTGATTTTGCTGTGGAAAAATGTGTGGAGATGATAGTTGTGAGTGAGGTGGAGCTCTGCGACCTCGACAGAGACGAACTGGGCCTCCTACTTAGACTTACCTACGACACTGACTACCTAGACAGCCATGACCTTAGACGTTTCTGGCCAGTAGGCCCATAAGAGGTAGATCCCCCACCATAACCTCAATGGATAAAAAGACTCCCATGGGAAGGTGGACTGGGTGGACCAAATCTATACGGACCCCCCAAAACAATGATCAGGTTAGAAAAATGGTCGCACATGCAATAGGGGCTAGTATCAAAACTACCCTAAAGAGCCACATATTCAAGTTCAACGAGAAGATCTACACCCAAAATGAGGGAGCAGCCATTGGTGTCAGCATAGCTGGTGACGTTGCCAACCTTTTTATGGTATGGTGGGAAAGGAGACTTAAAGATCTCCTTAATGAGAACTCCATAGACCTCATCATGTACTGTCGTTACGTAGACGATATCAATATAGTTATAAGAACATCCCCACAAGAGAGCACTAACAAGTTGGATTTAGAACGTAGCACAATGGAAAGCATCCAGCAGATAGCTAATTACATACACCAGAGTATAACTGTAGCTATCGACTATCCTTCCAAACACCCTAACAATAGACTACCTGTATTAGACACGGAACTCTGGATTAACACTATAGACGAGAGAGCGCAAATTCTCCACTCACACTATGCTAAACCTATGGCCTCCAAATACCTGATACTCAATATCTCAGCAATGTCCAGTAGTGCTAAGTTTAATATACTGATCGCAGACTTGGTACGAGTGATGAAGAACGTGTCCCGCATGTGCGACCCAACAGAAATGGAAAGACACATCCAACACTTCATCAACCGCATGCAGTTCTCTGGCTACAACCAAAGAGACAGAATCAGAGTATACGAAGGAGCCACGGAGAAGTATAAGACCCTCATAGAACTGTATATGAAAGAAATTTGCATATTATACAGGAGCAAATCATGGAATAGCTTAGATAGGATTAGACATATGATAGGAAAGCCACCTCATGGTACGACAACCAGAGATACCAGAGTGTCATGTTTGTGGTTGCAACCCCTGGAGGGAAATTAGCTAACCAGTGTAGAAAATCCCTGAGAAAGACCCACTTAAAGATTAAGGTGATAGAACAGCCAGGAACCACCATAAAATCCCTGATTATCAAAACCTACCCTTTTAAGAAAACCCACTGTACTAATAGGAAATGTATTACATGTAAAGTAAACCCCCGGATAAACTGTAAAACTAGAAACGTAGTCTATAGCATAAGATGTACAGAGGGTACTTGCAGAAACATGACAAAAACATACATAGGCGAGACAGCTCGTAGCATAGGTGAAAGGATAGACCAACACTGGGGGGAACTAAAAGGACGAAAAAACGGTTCAGTATTATACGAACATGCCAGACAACAACACGACGGTAACTTAGACAACATAGAAATTAGAATAATATCCAAACATAGAAATGACCCAGCAGATAGACAACTTAGAAGGCCAAGGTTAAACAGAAAGAATGAATGGAATAACAACAACACCCAAACAAACCACACTGACCTAAGAGAAGTATAAATAAATAATTAGATAAATAAATAAATAAATACATACACAAGCACAATAAAAACAAACACATATATACACACACTAGTAAAGATAGAATACATTAACCAATACACAGTCACCCAATCACGAACACACATCAAACAAAACACTATACACATACGCAAACGCATGCGCAAAGAAGACGAAATAAAATGAACAAATAAATAAATATATAAAGGGACTAAATAAATATGGCGTAGAAATACAATGCAACGGGAGGAAACAATAGCACCACTGACGATGTTGCAGATTTGCAACAAAAGAACTTTCATAAACTATATATATGTGTTTGTGTCTATATTGTATCTGTATTATTTTTGACCGTTGGTCAGTCAATGGCAACATTGAGGACCGAATAAATTAGATTACCGATATAAAAGACACAGAAGCGAAAAGCGAAAACCAACCAAACAGTGAGTGTGTTCTGTTATTAATTCTGGCAATATTCCACAAATATGACCCTCCACAAGTATAACAATATCTGTTTCGACACACGATTTCATATCAAAAACCTCGCAAAACTAATTCATCGCCGTTATATATACATATATATATATATATATATATATATATATATATATATATATATATATATATATATATATATATATACGAACATAAATACATATATAGACAGCGCTACACACATACATATGCATACACACCTACATATGTAATATTACTCTCCAACTATACGAATCCAATTTGTTTTATATTTTCAGAAAGTTTTGCGTTATATATAAGATATGTATTTGCGAAATTATTTGTTGACAAAACAAACAAATGTGAACAAAATACAAAAAGTAAGAATAGTTCACATATCTCGCCACGCAGTTAAACTTGAAAAGAAAACACTAATACAGTTTTAAGAAGAGCTTCGAGAAACATAAAGACAAGCAAGATAACCATAAATGTAATCTTTAGAGAAACAAAAAATGAGAAACAGCGTTCATTTAATGCTGAAGTAACACGTATTCTCTAGAAATTTTGAGATCAGAAAATATACATTGAAATAGCTGAAACTGTGATATTTCAGTTGCCAAAGATGTGCATTTCACTAACATTCAATTCTTATATTCTTGCAATATCCAAATAGTCATTTATTGTTCTGACACAAAAGCAATTATGCCTGTTCCTAAATTATTTATTCTCTTCATTTAGTATTTGAAGCTGCTTCACTATATTCTCTTCTATACATGCACAAACATATGCATTTATATATATTTACAGCTTGTGTTTGAAAACATCGGTATAATGATTGTTAAACAAACTGATTTTTCTTTGAATACAATAGAAACTATATGAAAAATGTTGATCGAAAATGGTTTATCTCATTACATATCTAACCTATTACGGGATTTATACTTTAAAAAAAAATAATTATTAGTGTATATTATCATTGTTGATAGGAAAAACATCAAACACTGGTTGGAATGACATTGTTTAAGTTTCATATTTTGTTTCTAATGTAAAGTAGATGCGATCAATTACAGAAATAATAGAAAGAAAAATCCCTTTGTATCTTCCAAATTTTGAAATCTTATGCAATATCTCCTACCAACCTCATCGAAGACATTCGTCTTAAACACTTTGGTTAAAGTATTTATTATTAGAGAGACATATTCTCAGTAAGAAGAAAATAAACCTTGAAACGATAAGAGAAAAATGAAAAACAAAGTTGACAGAAATGTATACAAACATATTGCGAACTGAATTTCACTTCCTATTGTTAAATCAAAGACAGCGGCCACAACACCAAATATTACATCAAGCTACAGCAACGATTATCGATACATGGTGGCATAGAGATCTAATTATAATTATTCGATTGAATTAAACCCTTAACAGACATGCACATACACACAAACAATATTGCTCTTAACTAAATATTCATTCGGACTGCTATATCCTAGCAACCAACATCAAAAAGATCATCAACTCATTAGTGTCACAAACATTGCAACAACCATCAGTACCAAATAGCGACGACCTCCTCACTAATATTTATCATCATTTATATTTATGGTATCAAAATATGCCCCAGTTTCCGATTCGCCATCTAGCTCTTTATCCAAGCAATGAGTACCTTCGGTATTTGCGCCACAGTCAATAGGATGAAGAAAGGTCTGGACTGTTCACATTGGTCTGAGCCAACGTGAATCAAATTCAATCCCAATGAAAAGATGCAGCAGCTGCCAGTTCACCTTACCTGGACAGTGACAGCCAAATGCCACAATGTCAAAGGAGACAACGAATCTGTTTTATGTTCTGTATCAGTGGAGATCCTGACAGATAGTCTCCATTAGCCCACTTATCATTACATCAAACAAGTACCAAATACTGAACGATGCCATTATGTTATGTACAATGTCATCTACACTGATTGCAATGAAAAGAGTATCCAAGGGGTCACCCTGTTAGATGCCAGTGAAGGCTTTTCCGCACACATGCAGAAAGTAGTCCTATCAGGATAGGAACAGTGCACGACTGAGGCAATATTCGCATCTATCAATAGAGTGTATGCCACGTTTGGTTTCTTCCACAAACAGATATGCTGGCCGAACAATGGAAGGGCCTGGGGAGACGATCTTCCACAATTTCCACTCATTAGTCCTTACGCTGTTGAGGAGTCAATTTGAGATCAACTCATTGGAGGTTGTGAACGAACATTACGACACAGAGAGCTTTAAAGCTTCTGCTATGGATGTATGCGCGTTACTTGACCAGGTAAATGTGGACCTGAATGAAGGTGTCACCGATAATCTTGGCTACCCTCTGATCAAAACTCAAGTCCAAGCTTCCCCAGCACCCTCTTGAGCAGACTACGCTTGGTTGCCATCCACGCATCTCTATTCCTACTCAGAAGCCACTTCGCCATACCCTGGATTTTGTAAAATTTTCGTTTTTTACTCTCTTTCTTCCAAGTATATGATATCAAGAACATCAGTGTTTGCAACCATTATGGTGTGAAGGAGACATGTAATGTGGAGTTCATACAAGGTCAACAGGTTTTCCGATATCATGTTTCAAAGACGTCCTATGCGGCGTGAATTCAACTTGGCCAGCACTGTCTAGGATATTTACAGGACGCTCCCCAACCCCGTAGCAGTGAGACTTAAGTGCTCAGATCTTTTGATTAACTGATAGCTGTACAGTTCCTATCTCTGTATCCGTCTTTACCTGAGGCCGTGGTACCAGATCTACGAGCAACACAAATGCTGTTGCGGATCTGAGGTATAAATTTGCAATCTTCAACTGCTATTGTACAACATTATTGTCGGTCACCTCACAAATCATGCTTCTCTCAACAAGATAATGAACCATGATTTATACGCTGCTGACGTATCTTTGCGGCTCAAAATTTCTGGTTAGACCGAGCGAATGACATTACGATCTATACGTTCCCCGATGGTAAACCCATGTTTAGTGTTGTGATAAGCAGCGACATTTACTCCAGTAACAAACTGATGAATTCAGCAACAGGCTCAGGTTTCTTTGTTGGACAAGCTCAAGATGTAACATTCTTGATGTATCGGCCGCTTTTTGATAGGAATATAGTTGAGCAGATAGTGTTGGAAACAAGAGACCTTAGGTCCCTGAACAACCCCAGTGCTTTGTACTATCGGGATGGAGTTGGCCACCCCCTGGAAACAGTCCTGCGAACTGGAATGGTTTTTCAATGCATCTCTGTCGCTATCCCCTGGTGTAAGGCTTTCTCTATTCGGTCCACTGGGACTATGTTCAGGGGAACAATGGTTGCTCGTCGGTGAGGCCGACTGGAGAAACTTGGCGGGATGGTGACGGGCGTGACAACATTTCAATGACTGATTCGTGCTGTTGCCGTTCTCCTCTACATACATATATACATCTATAAACGAGATACATCACCATTATAATTACAATTACATGCAAACACACACGTTATTCTCCCGTTTATATTATTCATATGTAAAAAATCTTGTGTGTCTCTGTGTACTTGCTATGTCAGGGATTTTGGTTAGAGGTGAATAGTTTCTATATATTGTTGCTGCTAGATTGTGTAAAAGAAAGTAAAGAAATGATAGTCAGAAACCAATTAAAATGAATTTCAAAAATAAGATATATTATCCAAGAAAAGTATAAAACAACAGTGATAAATAGATGAACACCTGTGTTGTCTTTTCAGTTGTGTTGTCATGATAACCACTTATCATCATCATTATCATCATCATTGTCATCATCATGTCGTCGTCGACATCGCCATACTCATCGCCATCATTATCATTACTATCATCATCATGTTCATTATCATCACTATCATCATCATCAACATCATCCTAATCATCATCATCATCATCATCATTAATTTCATCATCATCTTCAAAATCGTCATCATCGTCGCCATCATCATCATCATTAACATAATCATCATCATCGTCTTCATAATCATCCTCATCACATCATCATTATCACTATCATCAGTCACATGACCTTCGTCGTCATCGTTGTCATTGATATCATCATCATTGAGGTCATATTATCCTCCTCCTCTTTATCATCATCATCATCAGCATTATCATCCTTATCACAGTCCTCTCCCCCCCCCCCCTCGTCATCATCCTCATCTTCATCAACATCTTCAACATCATTATCGTTCTGCTATTCATCATAATCATCACCATCGTTATAACTATCTTCCGCATCATCATCATCCTCATCATCTTCCTCCTCCCCTTCTTATTCCTCCTCCCCTTCTCCTACCTCCTCCCCTTCTCCTACCTCCTCCCCTTCTTTTTGTCTCATCTTCCACGTCTTCCCCTCCTACTTTCCCCGCCTCCTCTTCCATTCCTACTCTTCTCCGCCTCCTCTTCCCCCCTTTCTTCCTCTTCCTCTTCACCCTCTGCCTCCTCCTCCTAGTCGTCATCCTCATCAGCATCGACATCATCATCATTATCATCACGATGTATGAAGGCAATTTTGAAGTGTGAATAAAGTAGGAGATATGAAGATGGCTATAGCATTACATTGTAGACTACTGTTGGTTTTGAAAGAAGTTGAAGGTTGAATAAAAGAGTAGTAGTAGTAGTAATAGTAGTGGTAGTAGTAGTAGTAGTAGCAGTAGTAGCAGCAGCAGCAGCAGCAGCGGCGGTGGTAGTAGCAGCAACAGCACCATTAGCAATAGCTCCAGCAGCAGTAGCATTAATAGAAGTAGTAGTAGTAGTAGTAGTAGTAGTAGTAGTAGTAGTAGTAGTAGTAGTAGTAGTAGTAGTAGTAGTAGTAGTAGTAGTAGTAGCAGTAGTAGCCGCAGCAGCAGCAGCGGGGTGGTAGTAGCAGCAACAGCACCATTAGCAATAGATCCAGCAGCAGTAGCATTCATAGAAGTAGTAGTAGTAGTAGTAGTAGTAGTAGTAGTAGTAGCAGCAGCAGCAGCAGCGGTGGTGGTAGTAGCAGCAACAGCACCATTAGCAATAGCTCCAGCAGCAGTAGCATTCATAGAAGTAGTAGTAGTAGTGGTAGTAGTAGTAGTAGTAGTAGTAGTAGTAGTAGTAGTAGTCGTAGCAGCAGCAGCAGCAGCGGTGGTGGTAGTAGCAGCAACAGCACCATTAGCAATAGCTCCAGCAGCAGTAGCATTCATAGTAGTAGTAGTAGTAGTAGTAGTAGTAGTAGTAGTAGTAGTAGTAGTAGTAGTAGTAGTAGTAGCAGCAGCAGCAGCAGCAGCAGCGGTGGTGGTAGTAGCAGCAGCCGCACCATTAGCAATAGCTCCAGCAACAGTAGCATTAATAGAAATAGTAGTAGTAGTAGTAGTAGTAGTAGTAGTAGTAGTAGTAGTAGTAGTAGTAGAAATAGCTCCAGCAGCAGTAGCATTCATAGCAGTAGTAGAGTAGTAGTAGTAGTAGTAGTAGTAGTAGTAGTAGTAGTAGTAGTAGCAGCAACAGCAGCAGTAGCATTCATAGCAATAGCAGCAGGAGTTTTATAAAGGGTGAAATAATAGAAACGAATAAAAAGAAGAAACAGAAAACCAAGAACAATAACAGCAGCAATAACAATCGAAACAATAATGATTGCAACAACAAAACAAAACGATCGAATACCATTTTGAATAAACAACAATAATATTGAGAACAAATAATACTGAAAAATAAAAGACACTCGCTGAAATAGAAAAAAAAAATGTGAGCGAACCAATGAATGTAGAAGGACAACAATAAAAGTGAAAAGTGAAACGCTTAAGAAGAATGAAATAAACAGTAAACCATTAAAAATTTGGAAAAGAGAATAGAAAAGATGCTAAGAAAGAAGAAACTAAGCGATATGTAAAATGGCTGCCAAATTCGCTCATTATCGCTTCCATTTATAGACAAGCTTTGTTCTTTTTAAGATGCTTCATGGCTAAGGCACCATCTTTTAGTGCTGGCAGATTTTGTTATTGATACTCCTCCTTCTTACTCTATCCATATAACTCTCTCTTTTATTCATTATTTATTTATTTCATTTATTTCATTCATTTTATTTATTTGTCTATTCCAAATGCTGTTGTGGAATTTGCTGTTTATCACTTTCAATTGTTTACATGTAAGAAAAAGAGAGCGTTAGATCTTTCTCAAAATAAAATAAAATTTGTTCTTTTATATCTACTTTTCCTTTTATTGCGTTCAATTTTATTTATTATTATTAATATTATTTTATGTTTCAGTTTTGGTTATCTTTTTCTCTGCTTGATATGTTTATGTTGTTTGCTAATCTGTTAGGCTGTTTTCTTTTTTAAGATCTTTTTTTTATTTTGGATGTATTTATTTTCCTATATTTCGTTTCATATATTCCAACATGTGTTACTTATACGCTTAACTAACCATGTGAAGCTTGATCTAGCTTAATGTGATTGTGAGTATAGGTGTGTATGTTTAGGATGAGCGAGAGGCTGTGGAGAGGACATTAAGAAGATGAGAAGTGTGGAGTGGGCGAGGAAAAGATTGGACGGAATCATGGCTAATGCATACTCGTATAAATCAAGTTATGTAAATCTATACAGGCACATAGACAGATGGTTTGATAAGTATGAGAGTCAAATATGGACAATGAGCAGAGCTAGCTTGATAGATAGTAAGATAAATAGTTAGATATATAGATGTATATGTATATAAATGTATATTTATATTCATAATTAGTGTAAATGTATAAAGTATATGAAGAAGATAGCTAACTATACTAACATACAGACAGAGAGGATGACAGATAGATAGATAGATAGATAGATAGATAGTTAGATTTCGCTATTTGCCACAAGGGCGTACAAGAAAAGGGGACAATACAATGACATACAGTCGTATAAAAAATATAAAACAAACAATTATAACAATCGAAATTCCCAATAGGGGAGAAGCGCCACAAATCGGTTGTTTAATACCCCGTCAATAAAACAACCCTCAACTTCAGGAGCGTGTTTGCAAGTGCTCATTTCTTCCTTTTGCTCTCTTCTTTAACCTACAGGCTTATAAACAGAGAAGGCCCAATCACTCGGGCCATTTTTGCCACATTCACTCACCTTTCAGTAAATTTACTGGGATGCAGTGCCTCTCTCTCCACTCTGATTCTCCTTCTAAAGTGATACTTAAAGAAGGGAATCAATTGTTGTCCGGAGAGAAAAGCATCTGTCCCCAGTCCTCTCAATCTCGTCCACCATATAACTTCTTTCACCATAGATACTGTACAGAGGAAAACCGCCTCTCTTTCGTTTTTGAAAGAGGCTGGCGGTTTGATCCTTACTATGGACTCGGCAGTCAACTGGATTTGTCCCATACGCGACAGCAGTTGTTCTGCATAGTTCCACAGGTCGGTTACGCCCGAGCAGTGTGCAATTGCGTGCAGGACGGTTTCAATGTCCTGCGGGCATCTTGGACACGTCCTGTTAGAAGGATCCCTTAGAGGGGCATCCGTGCCTGTAGATCTCGTCACGAACTGGTAGAGCTCCTCTGTGGCACTGCCAGGCCAGGGACCTCTGGAAGAGCATGAGTTCCATCTTGGCAAGGTGTTCACAAGGACAAGGCACGACAGTCAAGCGGTAGTAGATGACGGATGCTATGAAAGTGTTCGTCACATCCGCTCGACCTTTCAAGGACAGTTTGCACTCTGCTCACTTCTGGGTGAGCGCAGACACCTTGGCCTTGACCTCGTTCCAGTTCTTGTCCACCTGGAGGTCTGGACCGAACCAGACCCCGAGCAATTTCACCGGTCTGTCCGTCCAGCGTCCAAAGACGCTGTCGGACGTCATCGGCTTGCCTCTCCACGTACCGAGTTGCAAACCGACAGACTTGTCCGTGTTTAGTTTTGCTCCCGCCAGTGTTTCGTATACTTTCAGTAAGTTGCCGTTCACCCTGATTTCCGAGTTGCTCGACACCATTACCGTCACGTCGTCGGCATAAGCCGACGCCGCTTTGCGCAGTCCCGGTTCTAGAGGGATGCCCTGCAACAGCTCCAATTTCCACAGTAGTTGCTCAAGAGTCAATACATACAGAATGGAGGAGAGAGGGCACCAGTGTCGACTGGAACGCGTGATTGAGAACGGCTCCGCTAAGTAGCCGTTCACCTTGACCATTGAGCAGATGCTGGTGGGCAGCGTCTCGATCCAGCCTCTGAAAGCGGGACCGGAACCGGCCGCCTTGAGAGCCGCTTCGAAGTATCGATGGTCGACCCTATCGAATGCCTTAAACTGATCCAAATTGATCAGAGCCCCACAGAAGCCGGGTTTACTTGACACCCTCTCTGTGATGTATCGCATGAGGTGGAGGTTGTTGTGTATGGACCTGCTCGGGATTGCATACGTTTGCGCTTTCCCTACCAGCTATTCGACAACAAGCGCCATCCTCGTCGCTAGCACCTTGGCCAAAATCTTTAACTCTGTGTTGAGCAGAGTTGTGGGCCTGAAGTTGTTAATGTCCTCCCCCTTCTTCTCGTCTTTCCTGATCAACGTTACTACGCCCTTGCCTGCAGAACTGGGAATTCTCCCGTTCTGCTGCCAATTGCAGTAGACGGCTTCGAGGACGCCAGAGAACAAGTCCGGCATGCCTATGTAAAACTCATAGGGTAGAGCATCTAGACTGAGTGACTTTCGTTTCCCGCAGCGGCCCAGAGCGTCTTGTATCACAGTGTCTGTGATCGGTTTTTCGCAGAACTCGGCGTCCTTGTTCCAGAGAAGCGGTAGGCCGTCGAGGTATGAACTAGAGTCTATTGCCCCGTTCGGCTCACCATCGTTCTGCTCAAATAGTCTCGCAAAGTGCTGCTTAAAGGCCGCGCACATTTGCTTGGGATCAAGTAGCACGCTTCCGTTTTGATCTTTCAAAGACCGAATCGTGGACTTGTTGCCAATGTTTCCCTCCGCCACTCGGGTCCAGCTTATAGCTTTCGCTCCTTCGTTTCCTAGACACAGCCTTCGTGTTCGCATCGAAGAACTGATCCAGTGCCGTTCTCGACGCTAACACTCTAGCCGCGTTGCCACTTCTAAATGCCTCCTCTACCTTGGTTATCAGTTCTCTTTCTATTTTGTTTTTCTCTAAGGCTAACTCTCTGCTAAACCCTATCGATTCTA
Source organism: Eledone cirrhosa (assembly GCA_964016885.1). Lineage (NCBI taxonomy): Eukaryota > Metazoa > Mollusca > Cephalopoda > Octopoda > Eledonidae > Eledone > Eledone cirrhosa. The sequence goes on from OZ024743.1 coordinate 292,100,836, forward strand.
CTCTAATTGCTTTCTTGAGAGAGTACCACCATCTATTGTTGACGATGGCTCCGTTAACTGTTGCTTGACTAGTCTACTTATCCGTTCACTGTAAGCTTTACGTGCGGACAACAACACGTTAAGCTTCCAGTGTCCGGGTCTTGTCTATGTGTTCTGTCACGGTTGACTACGCAGACTACTAATTTGTGATCTGAATAGGCAACCATGGGCATTCGTGGACAGCGTACCATCTCCTTGTCCCTTTCTCTAATGAAGAACCTATCTAAATACGATCTAGATGTCCCGCTACGGTTTGCCCACGTCCACTGTGGTGCAGTCGGGAAACCCAGTCGATACCTATCGGCCAGTTGGAATTGGCCGATTCAAGTTTTGAGGCTGTTGCACCCCCCTCTACTGGGACATGCTCCCACATAGTCCCATCGTGCATCTAGGATACCATTCCAGTCCCCCACTAAAAGTAAGAAGCGAGACGTTCCCAGAAAAGACTCTAGACGCTTAAATAAGTCTAGCCGTGATTGTGGTTGCCCGGTCGGGTCATAAACGGCCACCAGTCTGAAGGCTCCACCTCCAATACTGTTCACGCCTAGGACTACCAGTCTACCCTCCGCGTCCAAGTGTACTTGCTGTACTTCGACGTGCAGGTTCTTCCGAAAAATGACAACCACTCCCCTTCCACCTCCTGGCTGACAGAGAGATGCGTAGATCTCAAAGTCGTCGAAGATGGGGGTTTAGTTGCTGCCTGTTGTGGATTCTGGACTCGGTGATGGCTATCGCATCCATACCGTGTAACCTAAGGTCGTTTAAAAGTTGGCCTGTTTCCAGGGCATCCCTAGGCCACGCACATTCACGCTTCCAACTCGTAAACTAGCCATGTTGGTGGAGAAGAGTTGGCGAAAAGGACGAAAAGGTACACTTACCTTTTCGTTTCCTGGAGATCGGGTTGTTGAATGTCCATTTCAGTTCTGGTGGGGGTGTTGGGTGGGCTTGGGAAACTTTTAATAAGACGCGGTTAATAGGTTTTTGACAGAGGTTGCCAACATCCTACGAAAACTGTTCTCTCAATTTCTGATAGGTTTCTATCGAAACCCTTATTAGTTTTAGGTGTGGAGACGATTGTGCTTTGACGAAAGTTTTGCCCTCCGTCTCCAACTTGGGGTTGTGGGAGATGACCTCCATCAAACTCTTGTTATTTGTGTTGATGTATGCGTATTGTTGTTTGTGTTTTTGTTGTGTTGTTTTAGTTTGTTGTTCGTCCGGGAGTTTTCTTTTTATGGTGTGTGTTTAGGGTGCTGCTGGTGTTAGATTTGCTGGTAGGTTGATGGTTGACTGTGGTGTTGTTTGTGTTGTTGCTTGTGTCTGTGGTTGTGTGTTGGTGTTGGTGATTGGAGTTTTGGTGGTTTTGTGGTGCCTCTTTTTTTTTTTTTTTAGATTTCCGAGGTTCTCCTTCTTCTTCACTTAAAGAAGGAGAAGCAGCCTCATCTGTCGATGAATAATCATCGTTAGGAGTGTGGGGTAGGTGTATGTTGTGTGGTGGTGGTGTTTTGGTGTGTGTGTTTGTAGTAGTGTTTGATGGAGTGGGATGGGGTGGGGTTGTGTTCTTCAGGGGTGTTGTCTGTGTTTATTCTGTTGTTGTTGGTTGAGTGGCTCTTTGTTTTGGTGTGTTTGCTCGTTTCGTCTGTTGTTGTACTTGTGGTGGTGATTGTTTTGGTGTTGGTGTTGGTAATAGTATTTTTTTAATGATGTTGTTGTGGTGTGTTTGTGAAGGACAGGACGCCTTTAGGTGTGCTGTGCTACCACAGCGAAAGCAATGAAGTTTACGACCTCCACTGAAATGTCTATTCTGTTGGTGTCGTCGATGACGACTTTTTCGAGTATTATTGAGATTTTCTCCGGCCTCATCTGCATCATAATCTCAAAATCAGTAACCGCCCACCTTTGTCTAATAGACTTTCGTATTGCAAGAATAGCATCGGTCTCTGGCTCCACGAAGCCGGCCAAGATCCACCAGATGTTAATGTTTGGTGGTATATTTTTAATTTTTATTTTTTGTGTCCTTTTTTCCCATGTACGTAGGGAAAAAGGTGAATGCTTTTGACACCATTGGTGTCACAGAATGTTTTGGGGCGAGTGCCTCGCTTTTAAACAGTACGGAAATACTTCCGTACTGTTTTCCTCATTGAAGAAAGTCAATATTTGCTAGAGTCTCCTTCAAGGTGGCTTCTATGTCTCCTTGACTCACAAACATTGGCTTTCTCGTTGTGATTGAGACAGTCCTGTAGGTCACTGTCCTCCGAACTGTCTCTTCTTTTATTTCGAGGGGTGAGTTAATTCTAAACCCACCCTTGTATTCGAAAGTTACAAATTTTCTCCCTTGCTGGAGCATATCTCTTGCATTGGGGATGTCAAGATTTATAAAATCATGTTTTTTGTTATCTGTATCAGCGAAAGACATGTTTTGTGTGGTGTTGCTGTTGTTGTTGTTGTTGTTGTTATCGTTGTTAGACTCGGTGTTGGAAATCTCAATTTCTTGACGAGGTGAACATTTATGTGTAGATGTATATATGGAGTTGTTGTTGTTGTCTTTTTCATGTGTATGTATGTTAATAGGTTTACTTCCTGTGTGTTCCTGTGTGTTATTATTATTTTGCTCCGCTCCGACGGGAGAAATTTTAAAATCTTCAAATGGTAATATATTTTTCTCTTTGTAGACATTCGTATCTATGATGACGTCCATAGTAGCAGAAGCAGATATAACGTTAATATCTGCCTCCCTACTTCTCTTCTCTCTGTCGACGTTGTCTAGCGTTCTTTCCGAGCTATTCATCTTTTATACTTGGCAAAATTTGATATTTTAAAACAATTTTTAAATTAAATTTTCGCCCTTAAAGGGGCGAAAAATGGGATTACCACCCCGCTGTCAATTCAGCTTGGGGGTTAATCTACAAAATGATATGTTTTTTCAAACAATTAGTTCGGGTTTTTGCATAGAATTTAACAAAAAAGCTTACCGGCGATGTTCTACGCGTCAGGCAGTTAAAGAGATAGATAGATAGATAGATAGATAGATAGATAGATAGATAGATAGATATATAGATAGATAGATAGATAGATAGATAGATAGATAGATAGATAGATAGATAGATAGATAGATATCTTTATTTGCCAAAGGGGCGTACAAAAATGGGACATTACAAGACGTGACGTCCGGCGGTTTTACATAAAAATAACTTTAACATTAATAAATAACAATAAAGTATATATAATAAAATAACAAGTGAAATCCCCAGTAGGGGGGAACGTTATTGCAGGGTTGTTTTACACCCCGTGGATAGATCAGCCCTCAACACCAGCAACACGTTTTGTAGGTGTTCCTGTCTTCCCTCTGTTTATCTTCCTCAACTTACAGGTTTATATACAGAGAAGGCCCATTCACTCGGACCATTTCTGCCACACTCACCCACCTTTCAGCGAATTTACTGGGGTGTAGCACCTCTCTCTCCACTCTCACCTTCCTTCTGAAGTGATACTTAAAGAAGGGGATAAGTTGTTGTCCGGAGAGAAAGGTGTTTGCCCTCAGTCCTTTTAACCTCGTCCACCATATTACCTCTTTCGTCATAGCCACCAAACAGAGGAAAGCCGCTTCTCCTTCGTTCTTAAATGAAGGCGGCGGGGTGATCCTCACGATGGACTCGGCTGATAACTGGATGCGTCCCACACGTGACAGCACCTGTTCGACATAATTCCACAGGTCGGTCACCTCTGGGCACTGAACAATTGAGTGCAGAAAGGTTTCGATGTCCTGCTCGCATCTTGGACAGGTCTTTTTGGCAGGATCTCTGACAGGGCGTACGTGCCTGTAGATTTTGTCTCGAACTGGTAGAGCTCCTCGGTAGCACTGCCAGGCCAGAGACCTCTCGTAGTTATCCATAGGCCCTGGACGGAAACTCCTCTCGAACAGACTGGTCAGTTCGTCCTCCTCGATGCCTAGAGTTTCCCCGAAAATGTCGTCGCTCTTATCCTCCACTAATACCCTATAGAATGTCGAAGTGGAGTCTCCGCTGATTGCCGTTTCCGCTTGGTAGAGGGCTGTGAGCGCCTGTAAGCACGCGACGTGCCGGGCACCCATTTTCGGTCTTCGCTTGACCCAGGGATGCAGCTGTTAATGAGACGAGTTGTGGAAGAGCTTGTCTTACAAACGACAGCTACACCGGTTCATCGGTCAGGAATAGCTGGAGATGGCGTAGCCTCAGCGCATGATTGCGCATGATCAACCACGTCATGCGCATGATCAGCCACATCATGCGCAGCCCTCCGTTAGAAGGGTCTTGACAGCAGATGGATCTCCTCACCAATGCAGCCTGTTTCTTCCAGAGGAAAGTGAAGAGTAGGCGTTCCATTTTGGTAAAGTATTCGCGGAGGCAAGGCACAACTGTCATGTGGTAGTAGATGACGGACGCTATGTAAGTGTTCGCCACCTCCGCTCGACCATTCAAGGAGAGTTTGCACTCAGCCCACTTCTGGGTGACTGCAAACACTTCTGGGTGAGCGCAAACACCTTGGCCGTGACCTCGTTCCAGTTCTTGTCCACCTGGAGGTCTGGACCGAACCAGACCTCGAGCAATTTTCACCGGTCCGTCCGTCCAGCGTCCAACGACACTGTAGGAAGGCATGGGTTTGCCTCTCCATGTGCTGAGTTGCAAACCGACAGACTTGTTTGGGTTTAGTCTTGTTCCTGTCAACGTTTCGTATTCCTGTAATAGGTTGCCGATTAACCTGTGTCCGAGGTTTTCGACAACAGTACGGTTATGTCGTCGGCATAGGCCGACGCTGCTTTCCGCAGTCCTGGTTCGATCTTGATGCCCTGCAACAGCTCCAACTTCCGTAGTAATGGCTCAAGAGTCAGTACATACAGAATGGAGGAGAGAGGGCTTACTTGACGGATGGAACGCATGATTTGGAATGGGTCTGATAGGTAGCCATTCACCTTGACTGCCGCGCAGATGCTGGTGTGCATGGCAGCGAACCAGCCTCTGAAGACAGGACCGAAGCCGGCCGCCTTCAGAACTGCTTCCAAGTATTGATGGTCGACCCTATCAAATGCCTTAGACTGATCTAAATTGATCAGAGCCCCACCGAAGCCAGGTTTACACCCTACCCTCTCTATGATGTATGGCATGAGGTTGTCGTGTATGCCCCTGGTCGGGTTTGCACACGTTTGGGTTTCCCCTACCAGGTTTTCGTCGACAAGCACCAGCCTCGCTGCTAACACCTTGGCCAAAATCTTTAACTCTGTGTTGAACAGAGTTATGGGCCTGAAATTGCTTATCTCATCCCCCTTGTTCTCATCTTTCTGATCAGAGTTACTACGCCCCTGCCTACAGAACTGGGAATCCTCCCATTCTACTGGCAGTTGCAGTAGACCCCTTCGAGGACGCCAGAGAACAAGTCTGGCATGCCTATGTAAAACTCATAGGGTAGACCATCTAAATTGGGTGATTTGCGTTTCCCGCAGCGGCTTAGGGTATTTTCTATTTCGCTCGCCTTGATCGGCCTTTCGCAGCTCTCTGCATCCGTGCTCGAGAGTCGCGGTACGCCGTCGAGCTAGAAGCTGAAGTCCATCACCTCGCTCGGTGTACCGCTTTGCCTGAACAGTTGTGCAAAATGCTGCTGGAAGGCCGTGCACATCTGCTTGGATTCAAGTAGAATGCCTCCATCTTTGTCTTCCAAAGACCGAATTGTGGATTTGTTGCCACTTCTCGCCTCTGCAACTCGGGCCCAGCTAACAGCTTTGGCTCCATAGTTTCTCAGAGCACGTGTTCTACTTCTGACAATACAACCTTCGTGTCTCACGTTGAAGAACTGGTCTAGTGCCGTTATCGCCGCTAGGACGTCAGCTGTACTGACATTCCTATGTGCCTCTTCTATTTTAGCTACCAGTTCCTTTTCAGATTTGTTTTTTTCTAAAGTTTTTTTCCTTGCTAAATGCTATCGATTCTATTCTAATTGCTCTCTTGAGAGAGCTCCACCACCTATTGTTGACGATCGCCCCCGTCAACAGGCACTTAACTAAGGTGATAATCCGTTTACTGTAGGCCTTACGCGCCGGATGCGACATGTTTAGCTTCCAGTATCCGTGTCCCTGTCTATGTGTTCTATCAAGGTTGACTACGCAGGTGACTAATTTGGGGTCTGAATAGGCAACCATGTGCATTTGTGGACAGCTTAATGTTTCCTTATCATTATGTCTAATTTAAAATCTATCTAAATACGACCTAGAAGACCCAGTGCGGTTGCTCCACGTCCACAGTGGTGCACTTGGGAAGTCTAGTCGATATTTATCAGCCAGTTGGTATTGGCTGATGAGATTGTTGAGGCTATTACACCCACCTCTATTATCACAAGCTCCTACATAGTCCCAACGTGCGTCTAAGATGCCATTCCAGTCCCCCGCTAACATTAAGGAGCGAGACGTTCCCAGGAATGGCTCCAGACGCTTGGAGAACTCTGGTCGCGATGTCCCAGTCGGGACATATACGGCCACCAGTCTGAAAGCTCCACCTTCACTATCATTCACGTCCAGGACCACCAGACTGCCCTCCAGGTCCAAGTGAATCGACTGTATTTTGAGATCCAAGTTTTTTCGAAACAGAACAGCAACTCCACCCCCACCTCCTGGCTGACAGAGAGATGCGTAGATCTCAAAATCATCGAACATGGGGGTTAGCTGTTGCTTGTCGTGAATCCTGGACTCGGTGATGGCTATCACATCTATACAATATGACCTGAGATAATTTAAAAGCTGGCCTTGTTTCTAGGACATACCCAGGCCATGTACATTCAAACATGCAGCTTGTAGGTGAACAAGAGTTAAGGAGAGAAAAGGCAGGAACACTTACCTTTTCGTTTCCTGCAGGTCGGGTTGTTCGATCTCCATGTCCAGATAGGTAGTGTTTGGGGAAGGAGGGAATCCTTTTAGCAGGACACAGTTAAGGGGCTTTTGGCAAGGGGGGCCCCACATCATGTGGGAAGTTCTCTTTTACAGTTTCATACTGTAGGGTTGTTTCCGTGATAAGTTTGAGGTTTGGGGGTGGGTCGTTGGTGGGGAAGGTTTTTCCCTTCCGTTTGTATTGTGGGGTCCTTTCGGACAGTTTCCGCCAGTTCTTTGTTTCTTGTTTTTATGTATGTGTAATGTGTTTTGTTTTTTATGTGTACTGTTTCTGTTTGTAGTTTTCTTTTTGTGGTTGGGGTTTGTGATTGTGGTGGTGTGGGTGTTTTTTTTTGTTGGTGAAGTGTTGGTTGTTTTGGTGGTGATTACGTTGGTGTGTTTGTCGTTTCTGGCGGTGTGTTTATGATGGGATTGGGTGTGCGCGTGTGTCCTGTTTATGTTTTTCTGTTTTTCTTTTGTCTTTTTTGTTTTGGGGATTTTTGGGATTCTTCTCCATTCTCACTTGGAGATGTAGAGGTTCCCGTGTCTGAGACTTCTGAATCAGGGGTAGATGGTAGGGGTATGTTGTGTGGTGGAGTGTTTGTGCAGTTATTTGTGGAAGTCTTTGACAGCTGGTGGGGAGGCAATGGAGGGTTTTTTCAGTGGGATTTTGTGTGTGTGGTTGTCTATGGTCTGTGGTGGTGTGGGAGTGGATGTTGCAGGTGTTTGTGTTGTGTTTGGTTTGGAGTGTTGATGTTGGGGTTTTTGGTGTTGGTAATAACACCTTTTTTTCCTCGGTTTGTTTAAGAGAGTGCAAAAGGCGTTTAAGTGTGCGGTTTTCTCACACTTATGGCACTGAGGTATGTTCCCCTCCACTAAAATGGAGATGACATCTTCCTCAAGGACGATCCTGTCCGGTATTTGCTCAACTCTCTCTGGCCTCATTTGTACCAGAACCTCGATGCAGGTTCCAAACCAGTTATGCCGGTCTGTCCTGTCTACAGATAGGAGGCTGTCCTCAACCTTCTTCAGGATGCAGCGTAGGATCCACCATATGTTGACATCTGCTGGGATCCTGGTTATTTTTATTCGTAGGAACTTCTTCCCATGTATGTGGGGAAGAAGATGTGTTGATCCGTTTTTATTGGGTGAACCGAGTGGTTTTGTGCCAGAGTTTAGCTCTTAAAGAGCACTGACACACTTCCATACTGTTTACCTCTTTGGAGGTATGCCACGTCTGGCTTGATGTCTTTTAGTGCAGCTTTTATAGTGCTTGTTGGGTGCGTTGTGTGTTTTTTGGTAATGATGTCAACTGTTCTATAAATTAGCTTCTTTTTCTGTGTCATTTCTCTTACTTGTGGGGTATGTGTATGTGTGGGGTGTCTCCCTCAAACGTCACATAGCTGGAAGCTTCTTCCAAATATTGGGACTTTTGGGAAATGTCCATGGAGTAGTATTTAAAATCCTGTTGCTTAACAACTGTTGCTGCAAATGAAAAGTTGTTATTGTTTGTTTTGGTGGTGATGATGGTCTCATTCGTTGTGTTGCCACTGATTCCTTTTATTGTGTTGTTGTTGTTCTCATTTATTGTGTTGCTGTTGTTGTTTGTGGTGGTGTTAGTATTGCTAAATATACTTCCTTCTGTGTGTGGATACATGTGACGTTTGTGACGTCAAGCCTGTTCAGTTGCTTACAAGCAGCTGAAGGTTGTACTTCTTCTAAATGTTGAGGCGATAATGTTGGCATTCCTTTGTTTATGTCTGCTCTAATCTGCTGGTCAAGTAGGCATGGCTTTCCCTTCCCATCTTCTTGTTTTGACAAAGATATAGGTGCTTTTGCTTCGGCCATTTTTTTTAAATTGAAGTGTCTTGCAAACATTTTTTCGAAAATATTTTGGATGTTTTTGCCCTGAGAGGCACGATATTTTGGGAGACTGACCAGATCAAAATTTGACCTGTCAGTCCCTCTACAAATTGGTATAAAAATAAGGGGACAATACAAAGGGGGAAGTTTACATACAATAAAAACGTGTAAAATATGTATCTAGATAGATAAATAGATAGGTAGATGCAAAGATAAATAGATACACAGATATATAGATTGATGAGTAAACCATATATCAATACAGTGTTACGCAGCTTAGTAGCTATTAAAATATAGGTAAACGACTTAAAAATATGTGCTTACCCAAATATATTGAAATACTCGTATACATGTGGGTGTGTCTTTATAAATGTAATGTGTCTACATTATTAAATACGCTATACGTGTTTGTTTAAGATGTTTATCTTCAATATGTTTCATAAATACAAGCGAATAGTTTCAGTACTTTCATATATACAGTTATTTGTGTGTATTTTTACATTTGATGCGTCTAACACTATACGTGAGTGCACTAAAGATGAAAGTTCTCTTCAATTGCTTGTGTGATTGTGTATTTCACTGCATATACCCGTGTGTGTGCGTATTTAATGCGTATTTTATTTAAGTATGCAATATATGCATCGAATAAGATGAGTGTGCATGTGATATGGAGGTCTGCCTGTATGTACTCATGAGTTGTAAGTCGAATTACTTCTATGTAATCATCTGCAATATACATTATGTAGGTATGTCGTTTCTCGGCCATCTTCTGTGTCAGCGGAAATGCATGACATCTTGGGAAAATGTACTTGGCCATAAACTCTTTACGACACGACACTTATGAATGCAAGTAGGTAAACTGAATATATGAAGAAGTTTATCATATAGATTTCATCGGGGCGTACTCTATAAAGGTGATTCTGATTCATACTAAATTTAAATAATACATTTTAATTGTTTTTAACGTAAGCAAATTACAGATAATTCAGAGATAGCAAGAAGGTAGTAACTCCATTGTTATTATTTCCACAGAAAATAACAAGAGAGTGGTGAAATGGAGATATGTGGAAAACTATATGTACAGATTTTGACAGTGGTATGAAAATTAAAAAATTGAAACTAATTCGTTGCTTTATGTAACATACTATGTTATTGAAAAATTCCTTAAAATGCGGACTCAGAGAGTATTCGAAATTATATGGAGATTAATTTGGGTTTATAGATTAGGAAATATTCTTGAGCATATGTTTGGTGTTTATTAATGTATATAAGTTATAATTGTTTCTACTTTTAACACAAGGCCAGCAATTACCCAGTGCTTTACTGGTACTTTATTTTATCGACCCCGTAAGGATGAAAGGCAAAGTAAACATCGGCGGGATTTGAACTCAGAATGGCAAGGACCGTAACTCTATGCGTCAAAGCATGGCGTCCGACCCTCTATCGATACTGCCAATCCACCGCCATAAGTTATAATAAAGTCATATATGCACCCATTTTTAATTTGCATAGGTATAATAATCATACATTTATTTGGCATATATATATATATATATATATATATATATATATATATATATATATATATATATATATATATATATATATATATATATATATATATATATATATATATATAAACGTTTGTATATGTATAATAAAGCCAAAACAATGCAGGTATGGACATAGAATAAAGAATGCAAATGCAAAAGATATTGTTGACAATTAGTCTTTTACCTTAGATTTATTTAAATGTCCTTAATTTTCGAGATAATATCTCTTCTTCAGAGGGAAGTAAAGCTCTCAAACCAGTGTTCTAAATAGCTTGCCAAGTCATGCTGATAGGAAATGGTATAGAGTATCTGTTCTATCTCTAATGTCAAAGAGTTAAAATTAGGAGGATAAAGAGTAGCCTCCCTTTAAAAGGGGTTTGTTTTTGTTTTTTTTGGTTTTTTTATACATGCCTGTTTAAGTGTGTGGGAGAATGCATGAAGGTGTAAGTATGTAAGTGGGTGTGTGTGAGTGTGAGAAGGTATGTATATTCGTAAATGTGGGGGATAGGTGTTATCTGGTGTTAGAACTGGTTTTGTGTGTGTATGTGTGAGAGAGAATAAGTGGAGGTGTAAGCGTGTGTGTGTGTGTGCGTGCGTGCGTGTGTGTGTGGGGGGTGTGTGTACATATGGGGCTAGAAGCTCTATCAGGTTATAAATTGGGTGTTGAGTTCTAGTCTATTATTGATTGGTGGTTGTGTTTTATCTATAATTAGTGCTTCCTTAATTCTAAGATTGCCGAGGTTTCTTTCCTTGGTTTCTATCCTAACTGTTATGGTTTTGTCGGTGTTTTTGCATTTAACTAGGTGTTTCTTAAATGAGGAAGCGTTAGTATTGAGGTGTTCTTTTATTCTTATGTGGAGTGGTCTGATGGTGCTACCTACGTAGAGGTTGTTGCATTTGTCACACTCTAGTCTGTATACGACGTAAGCCTGGTGGCATAGGTCTGTGTCGTTGATGGGGCAGTTGGCTAGTCTGCAGCAGTTGTCATGTCTGGTGGAGTGTCTTTTGGTTAGCTATCCGTTCACTTTGAGTACTTCCAGGAAATGTGTGGTGTGTGTGTCTCGGTCTCTAGCGTCGGTGCATTTGTTCCGGATACGTGCCAGTTCGTTCCTTATGTATCCGAACTTGGCACTGAGTGGGAGGGCCGAAAATGTACGAACAGGTCCCTGTTGGCGGCTTTTTTATAGAAGCAGGTGTGGATGTTGCCTTCCTCTGTTACCCTGAGTTGGAAGTCCTGTAGGGATAGGGATCCGCGGTCATCGGGATGTTCCATGCTGAACTTTATACTGGCGTCCATGCTGGATAATGTTGTGTATATTTTATCTGCCTCCTCACGGAATGATGTAAGGATGAGTATTGCATCTACATATCGGGTGAAGAAGGTATGGGAATGGCAGGTGCTGAGGCCTCGGCATTCTAGCTGGTTCATGTAGGTGATGGCCAGCAGGCCCGATAGGCTGGATCCCATGGGTAATCCTGTTGTCAGTCTGTATGTGTGCTGGTGGAAGGTGAAGTACGTGTTGTCTACTGTGAAGGACAAAAGCTGGTGTATGTCCGTCGGGTGGAGGCCGTAGCAGTGGATGTCCTCTGCGACCACGCAGTCCGTCAATAAATCGACAGCTGGATGAGCGGGGACTGTAGTGTAGAGGGAGACAACGTCGAGGCTAAAGGCGTATTTATTTAGTTTAAGTTGTTCTGGCTGGAGTTGGTGTAGTCTACGTATAACTTCGTCGGAGCTACTGATATGCCCGGGAAAGGTGGAGAGTAGAGGCTTGATGACCTGGGAGAGGAGCCAGGAAATTTTGTATAGGAGTCCTTCTATGCTAGAGACGATGGGTCTTATTTGCGTCTTAGTACTATCTTGTGGGTCTTGATGAGGTGGTAGAAAGTGGGCAGTCTGCTATTTCTAGTGGTGTAGTTGAGCTTAACTTTATTTGGGAGTTGTCTTCTCCTACAGATATCGAACCAGATGGAGTTGGTCTGTTTTTCGATCTGGTCTGCAGTTATGTCCGGGATCTCTGTGTATAATTCATTGTCGCTTAGGTGTTCAAAGGCTAGGTTGTTGGACGTGGCTTGAGAGATGACGCAACACTCTTTACCTTTGTCGGGTGGTAAGTATATAAGTTCCCTATTCCGTAGGTTCTTCAGGGCGAGTTGTGTCCTGGAGAGGTTTGGGGCTATCTTCTTCTGTTTCTGTAAGATGTTAAATACGGAATGTTTTAGCTTCGAGAGTTTTTCTTCAAGCTCGCGGTTGGCAGGCGGTGGACAGAGTGGGCGATCCAGTTGGTATATCGGGAATCTGGGTTTGATAGATTCCGTGGTGTTGTTGCCGAGAGTCGATATCCATTTTAGGTGGTAGGCAGCCCGACAGAAATTCGTTTCTATGTCGAGCCATAATTTGTCGTCCAGTCTCTGTTTCAATATGAACTTGGGACCCAGGCTGAGGAGGTCTAATTCCTCTCGGGAGAGGGATCCTGTCAAGTCTCTGACGAGGTGTTTTGCGTCAGGTGTGTTGTTGGTCGGGGCGCCGCTAGGTTCGGTGTTGGTACCGTCTTGTTCGCCTCTGTTGGTGTTTAGATTTGGGATATTGTTAAGACAGTTGGCCGTCTTGAATTGAGAAATGTTTGCGTTAGACGTATTTTCTCGTAGTCTCGGCGATGGTGGTATGACCTGTATATAGTGGCGGAGATGACTCTGGAAAGAGGTTCTGGGGTTTCAGCGAGTTGTGGTACAAGGGTGGAAATAGTCCGTATGTGTTGTTGTAGCCTGCGGTGTAGGTTTTGTATGACTTTTCTTCGGCTGAATTTTTGTATGTAACTAAGTGATCGTTTTAGGCCTGGTGATTTGAAGCATGTTGGTAGGTGCACATTTTTAATAGTTTTGGGGATGATGTTGTTATTCAGGCATCGTTTTAGGAAGTTTATTTGGTAGCCGGCTTTGGCGCGATTTTCAGATAGCTGGAAGTGTTTCTTTACAGTTGTGAACTGGGCCTGGCTCAGGCGTAAGGAAGGGATGAGGTTATAGTTCACTTGAACCATTGTGTAATGAGGTATAAACGTTTGTATATGTATAATAAAGCCAAAGCAATGCAGGTATGGACATAGAATAAAGAATGCAAATGCAAAAGATTTTGTTGACAATTAGTCTTTTACCTTAGATTTATTTAATATTTAAATAGAACAGATACACTATACCATTTCCTGTCAGCATGACTTGGCAAGCTATTTAGAACACTGGTTTGAGAACTTTACTTCCCTCTGAAGAAGAGATATTATCTCGAAAATTTAGGACATTTAAATAAATCTAAGGTAAAAGACTAATTGTCAACAAAATCTTTTGCATTTGCATTCTTTATTCTATGTCCATACCTGCATTGTTTTGTCTTTATTATACATATACAAACGTTTATACCTCATTACACAATGCTTCAAGTGAACTATAACCTCCTCCCTTCCTTACGCCTGAGCCAGGCCCAGTTCACAACTGTAAAGAAACTCTTCCAGCTATCTGAAAAGCGCGCCAAAGCCGGCTGCCAAATAAACTTCCTAAAACGATGCCCGAATAACAACATCATCCCCCAAACTATCAAAAATGTGCACCTACCAACATGCTTCAAATCACCAGGCCTAAAACGATCACTTAGTTACATACAAAAATTCTGCCTAAGAAAACTCATATAACATCTACACCGCACGCTAGAACAACACATACGGACTATTTCCAGCCTTGTACCACAACTCGCTGAAACCCCAGAACCTCTTTCAAGAGTCATCTCCGCCACTATAGACAGGTCATACCACCATCGCCGAGACTACGAGAAAATACGTCTAACGCAAACATTTCTCAATTCAAGACGGCCAACTGTCTTAACAATATCCCAAATCTAAACACCAACAGAGGCGAACAAGACGGTACCAACACCGAACCTAGCGGCGCCCCGACCAACAACACACCTGACGCAAAACACCTCGTCAGAGACTTGACAGGATCCCTCTCCCGAGAGGAATTAGACCTCCTCAGCCTGGGTCCCAAGTTCATATTGAAACAGAGACTGGACGACAAATTATGGCTCGACATAGAAACGAATTTCTGTCGGGCTGCCTACCAACTAAAATGGATATCCTCTCTCGGCAACAACACCACGGAATCTATCAAACCCAGATTCCCGATATACCAACTGGATCGCCCACTCTGTCCACCGCCTGCCAACCGCGAGATTGAAGAAAAACTCTCGAAACTAAAACATTCCGTATTTAACATCTTACGGAAACAGAAGAAGATAGCCCCAAACCTTTCCAGGACACAACAACTCGCCCTGAAGAACCTACGGAATAGGGAACTTATATACTTACCATCCGACAAAGGTAAAGAGTTTTGTGTCATCTCTCAAGCCACGTACAATAACCTAGCCTTTGAACACCTAAGCGACAATGAATTATACACAGAGATCCCGGACATGACTGCAGCCCAGATCGAAAAACAGACCAACTCCACCTGGTTCGATATCTGTAGGAGAAGACAACTCCTAAATAAAGTTAAGCTCAACTACACCACTAGAAATAGCAGACTGCCCACTTTCTACCACCTCATCAGGACCCACAAGAATAGTACTAAGACGCAAATAAGACCCACCGTCTCTAGCATAGAAGGACCTTATACAAAATTTCCTGACTCCTCTCCCAGGTCATCAAGCTTCTACTCTCCACCTTTCCCGGGCATGTCGGTAGCTCCGACGAAGTTATACGTAGACTACACCAACTCCAGCCAGAACAACTTAAACTAAATAAATACGCCTTTAGCCTCGACGTTGTCTCCCTCTACACTACAGTCCCCGCTCATCCAGCTGTCGATTTATTGACGGACTGCGTGGTCGCAGAGGACATCCACTGCTAAGGCCTCCACCCGACGGACATACACCAGCTTTTGTCCTTCACAGTAGACAACACGTACTTCACCTTCAACCACCACACATACAGAGAGACAACAGGATTACCCATGGGATCCAGCCTATCGGGCCTGCTGGCCATCACCTACATGAACCAGCTAGAAGTCCGATCCCTCAACACCTGCCATTCCCATACCTTCTTTACGCGATATGTAGATGACATACTCATCCTTACATCATCCCGTGAGGAGGCAGATAAAATATACACAAGATTCTCCAGCATGGACGCCAGTATAAAGTTCAGCATGGCACACCCCGATGACCGCTGATCCCTATACCTACTGGACTTCCAACTCAGGGTAACAGAGGAAGGCAACATCTACACCTGCTTCTATAAAAAAAGCCGCCAGCAGGGACCTGTTCGTACATTTCAGATCGGCCCTCCCACTCAGTGCCAAGTTCGGATACATAAGGAACGAACTGGCACGTATCCGGAACAAATGCACCGACGCTAGAGACCGAGACACACACCACACATTTCCTGGAAGTACTCAAATTGAACGGATACACGACATCCACCACAAACCGTGCCAGAAAGAACAGAGGACACCACACCCGTGGCACTAACACTTGCTTCCTGAAGCTCCCACACTTCAGTGAAGAAACAACAAAAGCCATCCGCAGAGCTATCAGACGAGAAAGACTAGATATCCAACTGGCCCACTCAGGTCCTTCTCTACGCGGACAGCTAACCAAAAGACACTCCACCAGACATGACAACTGCTGCAGACTAGCCAACTGCCCCATCAGCGATACAGACATATGCCACCAGGCTTACGTCGTATACAGACTAGAGTGCGACAAATGCAACAACTTCTACGTTGGTAGCACCACCAGACCACTCCACATAAGAATAAAAGAACACCTCAATACTAACGCTTCTTCATTTAAGAAACACCTAGTTAAATGCAAAAACACCGACAAAACCATAACAGTTAGGATAGAAACTAAGGAAAGAAACCTCGGCAATCTTAGAATTAAGGAAGCACTAATTATAGATAAAACGCAACCACCAATCAATAATAGACTAGAACTCAACACACAATTTATAACCTGATAGAGCTTCTAGCCCCATATTTACAAACACCCCACACACAAACACGCACGCGCGCACACACACACACGCTTACACCTCCACTTATTCTCTCTCACACATACACACACAAAACCAGTTCTAACACCAGATAACACCTATCCCCCACGTTTACGAATAGACATATCTTCTCACACTCACATACACACACTCACATACTTACACCTTCATGCATTCTCCCACACACTTAAACAGGCATGTATAAAAAAAAACAAAAAAAAAACAAACAAACCCCTTTTAAAGGGAGACTATTCTTTATCCACCTAATTTTAACTCTTTGATATTAGAGATAGAACAGATACTCTATACCATTTCCTGTCAGCATGACTTGGCAAGCTATTTAGAACACTGGTTTGAGAGCTTTACTTCCCTCTGAAGAAGAGATATTATCTCGAAAATTAAGGACATTTAAATAAATCTAAGGTAAAAGACTAATTGTCAACAATATCTTTTGCATTTGCATTCTTTACTCTATGTCCATACCTGCATTGTTTTGGCTTTATTATACGTATACAAACGTTTTTACCTCATTACACAATGCTTCAAGTGAACTATAACCTCCTCCATATATATATATATATATATATATATATATATATATATATATATATAGTATAAAGAAAACGAAAGATCAGTGATGCATCTGGACTTAATTTATTGCGTGTTACAATTCTTTCGCCGGCAGGTAGCTCGAGAAATGGTCCCTGTATGGATCTGGCTGATTCTGCGGCTGCTGGTTCTTTCAGACACGGGTATTTCGTTCGGAGCAAATGAATGTACGTAATGTATATTTAATAATATAATGCATGTTTATTTTAAAAATGTTGAAGACCATTCGCTATGAATGTTAAAGCAGAGGGGAGTAATCGACGGACCCCGTTTCTCATTTGTTAGTAGTTGTCAAGACTACCTACCTCTTCATTTCTTCCGATAGTTAAAGAAGCTGGATTCTTATAGAATTCCAGTTATGTTTATGAGCTGTTTTAACTCAGTAACATACAGAGTAGCTGCCGGCCCAGATGAAAATGGAAATAAGTATTGGTGCCCTGAAATAGCGATGTATATATGAATGTAAGTATTGTATATTTAATTATATACTGTATGTTTAATTATATACTGTATGTTTATTCGCTATGAATTTTAAAGTAGTGATTAACATCAGATATCTAGTCTCGGCAAAAGCAAAGGGTCTAATCGACGGTCACCGTTTCTCACTGGTAAGTGGTTGTCAAGACTTCATACCGCTTCGTTTTTGCCGCGAATTATATAACCTGGATGCTAATAGAATTCGAATTGTGTTTATGAGCTATATAAACTCATTAACACATATTTGAGTTGGGCATATCTGTCTGCGCGCATATATATATATATGTATATATATATATGTGTATATATATATATATATATATATATATACATATATATGTAAACATATATATATATATATGTATATATATATATATATATATATATATATATATATATATATATATATATATATATATATATATATATATATATATATTTATATATATATATATATATGAGTGTTATTGTTTAGAACAAAGATATCTCTGATCGAGCAGACATAAGAGTGATGTAGATGTGTCAATATCTCAGGTTGTAAATTATGTGCATTCATCGGCACTCGTGTATTGTTAATTAAATTATTCTCTCTACGTGTGTATATTGATAATATATAATATGTGTGTATATTTATAATATATAAATATACACACATAGGGGGACTCCGTGTGCAGAACAGTACCACAGACATCAGCTTATTGACATACAGCATACAATACATAATCTGCATAAAACTTATTTTTAAAAAGACGCGCAGATCTATTGAAAGTTAAATTACTCGCTCTGCATCACATACTAGTGTATAAATGATAGAGATATACGTTTTCAGGATAAAATCGACTACTCATGTACATATATATACTTATGTGTGTGTCCCCAAAAAAATGAATACACACTTTAACACCAGATAACTCATATAGGTATTTATTTTTGGGACACCCTGTACACGTATATATATATATATATATATTTATTAAAATAACAGATTAAAGTTTAAGCCAAGAATCGGTGCTTTCTCCCTTGACGGGATCTTCTGAAACTATATATATATATATATATATACATATATATATATATGAATGTATGTATAGTATATTTGGCAATATATTGTATGTTTAATTAAAAACATTTAGAATACCATTCGCTATGAGTTTTAAAGTAGTGACTATGCCCCTTACTTATTCTCGGCAAAAACAACAGTGAGCGGCCAACAGACAGTCTATTTCTCATTTGTGAGCATTTATCAAGACCACACAATCAGTTGCCTTTGCAGAGAATTATAGAGGCTGTATTCTTATAGAATTCCAGTAATAATCAGGAGCTGATTAAACAGAGCGATTGCCGGTCCAGCAAAACTTACGTATTAGTATTGGTGCTCTGAAATAGCGAATGGTCTTCTACTTGTTTTTAATTAAACATACAGTATATTGCCAAATATACTATACACACATTCATGTGTACATCACTATTTCAGAGCACCAATACTAATATATATATATATATATATATATTGTTGGAAAATGTAGGAATCCAAAATGCAGAGCATAATTGTAACCACAGTCGAATGTCAAATGTCTAGTTTATAAAAATGATTAAAATACCCCTCTGCATATTATTTCTGCTAGAACGCAATGTATATTAGAAGATTTAAACTTAATTCTAATTTTTTTTTTTTTAATTAGAAGCCTTAAAGTTAAATAACGTTCCTGTTTACATAAATAACATTGAGTCATTACTTTTATGTATTTTGGAGATTATTTCTTCATAAGGTGCTACGTATTCTTACTTGACTGTCGCCAGAATAATCTTGCTATAGCACAAGTTTATGCATATCAAACATGATGTCAAGTATAGCTGAAATATTCGATAACATTGCTAACTAATTCGGGAAATTCTATGATGCAGGACAATCCAGGAGGCCCTCCGAAAAGTAAACATATCTGGAATGACGTAGAAACAACAGTGCATAATAGACTACTTTGGTTGGAGTTTACTAAACGATGCGAAGAAAGGCTCAGTAGAATATATTTCAGAATAACTCGACAATGGGATTTAATAATGAGCGGGAGTACGGAGAAGATCCATAAGCTGAACAATTTTCTCTGAAAATCGCAAAGACTGCATCCCACTTTAGAATGGAACCCCCGTTGGGATGGTTGGCTGCTGCAATGGATCTCGCTATCCAATCTTCGTGGGAATGTTATCACCATTCTGTCTCAGTGGCACAGTAGAATCGCCACTCAGATTAGGGGGTCTAGATTCTGTCCATCCCTCGCTCACTCCCTTCCCTGCGTTTCTTCATTCTATTTCTTTTATTTTTATTTTCCCCCTTCCCATTTTTTGTTTCATTTTTTTTTTGTGAATGAATTACCAATAAATAGGTAGAGCTGTATTATCTAGTGATGAATTATCCATAATAGATAAAAGCAGATTTCTCTTCACATTAGAATGATATTTTATTCAATGCAAAAATCCTTATTAATGCTGAACAATCATTTTAAAATCGGATTCAAACGCAAGTTCTCATCAGATGATCTGTGTGAATGTTAGCGTTCAACTAGTCTTCACGGCCATGTAAAATTTAGAGATTTGTACAGGTACAATTTTCATATTAAAACACTCTATACATAATAATTTGGCATCGAGTTTGATTTCACTATGTAGAAATTTGAGTGTATTCTAATACGAATTTGGATTAATTAAATCAAAACACAACAGAACCCTCTGTGTTCAGAGAATGTGAGGAACCTGTGAGACGTGGGATCGGCTGGGACTTGGCCCAGTAGACGTCCCTCCTCCTTCTCCCCCTGTTGACGTCAAGTCCCCCCAACGCACTTGGGATGCCATCCAGTGCAGCCTGGCCTCACACAAGCTCACGCGCCATATCGACCAGCACCGCCTTGCTTGTTTTCGTGTGCCCTCCAAACCCCACAGTGGTGCCTGGCTCCATGCCCTGCCCTCCTTCTCCACTGGCACGCAGCTAGACAACCATAGCCTGCGAATCGGCGTTTCCCTGAGGCTCGGCCTCCGGATCTGCCAGCCACACCAATGTCGCTGCGGTTCCACCGTGGACTCTTTCGGCCTCCAGCCGCTTTCCTGTCGCCAGAATGCCGGCCGCATTCCACGCCATGCTTCCCTCAACGCGGTCATTAATCATGGCTTGGACGCTGCAGGCTTCCCTTCCCAGCTCGAGCCGGTGGGGCTGAATCGGGGGGACGGCAAAAGGCCAGATAGCATGACCATCTTCCCGTTCCGCGGTGACAAACCCCTCGTCTGGGATGCCACTTGCATCGATACTTTCTGCAGCCGCAACCTGGTGCAGTCTGCAACTGACCCAGGTTCTGCTGCACGTCGGGATGAGGGGGCCAAAATCCTCAAATACCGGTCACTCTCCGATAGGTTTGCGGTCGTACCTCTGGCAGTGGAGACTTCTGGTGTCCTCGTCCCGAGGGCTACATCGATACTCACCACCATAGACGCTGAGCTGACCAGCCGCAGGTGTGAGCCCCGCGATTTCGAGCGGTTTTTCCAGCGCGTCTCCCTTCCCGTCCACCGGGGAAAGGACTTCTCCATTCTGTCCGCCGGGGTTGTGGGTAGACCCCATCGCGTAACAATACATTAGTTAAATACCATTCTTTCATTTGATATAATAATAACTTGTGAGGAGAATTTGTTCGATGGAAACCGTGCATCTATATATATAAAACTGATGTTGTATGTGTGTGTGTGTATGTGACCTCCTCTTTGCAAAGTCTATACAAATCCACATTTCTTCTCCGATTGACTTCAAATTTGCATTTATATATTCCTTGCGGTCTAAAGATATTAACTGCAGCTTTTATTTTTCAATTTTCTGTTAAAGGGGTGTTAGGCGCCGGTTATCCATCTCCGTCGCGCTCATATAATTGTTTCTACTTTAGGCACAAGGCCAGCAATTACCCAGTGCATTACTGGTACTTTATGTTATCGACCTCGTAAGGATGAAAGGCTAAGTCAATCTCGGCGGGATTTGAACTCAGATCGTAAAGGGACGTAACTATGCTGGAAAGCATGGCGTCCGACTCTCTACCGATACTGCCAATCGCGCTCATATAATATCTGTATGTATGCCTGGCTCTCTTCATTACGACATTCTGACGAACATTGATGACGTATTATGTTCGCTATTGTCCGTTCATTGCCAGGGAACGTCTTCACGAACCAAAGTATCGTCTTCCTGTTTTCCTTCGGTTGCAACGTTTTTCGAAATATTTACTTCTGCGTTCACAGATTGATGTTTTTAGTTTCAGAAGATCTCATTAATGGTGAAAGCAACGATTCTTTGCTTAAACTTTAATCTGTTATTTTAATCTATATATTTATATATATAAAACTGAGGAAGGATGTATGTATGTATGTGTGTGTGAGTGTGTGTGTGTGTGTGTGTGGGTGTTAATGTGTGTGTGTGTGGGGGGGTGTTAATGTGTGTGTGTGTGTGTGTGTGTGTGTGTGTGTATGTGTGTGTGTGTGTGTGTGTGTGTGTGTGTGTGAAAAACCCGAGAAGTACCCAACCGATCTTTTTCAAACTTTACATGTGTATTACTTATATTTCAGGGAGTGTTATGCACATAAAAATATTCTACTTTTTTATCCTTAGGGCCCGCATTAGGTGAAAAACGCGTTACGTCAGGCCGATTTCCTTGAAATTGTAACTATGTATTAGTCAGTCTCTTCTTCATACCGGGAGCAAAGAAAATCCAACTGTTTTTATGGTCTAGAGCCAGCATTAGGTGAAAAACTTCATTTTCTTTCTGCTTTTTAGGGCTTTTTTGAGGCGTTACGTCTAGCCGATTTTTCCCGAAATTTCAAGGCATATTATGCACATAAAAAAAATTCATTATCTTGATCCCCTAGGGCTCGCATTAAGTGAAAACATGCCTTCTTCGAGGAAAATCTTAGATTATCCCGCCATCAGAGTATTCGGTTTATTTTCTTTACATATTGTCCAGGCATGCAGTTTTTCCACGATGAATACTGTTGGCAGTCCGTGTTCCAAAATACATTATCCCGTGCAACGACAGGTACCACTGCTAGTCTGATGTATACAATTCGAAAGAAATAGTAGTGCTTACTTTCCAAGTAGGGGGCATAGGTTACGCATCATTTTTTCGAGCATCAAGTTAGATTGCAGAAATAAACAATAACTGTATACATACACATATTAATATATTATATATATATATATATAAAAGTTATTTTATATACATATACACACACCAGACCAGTGAACTCTCCCCATCGGACGGGGAGATCTCCTAACTACTTTAGGTTGTGTATATCTTTCATTATGTAAAATCTTCCGAATTTGCCCCATTTCTCCCACTTTCCTCCATAGTACTCCCCGTTAGTCTTTTAAGTGGTTGGCAGTTCTGACACACACCTTCTGCGTCGATTTGTTTCATTTAATAACACACACACACACACACACACACACACACACACACAAATATATATATATGTGTGTGTGTGTGTGTGTGTTTATATATATATATATGTGTGTGTGTGTGTGTGTATATATGTATGTATAAATACATGTGTGTGTGTGTGTGCTTGTTTTCTATGCGTTTATATATATACGCATACATATGTAAAACTATTACAATATTTGTAGATCATTCTCCAGTTGAATTCTGTTATATGCCTGATCGTTACACCAAAAAATTCCATTTTATTACCATCACCTTTTTTAAAGGTTCTTTTTGTGTGGGGGGAATATATTTTGCTGCTAGCAACATATGGAGGTAAGAAAGGATGAGTAAAATGTCTGTTGTAATTCTAACACGCTTATTGTAGAAGTTCTATTATTATTGATGTTATTGCTTTTGTTAACACGTTGCCAGGTTTATTCTTGAATCTCAAAACATAATTTTTACACCTACTTTTCATTTTCTCACGCTATTTAATAAGAAGCATTCTGCCTATATTTTAATATTGTTCGTGCTGAATGTTTTATTAGTTCTTTCCCTATATTTGATTTAGTTGACTGTATCTTGATATATTCACTTCTTTTTCATTTTTGTTTTATTTTATTTTAATTTACATTCAAGTAATTCTTAGTAACTTCCTTTCCTATTATATACGAGTGGATGAGGTGTAGGAATATACATATATATATACATATATACATACATATATATGCATATACATCTCTTTCTTTCTCGCTCACACCCCTTTCTCTCTCTCTTGCTTTCTAAATATATATATATATATACAGTCACACCATACATGCATACACATACAGTCACTGATATATATATATATATATATATATTATATAGATATACACACACATGTGTACGTATGTGCGCATTTGTGTTTTTATAATTTGTGTTGTATTTAGGTAAATGTTTTTAAATATTTTAAATATTTTTTCATGAAAATCAATTGAAAGGAATAATGAAATAATCTGAAAAAACATTTATTTCTCATTTTTTATTTATTCAAGCTATGATTTCTATGGAAATATACCAAAGTTCTATCAGAGTTACGAGCAATCCGTGCAATTCTAAATTAAAAACAAAGGAGAAAACAAAATAATAGAATCTAAAACCACATCGGAATTATAATAAAGAGATAAATTAAATATAGTTTCTAATGTACTCACGATAATAAATTTGCACGTAGATTTCTCATAGATTTACGCGTATACAAAAACACTCATGTAACGAAGTGGAACACACAGAAACGTCTACTCAACCAATCACACACACAAAACACCAAGACCAATCAGTATATTCTATATACGCGCGTGGCGGCGTATTTATGCAATAATGCAATCGAAATAGTCATGTACATGTATTAGGAGATTTCTATGAATATACATAGAGATTTAATATAAATACATTCCCCTCTCTCTCTCTCTCTATATATATATATATACATATATATATATATATATATATTGTTATATTTTGGGAGGGTCATGTTGCCAATAAGAAACACACGCACCAGTCGCTTTCACTTCAATTTATTATAATAAAATTATAAATTTAGGAATTTATAAATTTCTGGTTGGTTGGTTGGTTCCACAACCAGATGATTGTTTATATAATGTCAAAGTTCTTTCGTCACACATTATGTGACCTCTTCAGTGACTGGGGATTCTTTTCTTTGTTTTTGTGCCTCTACTTTGTTCTGTCCTACGCCATCTTGTTTTTGTGTATGTTGTGTACTTATTTTGCGCATGTGTTACATCCGGGTGTCTGTGTGTGTTTATATTTGTTTATTTATTTGTTTATTTACATGCTACTGGTTGGTTGTTTGTTCTATGTGCGTGTCTGTTTTCATTTTGTCCTTAATTGTAAGTTGTGATGTTGCTGTTCCATTCATGAATGGAATAGCAACATCACAACTTACATAGAACAAACAACCAACCAGTAACATGTAAATAAACAAATAAATAAACAAATACACAGACACACGGGTGTAACACATGCGCAAAATAAGCACACAACACACACAAAAACAAGATGACGTAGGACAGAACAAAGGAGTGGCATAAAAACAAAGAAAATAATCCCCAGTTCCTGAAGAGGTCACATAATGTGTGAGGAAAGAACCTTGACAATATATAAAAAATCATCTGGTTGTGGAACCAACCAACCAACCAGAAATTTATAAATTCCTGAATTTATAAATTTACTACAATAGATTGAAGTGAAACTTGAAGTGCGTGTATTTCTTATTGGCAACATGACTCTCCTCAAGTATAGCAATATCGGTTTCAACAGACGTTTTCAGATAAAGAATCTTGCTAAACAAATTCAGAAACGAAATATATATATATATATGTATATATATATATATATATATATATATATATATATATATATATATATATATATATATATATATATATATATATATATAAGGTAAATTTCTTTAAGTCGTTTGGAGGCCTCGACAACGCAGATGGGTAAATCTCCGGGAGACAAGATCCGGTGGTGGAGAGAGAGATGTAGGTGGGTGTACGTTGATATGCGTGTCGTGTATAAGACTGCAACGTGTAGAAGAATGAAGGAAAGAGCGTAAAGGATAAAAATTAAAATAACAACACGAGAAAGAGTTAAATTGGGAGAGATTTAATTGTCCCTATATATTTCGGATCAACATCCATCAACTGGGTTTTTTTTCCGGGGGGGGTCTGTCCGAAAGGTGCGAAATATGTCCTCCGCTGTTCGTTGTTTTGAATATGTGAGGTATTCAGCAGAGCGCGCGTGCGCGTGAAATGGGGTCGGTCAGGCAGAGGTCAGCGGCTGAAGTAGTTCTTTTAATTGTGGGAGTGGGGTGGCGCTAGCTGTCAGTCCATTCTCTGCCTGTTTGGTGAATGTTACTGTGTGTGTGTGTGTTCGTGTGTTGTTGTCTCGCTTGAGTGTGTGTGTGTGCGTGTGATGTTGCCTTGTTCCTCTGTATTGGCAGTGTAGTATGTTCGTATGGTGAAATGCTACTGTGTGTGTGTGTGTGTGTGTGTGTGTGTGTTGCTGTCTCGCTTGCGTGTGTGTGTGTGTGTTGCTGCATCGTTTGTTAACTTAAACCAACCACCTCATTTCGCTTCTCTCGGATCGGATGTTTAGTTGTGGCCCTAGGTGTTTGATCCAAAATGCTTCCTTGATACGTAACGTGCCGACGTGTCTTTCTGTCGCTAGAATTGTGACAATGGGCTTTCCGTCTTTGTTTCCGCATTTGGGTGTGTCTCCGGAAAGACGAGGCCCTGGTCTTAGTGTGTTCCTTGATCCGGATGGGCAACGGCCGGATTGTGCTACCTATAGAGTATTGGTTGCACTTGTTACATTCTATATATATATATATATATGTGTGTGTGTGTGTGTGTGTGTGTGTGTGTGTGTGTGTGTGTGTGTGTGTGTGTGTGTGTGTGTGTGTGTGTGTGTATTAGTGGAGTGCGTACGCATTGACTTACACAGTCGATAATACACTTACTGATTTGTCTTTATGATTCAGAAACAAAAACTAATGATCACATGTGTTAGTTACGATGAATTCTGAGACCAAGGAGGTCAGATTGATCGTGTTCAGCAGAGTCTCTCACAAAACACTTCCCAAAATATGTTTCATTATAAATATATATAAATATATATAATACTAGCAGAGGTACCCGGCGTTGCTCGGTTATTACATAGCAGTTGTGTATACCATTTATGTCAATACTTCAGTGCTGCTTCGAAAGCTATACTTTTACAAAATCATCGGCTTTTTCCAAAATGGTGTTCCTGCCCCCGGGGGTCCCCTACTCAATATGTGCCAATTCTGAGAATTCACATTCATCTGTAGGACAAACGTAGCCCATGTGTCAAGTTTTGTGAAAATCGGTTGGGAACTCCAGAAGTTATGACGTTTTTTTTCATTGGACTGCAATGTTTCAATCGACTCCAAGGAAGTGGTTAAAAGGGGTTATCTGCCAGGAGGCCCTATAATCAATATCTGGAAAAATGAAAGTGCCCATGACCATCCGGAGAACATAAGTAACCTATGCCTTAAGTTTGGTGAAAATACTGTAGAAATGCATGAGGTTTATACATACGCGCGCGTGTTCGTGCGTGCGTGCGTCCGTGTGTGTTTGTGTGTGTATGTGTGTAGGTGTGTGTGTGTGTGTGTGTGTGTGTGTGTGTGTGTGTGTCTGTGTGTGTGTGTGTGTGTGTGTGTGTGTGTGTGTGTGTGTGTGTGTGTGTGTGTTTGTGTTTGTGGGTGTGTATGTATTTGTGTGTGCGTATGTATGTCCGTCGGGGCTACGTGTGTACTGGCCTAAATCTTCACTATCTACTTTTACTATTTTAATAATCTCTGTCATTTTTTTTTACAATTTTATTTACATCATTATTAAACTCCGGGGCTGGAAATCATTCAATATTAGTCTTACCACTCCATTTATACCATAAACTAGGTCTTGTCTTTGCATGAAATTGTTCTACTCGGTCCACATAACGACGTATTATCCTCGCTTTTTTTCCGTTCATTACCAGGTAACGTCTTCACGAAACAAAATATCGTCTTCCATTTTCCTTCGGTTGCAACGTTTCTCGAAATATATACTTCTGCATTCACAGATTAAATCTTTTAATTTCAGAAGATCCCATTAATGTTGAAAGCAGCGATTCTTTGCTTAAACTTTAATCTGTTCTTATGGCATATATATATATAAAAAGAGAGAGAGATAAGAGAGAGAGAGAGAGAGAGAGAGAGAGAGAGAGAGAGAGAGAGAGAGAGAGAGAGAGAGAGAGATGCTTTGTACGGCTTTTGGAGAGAAGGAGTGACCAGCAGTACGTTGTTCGGTATTATTACGAAAAGGTGTCGCAGAGAATCCCGCGTGAACTAACCAGCTCGGGAGGAAACTGCTTACCTCGAATTTGCCATCGTTCTTGTCAACGCTTCGTTTAGTTGGTATTTGTTGGTCCACAGTTAGATGAATGGCGCACGTGTGTGTGTGTGTGTGTGTGTGTGTGTGTGTGTGTGTGTGTGTGTGTGTGTGTGTGTGTGTGTGTGTGTGTGTATGTGTGTGTGGGGGGGGCGCGCGTGGCTGTGTGTGAATGTAGCGAAGATAATACGTCAGAATGATGTTATGCAGACAGCCGGACATACAGAGAGATATTATAAGAGCTCGACGAAGATGGATAACCGGCGCCTAACACCCTTTAACAACAGAAAATTGGAAAAAGAAAAGCGGCAGTTAATATATTTAGACCGCAAGGAATATATAAATGCAAGTTTGAAGTCAATCGGAGTAGAAATGTGGATTTGTATAGACTTTGCAAAAATGTGGAAACACAGACAACATTTTTATATATATAGATATATTGAGAAATTACAATTATGCTGGGCTGGCGATGTCATCAGAATGAACGACAAAGGTTTTCATGAACAGCCACGTTGGTGGAGGATATAGAAATATTGGATGGCCATGGCTCAAGTACAAAGACAATTCGAAGAGTACATTTTCTGCAACCAATACATCTTATGAAACATTTGAGCAAGTGGCCTTCCGGTAGAAAAAATGCAGATCTACGAACTATAGTGGGATCAGGAACTTCAAGTATGGTTCTACTCATAGGCTACAAGAAGCAAGAGGGAGAGAATTACATTATTAAACATACCAACAACATTATCCAGTATACCTCTCTCTTTCACGATATGTGGAATTGGCAGGTCAAAAATACCATGCCCAATATCAACATCCAAACTGAATGAACTGAATGATTTGTTCGGATCCTCATTCTTCGACATCGATGGGAATGTCCATATATATATATATATATTTCTTCCCGCATTATTGAAATGATTAGATTGTTACGGGAGTGTTAAAAAATACATAAATAGATTTAAATATTGTTGTTATCCAAATGAAATAACATGTATATACTAAATGTACGAGGTGAAATACGTTCTTAAAACCGAAGAAATGTCCTGCTTACAGATGAAAATAAAACAAACAACTTTTCAGTTCTGATACATACTATAATGATAATTGTATGGAGATTTTATCAAGGATTGTTGAATTAGTATTGTAGAGAGAGAGGGGAGAGAGAGAGAGAGAGAAACAAATAGATACCAAATTCCGTCCACATAGCATTCCTTAAACAATAAAATGCCAAATACACTTTAAAATCAAAGCTAAAATGTACAATATATATCTTATTTGCTTCTATTATCATGGATTTAGTTGATGTATATGTATGTTAGACAACTAGAGTTTGCTAAAGAACTAAACATTTTCGCAAAGTCTGTATTCAATTTGTGTATCTCAGGATATTCATTTTAAATAGATATTGAAAATAAAAATTTTATATATAAAATAACTTAAAGAGAGAAAAGAAAAACAACAGATAAGTCTAATTTGAGTTTATAACCAACAAGACTCGCTAAAATATCTTCCTTCATAGAATACTACAATATTTTTCGTACATATATTTCTTTAAACATTTTTTTTTTAATTGTGTTTCACTGCATGGTTACTTGATATTATGTAACGAACTCAAGCTTCATAACATCTAGTACATTTATCTCACTATTGATATATTATCATATATCACATTATGTTATATAAATTATTTTCTGTATGCATATACATTTTTGAAATAAAACTAATTTTCGTTATATATATAAAATAAACCCATCAAGCTTCTTAAAGTAAAACGTGACTTCGATATATGGTAAGTAATGAGGAAAACGCTGATTTATGTGTTCTAGAAAACATTTATGTATCTTAAAGTAAATATTTCCACAAATATATTTTGGCATCTTGAAAATGTATTGGTAATTAAGCGCATACATGGATACATCAATATACATTTTGCTTCGAAATACAAATTTTATTTGTCAAACTTGATTAAAGTATATGCAACAATCATATGTACATAGCCATGGGGTTTGTGACTGCAAATATCACTACTTACAAATTAACTTTAACTAATACGTAAAGTTACGCACATCTATTGTTTGCATCAGCATTTACCAACTTACATCTCGTCTCACAAACTTTCATGACAGCATTAGACATTTTAAAATTTGGTTGTATGTAGTACAATTTGCCAAACCATATTCTGAGCGATCTAGATCCTGTTTCCTTTTGTGCCAATGAGATATTTGCCACTCGTCATCGTGTCGAATTAAAATTATGAGCAACATTTGAAACGACATAATTAAAATAACGTTGTCTTAATGAAAACAATCCTACTTTCAGGATAAATTCATGACAGCTTAATAGATGGAATATTTCGTAAGTTCTACGAGTTTGAAATTAATTACAAAAACAGAACATTGCGACATTCTTAGTCCTGTAAATGAAATAGTGACAAAACATAATTTTTATTTCCAAAAGCTTTTGAATGACGCAGTCCCATGATATTCAAAACGATTATCCTTTTTAGAAGAGGTAAACTGCTATAATGGAAACATTCAGATATGTCAACAAAGAATTATATTGTTTGCCAACTTACGGCAAAATGAAAAACAATCTCAATCAATCGTGCATTATATATTTTATAGAGGTACCTTTTTCAAATGAAAGTGCTACAGAATCATTTAGACATTAGATCGGACAACGACGAAAGACAATGCGAAATGTATAAATGAAAACAATAAGGCACAAATATATCCATCTAAAGAAAATATATCGATGCTTCTTTAGCTTTTCCAAAATGAGAGAAAGATTTCCGTGAAAATTTCGTACATATATATAAAATACACATGAGTGCTTAAAAGGCGAGTGAAACAAATAAATGAAGGGCGGGGAAAGCGACGTTATTTGTATACAAAATGATTCTTGTTGAACACATGGTTGGTTGTCAGGTCTTTGAAGTAGAAGCATGGGGCTTTTAAGCAAATAAGGATTTCGGCATCTACGAATCTATATATCTACATAGCTATATACCTATAGGTTCATTTATCTATATCATACCGTATCTACGTGAGATCACTGTCATCTACAGTGAAATATCTCTTATCTGCTCAGATAAATATCAGGCTATGAAAATCGTTATGACTGGGAGATAATTCGCTGTTATATGGTAGGATTTGTATTGCTTACATAATTATAATAATGCTTTAGATGGTAATGCTTAATTATGCAAACCATAAATTCATATTTAGTTTTGTCGTACAGAATTGTCGAGCGATTATTAGCTTTTAATATGTTTGGGATTCATTTATCTCAATTATAGTCAAATTCATATGGATTCCCGCATATCCGTATGCAAGCGTTTAAACTGATTTTCTTTACGTAGCTTTGCGGGTATACACTCGACAATAGGTAGTAAATACTTTAATACACCATATAACATTTGAATCCAATTGTATTAAATCATGATACAGACTTTGTTTTACTATTACATTCGTTGGTCTTCCCCCACTTAATTCCTGAGAAATGCATAATGGTCTGGCAACGGAGGTATTGTTAAGACATAAGTTGGTGTGATTCAGTAATTAATGTACTTGAAATATAATAACCCTCTCCGCAAGTTTATGAACAATCTATAAAATATCCTTCAAATGCCAAGCAGTGTGTTTAGATTTGATAATACTCGATATCAATGAATTTCTACATTATGTGGACAAAACAGCCGAATGGTTAAGACAGGTTGCTTTTTAGTTCGATCCATTGACTGCAATTGTGGGCGTGTATAAGGTATCATAGCACTGAATCAACATGAGCCCTGGTAGTAAAACTGGGTAAGTTGAAACTCTCTGAAAGTCCATAGGATGAACTACACCGGTTATTCAAATGTTAACTCAAGTTTGTGAGTGAAATCTTAGTATATAAGGTGTGGTGGTCACGGCACACATTATAACATACTGAATCACCCTGAGAATTACATTAAAGCTACACCTGCCTGTGTTGGATCAATTAGAACACTTATAATCGATACCGACGGAGATCCATTTATTTACTAGATTATAATAATGTATTTCCCCCGCACAGTATTTGAAACACTTGACATTTTTTAAAACTCAACTACAGTATTTGTTAACAAGCAGTGTATTATCCTCTTACATTTATAACATAGTGTATTGAATAATGTTTTCTTATGTTGTCAAATCTGAAGTACCTGCTGAATCTACAGTTTCTGTACTATCTCATCAGTGAACACAAGACCTCACCATCGTTAACACTAATGAATCCAATTAGGTCGATACTACGATTATTCCTTTACGATGTTTATGCATTGCATCTCGAGGATTTTACTTTCAAATATGTTTTAGAACAACACAAAATATAACTTGATACATAGAATTAATTCGAAATTATAATAAAATGACAGTTTCCATATCTGCACAGCACCAAAAATCTATGCTGTTGTAATGATCCTCAAATCGATATTTCTTGTTGCAATTTGCTAGGTGATAACTATTATTATTTACATTCTTAGATAACTGATCCCTTATTTATACATCAATAATTTCTTGTTTACAACATAGTATTCACACATATACGCTTCGCCTTCATTTTCCCGATTTTGAAGGAAAAGTAATCAAAGCTGAAATAATAAACAGACAAACTAGCGCTTCTATATTCGTGTTCGAATTATGCAGTGACGACTACAAAGTATTATTTTCTTTAAAATACGTAACACAAAATTCGTTTCCATCCTTATTTTCTTCTTTTGCTACAGAATACTTTACGTTCGGTATATAATTGTATATAACGTGTCTACTTTGATGTGCTTTTCACTCATTATTACCTGGGCAACCGGTCCTAGAGAGCTAGCAGGGAAAGCTGTCATTTTTAGTTATATTCAGGTTGATTATATCAATCATAGATATTTTATTAATCCACTACTCCAACAATGAGATAAATAACTGGTATTAGATAGAGAAATCTATGCGATAAACATTGCGTGATACATTCTTATTTCAAACATATATGTTATCAATATATTTGATGACGCAATACACACACACACATATACACACACACACACACATATATATACATATATATATATATATATATATATATAGGTGTGTGTATGTGTGCGTCTGTGCGTGTGTTTGTCCGTGTGTGTCTG
This sequence comes from Eledone cirrhosa, assembly GCA_964016885.1. Taxonomy (NCBI): domain Eukaryota; kingdom Metazoa; phylum Mollusca; class Cephalopoda; order Octopoda; family Eledonidae; genus Eledone; species Eledone cirrhosa. The sequence continues at coordinate 292,133,855 of OZ024743.1, forward strand.
TGAGAGAGAGTATGTATATTTTGTGAAACTGTGTATACATGTACACACATGCAACACACACACACACACACACACATATATATATATATATATATATATATATATATATATTTGTATATACATATAAATCTGTGTGGTGCGTGTATATATATATATATATATATATATATATATATATATATATATATATATATATATATATATATATATATATATATATATATATATATATATATATATATATATATATATATACCTATATAATTCATGTACGTCTATATATAAATACACACAACACACGTTTTATGTGTGCGAGTGCATACAAACATGAGCGATCACGCATTTAACTGCAATAAGAATGGCAGTGTATCAGGAGTTACTATACAGGTATAATATGAAGTGTTTTCTTTTTCATGTTCCATGAAGTAAAACGCGTAACACAGCATAAGTATGATATATAATTTGCAACCTAGGATTAAGAATGCTACAAAAGAATCTAAGAAAATAAAATATTAACACGGTGAATTTTCTATAGAACCCTGTGAATTTGATCCTTGTATTCGTATATTTCTCCAAACAAAGCAATCTCATTTTCTTTTCAAATTGATTATTTTGTTTTGTTGGAGGTTTTCGTATGCTTTATTTCTTTTGCCGGTGAATGTCGTAGAAATGTTGTCATTTATATGAAACAAACCATAGAATAACATTTTCTATTCCATTATACTGATTGAAATTGTAAGTCACGGCTTGAAATGACGTCTTAATTCTTCAGGAACTGAAAGTTGGGAACATAACTTGTCGGTTGGTTCATCCTCAACTTTCATATCTGATAGTTTGCATCTTCTATTTAATTTTTGTTTAGTTTTCCAAATTTTCTTCCCCCACCCCACCCCCTTTTTTCCGTTTCAGAGTGGTTTTAGTTTATGCATTATTATTAATAGAATTTTTATTTGTTTATATTGTTTGTTGTTGCTGTAACTTTTTTGTTAATATTTTTGAATTTTAATCATCTTCTCTATTTCCTTAAATTCTCCAACATACTAAGTGTTTAATAATTTAGATTTCCTTTATGAAATTCAAATCATATTATCATGACATTTTCAAGTGATAATTATAAATTGGTATAAAAAGAGTAGCAACAACATCAATAATGACGCAGATACTACTAGTAGTAGTAGTAGTAGTAGTAGTAGTAGTAGTAGTAGTAGTAGTAATAATAGTAACTATAAATATAACAACAATAATAGTAATAATAAAACTATTAATTATTATTTAAAAATTAATAATTTTAATATCGAAAACAAAATGGGAGATTTTTGTCATTTAAAGTTCAAATGTTCAAATTGAATTAAAGAATGAAGAAGTATAGAAAGTGATCGATTAATTTTTCTAAAATATTTTTTTTAAAAACCATACATAAATATAAAAGTATAAATCTCTAATTTAATCGCCAACACGAACAGAAAAATCACCGAAATTATATTTCCATAACGGCAAAACATCCTGTTTCCTTTTCTTGCTTGTTTTTAGTTGTGTAGGTTCTCATTTTACTTTCGTTTTGTAATTTGGTTGTAGTGTAGAAGGGTATTGTCTCGTTTTTGTTATTGTTATGGTTCTTGTTATTTTTATAAATACGTGTTGTAGTTGTTATGTTCATTGTTATAGTAATTTCTGTTTATTCCGTTGAAGGTGTTCTCCGAGTGATTATATACCTGCTGGTTCTGTCAATCTCTTTTAAATCTAAAGAAAGAGAAGGTGAATGATGTGAAAGAAGACAATGAAAATGTGTCTCAATTGTTTATTTTAAGCTACAATGCAAAACTTGAACTGCGCTCTGCAACCTAACACAAATATTTCTTAATTATAATTGTGCTTTCGCTGTTCGATTCTTATTTACAACTAAAGAGGTGAACTCTAATGAACTGTAGCATTTGCAAATTGGTGTAGGTTTTCTTCCGCAGTTTACAATAAAAGTATAAAGCTATAGACAGAATAGGAAATCATTAATGCTCCTTTATATACGTTTGAGCCGTTATTGTCGTTGATGTTTTATTATTATATTGTTTGATAATGAAATGGCATATCTCTTTACCAACTATATACATTTTGACAATAAACGAATATCGGTAAACAATAAACAAATTAGGAATGAGCAATGAATCAATAGTAGGCTACCGGATTCCGACAATCAATCGCCGATGACAAATAAACAATGAATAAACGATGACCAATAATAGCCAATAATCGTTGACTAACACGAACATGTAACCAATTAAATTGCACAGTCTTTTATTTTTCTATCAAATTCTACTGATCGAAAACTGTCATCGTTCGTTAACCTAAATAAGGCGACAAATTAGCAAAGTAGTGTGAGCGTCGGATTAAATACCAGGTGGCATTTGTTCCGGTACACATTTCTCTAATTTCGAAACCAGCTAATGGTTGTCCAGTGCGGTGTATTAAAGGAATTATTGTAGCGTCTGATGGGAAAACTTGCGATATTTGTTCTGAGTTCAAATCTTTCTCAACATTGAAGGGCCGTCTAAAAGTTAATAGGCTGACCAAGCTACCCTCATGTAATGACCAAATATGGTTTATTTTTCAATATAGACTCTGAAGAGAAACAATGCAGAAAAGTTGAAATTAAGGCATACGTGATTTCACAGCTCTAGCATCAATCATTTATAGTAAGCCTATAAACTTTTCAGTCGACCCTCGTATCTATCGGCTCTCTACGCAGAGAAAGTGAAATGGAACAAATTATATTCTACAATACAATTAATCTGCCTGGATACTATCTATTCCTGTTATATCTTGTCGCTGTAAATATAAATTGTCAGTAGATATCATAATACGCCTCGAGAATCACCATTTTAACAGTCTTTCATATGACGTGGGTAATAATAAAAGAAAACATTTCTTGAAACGAAATTAATAAAAATCTGTTTATAAATAAATAATATAATTCTCTATAATATATCTAATAAGCAAACGAAAATTATATCAAATGTTTTTTATTTATTTTTTGAAAAACATCAGACAGAGATTAAATAATGCTGAAGAGTAATACGGAGAGTGGAGACAATTTATATCTTCAAGGAATCTTTCTTTTAATCTAAGTTGCACATTTAATCTAAAAGAAAATTACAAATGAAGAACCAATCTTTCTTGATATCAATAATAGACCAGCCTGATCGAAGTTTTAAAAAGCTCACTTGACAGCCTTGTGTTTTCGGGTTACAACCCACTACATGACATCTTAGGCAAATTTTGTTTTACTATAAATTGCATTATGTATAAACTTGGGTTGGCGGAAATTATTTAGAAGTCCAAAGGATAAACTCTGCTTGTAATACATTGGGCAAACCTCGTCACACATTGTGTCTCACTGCTTCTGAAAATTACGCTAAGATTAGACGCCGCTGTAACAATCAATCACATGTTAATTAAATAGGTAAGCAGTTCCACTGATAGAATATCAGGAAGGTTCTTCGTCAAAACCGACAGAGACCCATCTACTTTAATAGGGTACTTGCATCTATATATTGTGCAAATAAAAGAGGGATAGGTCGTAACCTTTTTGAATTTCATATAGGCAAGTCACATATATAATTTTATGTATTTGCACTCTCTTGACCAAAACGATACGGACGTAAAATAAATAGCTGTAACTATAACCACTGATTGAAACCGGTGTACATGGTCAGATCAATGGGGGATGCGTATAATCTTATTACATGCTGCTTTTTTCACTTTTACTTGCAATGTTAATATAAATCGAAAGTGTACTATAGTATTTACGATGTCGTCTCTTAGAATTCGTGTAGGGAAATACACAGCAAGAAGCTGTTCCATTAATCGAGTAGGGACAGTTTTAACACTGAAAGAAGAAAACTTCAGCCAGCAGGAAGTTAAATGATATCGTAAAACTTATTCTGTTATAGTGTTCGTGTTAAAGATGTTCTTTGGTTGTGAATTTTATCACTTTTACATTTTACATCGTGCGCACCACGATAGGAATATAGATTTATTTAGTGAAAATTCTCTAAGGCATATATTTACTACTTACAACATATGAAGCAAGAAAATTCCTAATTTTTAGAGATTCCACGGATGAAAAAATGAGAAGAGGTGATTGCTAAAAGCGCGAAATATAGATTATATGCAAAACTATAAAACACACACACATGTATATATATATATATATATATATATATATATATATATATATATATATATATAATACATGTGAAGACTAAAATCCAAAGAGGGCTCGATAAGGATACATATATATCAAATGTATAAGAACCCTAGAGCAAATATTTATTAAAATAACAGATTAAAGTTTAAGCAAAGACTTTCACACTTAACGGGATCTTTGGAAACTAAAAAATCAATCTGTGAACGCAGAAGTAAATATTTCGAAAAACGTTGCAACTGAAGGAAAACAGGAACACTATACTTTGGTTCTTGAAGACGTTCCCTGGCAATGAACGGAAAAAACGAAGATAATACGTCATTATGTGGAGCGATGAGTACAATTACACGCAAAGACAAAACCACGTTTATGGTATAAATGAAGTCGTAGACTAATTCTATTTAGGAAACCGAATGATTCTCGGCTTTAGAAATAAGAATAATGTAAATAAATTAGTAGAACGAAAATGACAGAGGTTATTGAAATCAACAATAATTAAATATATACATACACGCATCCATATACGTACATACACACGCATACGCGAAAACACCCGCCATGCATGCATATACAGCACGTACACATAAACACGCGCACACATACATAAACCCGTGAATGCCTATGTAAATAATAAGTCAATCAGAAACGGTTAATTAGGAATTATTTACTGTAAACACAAACACCAGTATATCATAAAGAATTATCAAAAGGGATTGAATTTAACCAGATACATATTTTAAGAAATAAAGCATTATCAAATGTTGAACATAGACAAGTACTTCGAGCACGCAAGCGAAGGGGGGTAGAATTACGAAGAGCTAAAAGAGTGTGTTTTTAGGATTAGTATTGCTAGTGTCGGTAGAGCGTCAGGCAACATCCTTTGTAGCATATAGTTACAGCCCTTTACGGTCTGAGTTCAAATGCCGTCTGATATTAACTTTGCATTTCATCCTGACGGAGTCGGTAAATTAAAGCACCAGTAATGCACTGGTGTAATTGCCTACCTTGTGCCAAAAGTAGATACAATTATTTCGTGGATCGGTAGAATCGGTAGAGAGTCAGACACCACGGTGTGTAGCATGGAGTTATCGCCCTTTACGTTCTTAGTTCAAATCTCTCTGAGGTTAGCTTTGCTTTTCATCCTTACGAGATCGATACTTACCAGTAATGCACTTGTGTTGATTTAATCGAATTTCCCTAACCCCTTCAATTTGCTGGCCTTGTACCTAAAGAAAAAAAATATTATTATTATTATTATTGGCCACTAGCCTTTAACCACATAATAGGGTCACATTACATCTCCCCGCCTCTTAAACTATTAATTGCTGGTTGATCGTGAAGTATATGTAGCAGATGATTTCCTTTATAAGAAAAGTATTTAGATACTGGCTTTTAATGTTGTAGAAGTCAAGATGATTGTAATTTTCCCATGTATAATGCTTCGCTAGATATTAGAAAAAGTCGGTGTCCAACAGCAACAGGTCAGCCGTCGAGCTCCGACGCTTTCTAATTTAGCCATACTCTGCTATCCTAAGTATCGAATAGTCTATTGAATAAGGTTCTAGCTAGTTTAATACTAGTTTAATACTAGTTTAATCCTGATATATATATATATATATATATATATATATATATATATATATATATATATATATATATATATATATATATATATATATATATATATATGTATATATATATATATATATAAATATATATATATATATATATATATAAACATATATATATATATATATATATATATATATATATATATATATATATATATATATATATATATATACATATATACATATATATATACATATGTATATATATATATATATATATATAGACATATATCTCTCTATATATATACATATATATACATATATATGTGTGTGTGTGTATAGTTTGTCATGCATGTGATAACCTACACCATCATATATCAAACTGATCGACATTATTATGTATAACATGCTTGACAACACCAGATTTGAAATATAACGGATGATTGACACAGAATCAAGTATGATTGTTAATCTCCTATTTTAATTTCCATATGAGATGTATATCATTGTAAGTTTTAATAATCCTTCCGACTATCTCAATCTCGCTTCCTTTTGCTGTGGTGAAATCCTTGAAACACGCTACAACTATTTCTGTCAAATCTTCGTATTTCTATTAATAGCACTATTACTGTCTCTCACATAAACTTCTCTACAATTTTATTTTTATTCTTCTTTAGTTTATAGCAGTCCACTGCTGAAGTTATTCTCCTTCTTTCACTTTCATTAAAGTTAAATAATTATTCAATGATTTCCCGGTACAACTGACTATGTAACGTTGTCACACTTATTTAACGGATACCTGACGCTCGGCAAACCTGACATTTTAACAACTTGGCTTATGCTAGAAGGTTGTCATTCTAAATTGAAACATTCTCCCCAGTCCCGCAAGTCTTTGCTTAGTATTTATTGTATAACACCCGCTACCAGAAACTGGACAAGGTTGATATAGTAGTAATGCAATTTACTCTGCAACCATTGTTGGTGTTAATGTTCTGTATTAGAGAAAACCAGGAAAATTGTCCACTAACAGATAACTCCATTCTTCCTGATATATCTTAGCCCTTGATCCGTCACAAGAATATTAATGCTATTTATTTACTCACTTTTGAATCAAATTCATTTATTAAATTAGGATATTTCAGTAAAAAAAAAGGCATTGATCAGTGAATGTGTCTGCTTTGGTTTCCATATTAGTAACATCCTTAAATTGTACAAACTAAAAGATGATCGTGAGCTTATAGAGTTTATAAAGATTCATGTTTCGATGTTGCGTTGAGTCAATAGATAACGAGTTTTGTGCTTGGCCATGCTACTTCTTCTTCTTCTTCTTGAAAATGTATATGACTGCGTCATATACCTTTTCAAGGTAGACAAATCAAGAATATACCTTTTGTTGCTGCCTCGCTTTTCGAAGACCTGCCGCGAAATCTGCACTCTTCATTAGCAAGCTTGGACTCTCCAGGCATTTCTATCAAAACACTAATCATAGACTTCATCGGGGAGGCTTAATAAGGAGATCCCTCTGTAATTGGAAGAATCTCTCTTGTCTCCCTTTTTGAAAATTGGGATTATCACTCCCGATTGCGATTGCTTGGGTGCCATTCCATGGATCCAAGCCACCCGGCTCACATGAGTCAGCCAGAAAATATCTTCTCTATTTAAGCCTTTTAATATTTCGAGCCGGATTTCATCTTTCTCAGTGAACTTGCCATATTTGAACAGTTTAACTACACCTGTGACCACAGCCTCTGAGATGCACATGTGCATCATGAGTATTCAGCTCTCTGAAGAGAGGAGAACCCCAGGCGCGTTCCTGATAGCAGGTGTGGATGAGGGCTTCTTATTACGAAGTCGGGGATGGTCCTCGAGAACACTTTAATGATTAATCTATAGTCGGATTCCAGCTTAACCCCAAAGTCCACCGATGATTTAAATTTGGATGCCTTTACTGTCGTTGAGATTCTTACTGCCTGTACCGCAAGTGCAATAATTAGGAGGGCTTATTTCAAAGCCAAGTTTGTAGGCCTCCTTCTTTGCTCAATTGGCATCTTTGACCTCTTGATTGAACCAAGTTCTTTTCCTGCTATCCGGCGTCAGACAAAGTCTCTTTCACCTGCAGCATTTTACAGCTGAAGCAGAAACATCTGCGCTCAACAATCTCCACTCATTTTGCACACGGAGTTCTCTGAATTTGGATGCAATAGTATCTTCATACATGGTTATGATTTCCTTATCCACCTGTGCTTCCCACATTATTCTAAAGGTTACCTGTCAGTTTTGTGGGATTCTTTGGATTTAGGCTGTCTCGAGTTGCAGATATGTAGATGGCGATCAGTTGACAGTTCAGTCCCGCTTTTAACTCAGACACCCAGCACAGAATCATTTAGATCAGAGACAATAATAAAATCAATTATTGATCTCTGTCCCTGATTCACATTATACCATGTATATTTATGGGTGTCTCTATGCTGGAGGAAGGTGTTCATAATATAGAGTCCATTGCTAGAACAGAAGTATTGTACGGCCTATCCATTCGTATGCAACTCGGAGCCACCATTCCTTCCAATTACTCCATTCAATGCCAGGTGGTCAGTGCAAATATGTGCATTGAAGTCTTATATCAAGATATATTACTCAGTCTTAACTACATCTAACGCTGCAGTGACTTCATCAAAGGAGGGCTTGTATTCGGATACCTTGTTTGGTGCATAAACTTGCACAACATATAGACATCTATCTTTCAACCCATGCTTCAAGAGGAAAATCTCCCCTCCTAACGGGATCCAGTCCATAACACATTCTGACAGCCAGGGCTTGCGAGTTTCCCCACTCCCACGTGTGCAGTCATTTCTGGTACCACACCTGAATAGTGGTACTTCCATCCTCCATTCAAATCTACAGTAACAGAGCCATGGCACTTTGTTGAGGAAACCCCGACTATATCTAGATGGTAGCATCTTGCCTCCTCCACTAGTTCCTGCTCATAACCTATCAGGCTTGTGATGTTTCAGATCTCATTATTTGCTCCCTTCTTGACCCTCTTTGGGATCTCGGGTTACGCAATCTTTGTGCGTCCATCCCACGCCTCTCAGGACAGGTCACAGGCACATCACCAGTTTTTGCCGCAGGAAATGAAAACCGCAATATAGTTTTCGAACATGCCTTTCTACATATGCCTGAACACGTCTCTTATTAACATACGCGAAGTCTAGGCATCCTTTACCCAACTTGTCAACATTTTTCCGGACAACTATAAGCCAAACACATACTATGAATCGGCCGCCGCGTGCATGTTCTCCAATTTTATTTAAATTTTAAGTAATATTAGTATTAAATTCCAGTGCATCTGCATTCACTTACATTGCATTCCAAAGATTTTCCTGGTGTAAGTGAAGAGCCAAGAGAAAGATTACATGGAGATTAAAATGGAAGCAATAGAAGAGAGATACATGGTGAAATGAGATATAAATGGTGGTATATTACTACTGGAATCTTCAGGTGAACTGTTATGGTAAGTCATACTCTCGGATATTCTACAAAAGAAGCTTTATAAGTTGAATAATTAATTACTTATTTTCTTCATTGTTTTGCTTTTACTTACCATTATTATAGATTTTTATGCAATAAGACATTTATATTCAAATAATCTGATTCATAAAAATGTAGCCGTTTTAAAATAATATATAAATGTCATTAGTAATTTCGATTCCAAACTCTAGCTTAATGAATTAAAGCTTATATAATTAAACCAATCCCATTTTAGTAATCAGTGGCCCAATTATTATAGAATAAAGATGTACGTGGAATTCCTAATTTCAGCGAAGATTTGGATACATCGATTTGGATACTACGACGTTCGACTGAAAGATTCATAGACTGAAAAGTTCATAGGCTGACCGAGATACTCTCAGGAAATTATCAAATGAGGTTTCTTTTTCAACATAGTCCCTGGAAAGAAACAACGCAGTTTTGAATAAGAAGAGTTGAAATCAATACACGCAAGATTTCACAGCCCTAGCATCACTGTTTGTTGACCGAATTGGAAAAGGTGATTGTATATTCGAAATGTCCAGCCCAAATATACGGAAGAATATTTCGAATCTTCTGCTTGTTTGAAAAAACATTTTTGGTAGTCAATAACATCCTCTATAGTTGATAATCTCTTGTTCATGGTTTAAGAATACCTAATTTTGTTAACATTCGACAGTGAGATTTAACATTTAGAAAATGTATGCGTGTATACATAAAAATTTACCAAAATCAAGAGGCGGTATTGAAAACGTAGAGGATTACTGCAGTATATGTAGTGTGGTAAATAAATAAATATATATATATATATATATATATATATATATATATATATATATATATATATGTGTGGGAAAGTAATAAATCGGAGAATAGACCGTTAAAACATGTTTATTTAAAACAGCATCTACGTACGTTTCGCCCAGTTGGGCTTCGCAAGGGCATAAATAACCAAAAGTTACTTTCCCACGTGCTTACGCTCTGCTAACTCTCTAGCCCATTAAATATTAACACTTCGAATATTTAATACTGCCGGCACTAGTATCGAGCACCTTTGGCATACGCTACTTGACAAATAACAATGTGTATCACCTATCCTCCCTTTTTTTTCTCTCTCTCTTGATACGTAAATACTATATATATATATATATATATAAGTAAGTTAATTTTATAATTTTCTTATCTTACGTCTCTTATATTATTGTTCTGCAACCCCATGCATTGAACCACAATGTTATTAAGACAAAACCTATATATTTGCTGGCATCGATATGCATTTGTATGTATATATATGTTACTAGATATAAATTCTTTATTATTATCTCCAAAATATTTGTCGAGCAATACTGGCCATGACTGCTGCTACGGTAGCAGGCTAGCCGCTGTCTTATTAACAACCCACTTTCCACCGATTGACCTCGATGTCACGTGTTCGATTCTTTTTGAATTTGCCACAGACACAGAGGCAGTGATTTTCTCAATAGCTAGGAAGTAAGTCCACGCTTTGCTATTTCCTATTCACTGATTTATTTTTAATAAGCTTCCAGTGTCCTCGCTTTGCCTGGAACTTATATGAGAATTGACTTTCCTGATGACGGGATGTTTCTCCACACCTTCTTCGGAAGATGTATCTACTCCATTCCAGAAACTAATTAGTTGGAAGTGATATTTTAGAAAGTAAGTTAATTTGATAATTTTCTTATCTTACGTCTCTTATATTATTGTTCTGCAACCCCATGCATTGAACCACAATGTTATTAAGACAAAACCTATATATTTGCTGGCATCGATATGCATTTGTATGTATATATATGTTACTAGATATAAATTCTTTATTATATATATATATATATATATATATTTATATATATATCAGGTCCAAACACAAGGGAGACAAACTCACACTCTCACTGCCTCCATCTCTCCGGCTCTCGGCATCTCTCACTATTATAAGTGAATGTGAGCCCACGTGCTGGCCACTCCGCGGCCCCGATGGACAGAATAAAGTAGGCGTTTACCCGGAAGTAGTTCACGGAGACGCACTGGAAGAGTCATTCCAGGTCGCGAGGCTTACACTGGCGGGAAGCCAGCTCCAGGTCGACGGTGGTAAGTAGGGAGGTGGTCCTTGGGTCAATGACACCAGAAATATCCACCGCCACGGGCTCAAACGTAGAACAAACCATATTTGGAGAGTTTACCTGCCTCAGCCCGAAGTGCAGCGGAGCCTAGTTTAGTCGCAGAATGCACCAGCTTGCCACTGGAGAAAGCGTCGCTACATGTGTCATCCAAGATGGGGTGTTTACCACTGTACATATATGCATATATATACATATGGCAGAACGGAATCCCTGTTGATGAAATGAATCCACTATTCGATCATGGAATACCACGAGCATGCCAGTTACGTAAGTTGGATAACTAATTTCGGATTTCATAGAAACACTTTAAACGCATGTCGTTTGATTTTTCCAGGTGTATCTTTTTAACCTGTTAGTTCTTTCGTTACTTTGGTATTGCCTACCGCAATGTTGAATTTGTCAAGTTATTTAAACGTATGTTATTACTCTCAGGACCCTACCCTTATTGAATGCTTTGCTAACTCATTCCTATTGTAGGTCGACTTTGCTTTCCCACAGCCAAAGCTTCGATTTTACTCAGCTTCCACTTGTATATATATATATTTATATATATATATGTATTACAAAGTGAGGTTTTTTACAAAATGGAAAATAAGCGAGGTGTCCTACACGAGTGAAAGTATAAAGGAAAAAATATGAAATCGAAAATGCAACAGGAGTCTTATTTTTAAAAACATATATATATTTATTTGGTTCCTTTACCGGTTCGCAGTTCTTCTGCTTTTCAAAAGTAGAGTTGAGATGGAGAGTCTGTGGGTTTTCTCACATCTGATTGGTCTTTGAATGTTACTTGTTTTATATGTAAAAAAGTGGCTCGAAACGCCAGGTTTTTAGAGAAGTAATTTGATTGGTTAATCAATAAGTATAATAAATTTCGCGACAGTTGGCGTTACAAATTCTTCAAATAAGTGGGGGGGGGGGTTTCAGGTTGTTTTTTCATATATAAGTGTTTGAATTTCTTTTTACTTTAAAAAAAGGTGCTCACGAAGGATTTTTTTATGAATGTAATTGATTGGTTATAAATGAAATTATAGCTCTCACGCGAACAAGTTCATTAAATTTCGCGCCCGTATTTGGGAATTTATTTTGTAGCCTTTTAGAGAATTTTATGACAAGCAAAAGATAATGGTGAAGAGAAATGGTCAAGAGAAATGGAATGGGAGAATTGTTCTGGTTCAGTGAATATAGCAGGTCGTTTTTTCATATATGAGTGAAGTTTGGTTGGTTGATGTAGTCACGTGAATAAGTATATCAGCTTTCGCGTAAGTTTGTTTGAATTTCTTTTTACATAAAAAAAAAAAATGGCTCACAAAGGTTTGTTTTTTTTAAATCTAATTTGATTGGTTACAAATGAAATTATAACTGTCACGTGAACAAGTTCATTAATTTTCGCGCCCGTATTTGGGAATTTATTTTGTAGCCTTTTATAGAATTTTATGACAAACAAAAGATAATGGTCAAGAGAAATGGGATGGGAGAATTGTTCTGGTGCAGTGAATATGGCTGATTCGCAAGGGGGGTCAGAATTCAGATGAAATAAAGAAAGTAAAGATATGTATGTTTATTGGTGTGCTTGTGTGTGTGTGTGTGTGTGTGTGTGTGTGTGTGTGTGTGTGTGTGTGTGTGTGTGTGTGTGTGTGTGTGTGTGTGTGTGTGTGTATATATGTGTGTGTGTGTGTGTGTGTGCGTGTGCGTATAGGAAGATGATTTTATTAGTAGAAATGGAGGAGGGAGTTGTGTGTGTGGGAGTATGTTAAGATGGAGAGAATATATATATTTTGTGTGTGTGTGTATATGTGTGTAGAAAAGGGATTCTATTAGTAGAAATGGGGGAAGGAATTGTGTATGTGTGAGGGAGATGTTATGTGTGTGTATGGGTGTTATGTGTGTGTGTTGGAGTATGGTTAGCATGTTAAGATGAAGAGAATATATATATATATTGTGTGTGTGTGTGTGTGTGTGTGTGTGTGTGTGTGTGTGTGTGTTTGTAGGAAAATGATTCCGTTATTAGGAATATTGTTGAGTGAACATATTTTCCTTACTTATTCGTATTTGTTCTGTTGTATTGTCAGCGCAAACGTAAGTTAAGGTCTATTTAGTTCGGGTTTTTATTTTCTAAAGCAGAAGGTGTTATGTATGTGTGTATGTGTCTGTTTGGGTGGTTAGCATGTTATGGTGTTGTCATGATGTATATTAAACCATATTTAATGCTGGTCTATATGTTTGAATAAACATATTTTCCTTATTTATTCGTTTTGTTCTCTTCTATTGTCAGCGCAAAGGTAAAATGGGAAGACTTGGAATTTGGGTGCCTTATTACTTGCGCATATGTCTAGATGTGCGCTTAGTGATATCTGTCACGTGGTTGTATCTCGTAATTGTTGACAATGAACTGTCATTCTGTTTCTGAGTGTGAGTTTACTTTGTCCTATATAATCTTCATTGCATCCTTTATATTTAATGGCAAAAATTAGATTTTTTTTTGAGCAAGTGAAGTGATTTTTTACAATGAAGTTTTGTCCTGATTTAAATGTATACGTGTTGCCTTCAATGAGGTGAGTGCAGATTCCACAATTAGAGTGACCACATTTGTTGACAGTTGGTTGTGGGTTTGTGGTAGGTAATTTGGCATTGGTGAGTAATATTTTCAGTGATTTCGGTTGTCTTTTGCTTTTACTTATTTTGTGTATTTCAAGGGCTTTTTTCATTCTTGGGTCTTGTTTCAGTAGTGGGATATTCTTGTGAATAATGTTGTAAGCTTCCGCATTTCTTGGGTTGTGTGTTGAGATATATGATAGAATATTGGACGTACCTTGAATTTGTTTCTGTTTTCGTAATTCATCAATGCCTATTGCTTTAGCCCTTTCTATTCCATTATTTATTAGTAATGGTGGGTACTGTCTTTCGAGTAGAATTTCCTTTAATTATTAAAGTCTTTTACTTCGCGTTTCAATATTGGAGACAATTGTGCAAATTCTTCTTGCTAGGTTAAACGAAATGTTCGTCTTCGTGTGATTTGGATGGTTGGAGGTGAATAGCAGGTATTATTTGGAATCTGTTAGTTTGTAGTGTATGTCAGTTTCAATATTTGTGTCTTTTATTAAGATTAAGATGTCCAGAAATGGGAGTTCTTCTTGGCTGTATTCCATTGTGAATTGGATGTGGTTTTTGATGGCGTTTATTAAGTTTTTGAAATGATTCAGTTGGTCGAGTATGTGGGACCAAAGGATGAGACAATCATCCAAGTAGCGTTTCCAATTCTCTGATAAATATTTGTGGAAGTTCAATCCGTATTGTGATCTGGACTTCAAAGTATGCCATGACTAAGTTGGCATAAGTTGGAGCGGCTTTTGTACCCATCGTAGTCTCCGATATTTGCCTGTAAGTAATGCCATCGAAATCAAAAAAGTTGTTCTGTAAGATAAATGTTAATTCCTCTGTGATGAAGCTTTTTTCTATTCTGACAGGTATCTCATTGGGATATTTCTCTAGCCAGAATCCTATTGCTTCTAGTCCGTATTGGTGTGGGATCGTTGTGTAGAGATTCACTACATCGAAAGACACAATAATAGTGTCGTTGTTGCCATGTTTGGGGAGGTGGTTTAAGAGGTCCAAATCGTCTCTTACAAGGCTTGCTATGTGTTTGAGGATTGATTTTAGTAGTATGTCTATAAAGTTGCTCAGTCTGTGTGTTTCACATTGTGGGACGCTACAATTGATCTTAATTTAAGGTCTGTGGGGTATTGTGTGTTCACGCAGGCTGAGGTGGATTGTTTACAGGCATCGTTAATTATTTTACACTTGTGGACCTTCGGAAGTCCGTAAAGGTTGTTGGTTTTATATTTAAAATGTGTTAAATAATCGCGTTCCTTTTTAGTTAAGTCTTCTTGGTACCGATAAATCAGTGTGTTTAATCTGGTCATTGTTTTTTATTGCTGGTAGTTTTTTACTCTTTCATATTAATTAGTATTTTGTAAGAGAGAGAACATAGAATTTTTATATTTTTCAGCATCCATAATGACAACAGTTCTTCCCTTGCCCGCTTCCTTAATTATAATGTACGTATTGTTTTTTAGTTCATGGATAATCTCCCATTCCCTTCAACTCGTGTTGGGTTTGGGTTTAGGTTGCGGTAGTTCACGGTATGGGAAAGTAGCTATGTCGTCACAAAATTTGTCCAGAACTATGTTTCTACCTTTTGTTGGGTTGTAGCTGCTTTTATTCCGTACAATTGATTGGTCGTTATTCTCCTTGTCAAAGAATTCCTCTGTGAGACGTAATTTTCTACAGAAGTGTGAGATATATTCATTTATCTCATTGAGGTTAGAATATTGTGGTGTTGGTGTGAATTTTAGTACTTTAGAGAGAATGTTTACTTGTTGGGCTGAGAGGTTTGTATTTTCGGTTTTTCAAAATCGGTTATATATATATATATATATATGTATATATATATATGTATATATATATATATATATATATATATATATATATATATATATATATATATATATATATATATATATATATATATATATATATATATATATATATATATATATATATATATATAAGAGACGTAAAATAAGAAAATTATAAAATTAACTTACTTACTAAAATATAACTTCCAAATAATTAGTTTCTGGAACGGAGTAAATATATTTTCCGAAGAATAATACAAGAGAAGCATTCCGTCGTCAGGAAAGTCTATTCTCATGTAAGTTTCCAGGCAAAGTGAGGACACTGAAAACTTATTAAAAAAATAATTTAGTGGATAGGAAATAGCGTAGCGTGGACTGAATTCCAAGTCATTGAGTAAATCACTGCCTCTACGTCTGTGGCAAATTCCAAAAGAATCGAACACGTGACATCGAGGTCAATCAGTGGAAAGTGGTTTGCTAATAAGACAGCGGCCTGCCTACAACCGTAGCAGCAGTCATGGCCAATATTGCTCGACAAATAATTTGGAGATAATAATAAAGAATTCATATCTAGTAACATATATATACATACAGATGCATATCAATGCTAGCAAATATATAGGTTTTGTCTTAATAACAGTGTGGTTCAATGCATGGGGTTGCAGAACAATAATATAAGAGACGTAAAATAAGAAAATTATAAAATTAACTTACTTATATATATATATATATATATATATATATATATATATATATATATATATATACATGAGCGGAACAAGCAAATATTAAACAATCTTTTAAATAAATTAAATTACGATTTAAATATTTACCTCTTCTTGTGCTATGACCGGCGGTTTCGCTTATCAAAAGATTGGAAATTCATTAATGTATATATTTTTTATTATTTTATTATTTATTATTTTATTAATGTATTTTTATCAATGTATTCTATCTTTATATTTGTATTTTATCTTTCTATTTTTTGTAACTTTTCCTCCCTCAGGTCATTATGCACCTTTCATAGCCCCGTACCCACCTAAGAACCCCATTACTTATAACTCGGACTAACTGGGACTTTAAAATAATTTTGGTCTATTTGCACTTTTCATTGGGTTGTTACCTTCGACTTGTGTGTTGGCTTTTTTCCGGCTGCGCGCTGGGCACTCGGAAAGTTCAGCCTTCCTTGAGTGCTCGGAAAAATAAATTTCTCCTCTTTCGGTAAACGAAATTACTCGGAGCGACTGGGTTTGCCCCGATCCCACCGCGCCGCCTGTTTTGACCGCCACATTATACTTGTACCTACAAACTCCAGGTTTAAGCATCACTATTAGCTGTATCATGCCTCGAACGGTACGTAAATAAACACTTCGTGTGGGATTTAATAGTATTCGTTTGGTATAGACGATGGCCTGTCGAAAATGTGGAGTTCCCGCTAGCGATCCCGAAGCCTAAGGTAGCTACGTTCCTAGAGTACTCGGAAAAATTAATTTCCATTTCTTTCGCTGGACGATACCACTCGAGACTGGCTGACTCAGGGGGGGGGGGGGGGAGAGGTGCTGGCTGGGACTCCCAATCGAAATCTTTACTCTATATCCCATCCTAATATCTTATCGAGATAATTTTTTTCATATAAGACTCTCTCCGTAAGTTCATTAAATAAATACATCTTGCTACTTTAATCCTTAATTCTCTAATAATTTATTTTTCAATTTATCATTTTGCAATTTAATATTTTTAATTCAATTTAATTTCATCCTATAACTCGCAACATAAGTTTAACGTTCCAATCTTCGGTTCACACATTAGACCATGCAGACACTCTGGGGTAGGATTTTTTCGCGGCATTTTCTAGCATGAATGTAGTATGACCCTTTATACTACTCTTCTTTCTCCCTTTCTTTCTTTCTTCCCCTTCTTCTTTGACGGAGTGGTGGTAGTGCATTATAAGCCTTCGCCCCCTCACCAGATACTCATTAGTAGCTTCAGTTGCCAACAATTTGAGGGCAACTGGCCGAGAAGCTAGTTGGTCAGTCGTCCTCTCTGTCTCTGTCTCTGATTTTTCGGACCCATGGTTATTTACATATTTCTTTGTTATATTCCAATACCTGCTGATATCACCGAATTCATATGGAACCCGTTCATTGAAATGATCATAGTATAATAAACCTTTCAAGGATTTACACCAGTCCAGCCTCCTGTTATTTTATTTCATTTATAATTAACTCTGTATTCGCACCACCAACAACACAAACGAAGGTGGGTGAACTGCACTACGTTGAGTACTCTTCACAATATTACACCAGGATTGACCATACGGAATGACCAGTTCTATCCAGTGGTGAACCAACACACCTAAAAATAAAAAATAAAAAAAGATATATATATATATATATATATATATATATATATATATATATGTAGATAAATCGTAAAATGATGAATTTCTCAATATAAGGAACCTGTTCATTGTTTTTATTTCATAGTTTGTATTCATTTATATATGCATATATATATATATGTATATTTATATATGCATATATATATATATATATATATATATATATATATATATATATATATATATATATATATATGCCTGTGTGTATGTTTGTGTGCGAATGAGTGAGTGTGTGTATCGCTCTATCCACTCTTCGTTTATTCTTTCTCTTTTCTAAATCTATTGTTTTGATTTCCACTATTTTTGCCAATCTTTGCTCAAGTGAATTTATCCCGTAATGCTCTACTGCTTCCCTTCAATTCCAGTCCATATTTTCTATCAGGCTGTCTCCAAAGATCATATATATATATATATATATATATATATATATATATATATATATATATATATGTATATATATATGCACACACACACACATACACACACACGCACACACACACACACACACACATACACACACACACACACACACGCACACGCACACACACACACACACACACATACACAGACACACAGACACACACAAATATATATACATATACTTAAATGTGTATATATATATATATATATATATATATATATATATATATATATGTGGGGGATGCGGTATGGGTGTCTGGTTGAGAGAAACAAAGAAAGTGATAGAAAGAAGGCGGGTATATATCCTTATGAGACGCTATATATATTCTAATATTTTCCCAAGATATATCTATCAATGTCTATTTCTAGCTGTTTCTCAAGATTTTATATGTTTTCATAACAACGTTGGCTCTAACTAATATACACATGTATGTGTGTGTGCATACACAAGCGTAAACATGTGTATAAGCAGTGTGATTCTGTATGGTAGGGAGATAGAGATACACGTGGACAAAGTTATGTGTTAATATTTAATATCCACATACACACTCTGTCCTACATACATACACATGCACTACTTCAGCCATACACAGCCACCACCACGCACACATGCATAAACCCCAAACAGACACGCATGTACAAGTGCCTAAGAAATCGTAATTATATGTTCTTTTTTATCAATTTTATTTATCCAACCGCATATACTCACTCAGACTCACATATTCGCCATATTGTGATTGATTATTCGTTCCTGATTAAAGAATTGATTAATTCGTGTTCTATTTTTGACATTAAGGAGGAAAATAACACAAATAAATAAAGATGAATACCAACAATATTTGACTGTGCTTCGAGAATATATATGTTATTCATAAGTATTATATATATATGTATACCTTCATCCGCCACTCATTTACACATACACAAACACACACTCTTTCTTTTCATTTCTGGAATAATATAAGACGATTTAATATGATGCACGAAGAAAAGCACATATTCATTATATATATATATATATATATATATATGAACCTAATAACAACAATGTTTATACTGCACACTCCGTCATTGTTTTTTTTTGTTTTGGTTTTAACATATATATATATATATAATATACATATATATAATACACATATATATAATATATATATATATGTGTGTGTGTTTGTGCGAGTGTGGGTGGGGGGCGTATGTATATATATATATATATTATAAAGGGGGGTGAATTGGCAGTATCGGTAGAGGGCCGGATGCCTTACTTTGACGCATAGAGTTAGGGCCCTTGCAATTCTGAGTTCAAATATTGCCGAGGTTACCTTTGCCTTTCATTCTTACGGGGTCGATAAAATAAAGTACCAGTAATGTACTGGGTATTTTCTGGCCTTGTGCCAATAGTAGAAACAATTATATATATATATATATATTATACATATATGTGTATTTATATAGATATGTATATATATATATATATATATATATATATACACACATATATAGTTTCGTTGACAAGTATATCAATGTGCCCAGACACGAAGATGTATTGCCTTTGGTATGACAGAATGGTTTTAGTTCAATGTAGGATAACTAGTGTACTACAGAGCCGTTATAATTTTAGGAATAACCAAAGAGTGCTTAGAAATACAATGATTTATTAGCTAACAGTGTTTCATCCATACACTATGGCAGGAATGATCAGAGCTTATAAACAAGAGTATATCAATAGTTGCATGCCCCATCAAGCTGCGTTTCCAGAAAAAGGTTAAAGGACCAGCAAGGGGTCCCGAGGCCAGCGCTATATAGAAACAGACACAATACATGACGCACATAAAATGACATAAAAAATTACATTAAAAATGACATCAAAAATGTATCACATAAATCGTGAAATAGATGATAAGGAGGTTGTGAGAGGGTAGCAAGGAATGAGCGAAGGTGTTACTCAGCATGATCAAATACAATATAAAAAACAATAAAAAAAAATATATATATAATATAGCAAAGCATAGATACATCAAAGGACAAGTAGTGCAAATACAGGGTGTACAGGCAGATTAAGAGAGATTGCAAGCATGAGTCTGTGAGAATAATAGTTGGTTAGCGGTGGTGCAGCTTTACATGTATGATTGTCCATAGGAAGGATGGTGTACTCCAGTTATATCGCCTTGTAACAGGTCGATTTTCTGTATCATATCCGTACCTACGAACCGCATCAAATGGTTCCAGTTCCGAGCGTTAGGCGAGATAATACTATCTTTCCAAAACATGTACCCAGAGGAACACCGAAAAACTAAAATAAAATAAAGTACGATGAATTGAAGAAAGGTAGGGTATATGTACAGCGGGCACACCAGTGAGGACATTGAAAATACGACAGGTCCGCAATAACTGGCATCCCCGAAAGTCCTCCCGTTCGGTCACTCAACCCAACGTCCCAAGTGAAATTCACTGTATGGCCGAGTCGGCATCGAACCAAAGAGTCATACCGTATACAATTATACCACAGTAAATGTAAATCGTGATGGCTATCCCGTCACATAGAGAGAAAGTGTATATAGAAAACTCCGCTTCCAGAATTACCTATGGCAGAGTGAAGGAAAAGCAGACATTGTTACAATAATAAGCGGGCTTATTAGAATGAATGCAAATTTCTGTAGAATATATAGAAAACTCACGGCTAAAACTGTCAATGTTATTTATATGTCCGCCACGTGGTTTTCGTATAGATTACTGAATCCGGACGTTGTAATCTATTCACAGTTGGGTGTGTCCCCTCCTGGGTCGGCCGGAGGTCAATATCTACTGTCGCACATTGCCTTGAGCAACATGAGGACTTTGGGGGTGGCAGTTATTGAGGACCTGTGGTATTTTCAATGTCCTCACTGGTGTGCCCGCTGTACATATACCCTACCTTTCTTCAATTCATCGTACTTTATTTTATTTTAGTTTTTAGGTGTTCCTCTGTGTACATGTTTTGGAAAGATAGTATTATCTCGCCTAACGCTCGGAACTGGAACCAATTGATGTGGTTCGTAGGTACGGATATGATACGGAGAATCGACCTGTTACAAGGCGATATAACTGGAGTGCACCATCCTTCCTATGGACAATCATACATGTAAAGCTGCACCACCGCTAACCAACTATTATTCTCACAGACTCATGTCTGCAAGCTCTCTTAATCTGCCTGTACACCCTGTATTTGCACTGCTTGTCCTTTGATGTATCTACGCTTTGCATTTTTTTTGTTTTTTTTTGTTTTTTATTGTTTTTTTTTATTGTTTTTGATCATGCAGGGTAACACCTTCACTCATTCCTTGCTACCCTCTCACAACCTCCGTATCATCTATTTCACGATTTATGTGATAAATATTTCAGGTAATTTTTAAGGTAATTTTTTATGTCATTTGATGACATATTGTGTCTTTTTCTATATAGCGCTGGCCTCGGGACCCCCTGCTGGTCCTTTAACCTTGTTCTGGTGACGCAGCTTGATATGGCATGCAACTATTGATATACTCTTGTTTATAGGCTCTGATGATTCCTGCCATAGGGTATGGATGAAACACTGTTAGCTAATAAAACAATGTATTTCTAAGCACTCTTTGATCATTCCTAAAATTATATATATAAATAGATAAATCTACACGGGTGTGTATGATTGTGTATAGAAGATTATATTAACAAAAGGAATTCCAACTATGTCTGATTTCCTCCTTTTATTTACAGTCCTTTAAAATTATAATGATATAATGAAATAGTATGGTAGAATATTAAATGTTAAGTGTTAATTGAACAAGTACGTTCATGCTTTCGCAATCTTCAGGTTCAAATTCAGTGGTGACAGTCAAGTTTGCAATTTTCCACTGTAATGAGATGGGTAAATGTTAAGTGTTAATTGAACAAGTACTTTCTTGCTTTCGTAATCTTCAGGTTCATATTCAGTGGTGACAGTCAACTGTAATGAGATGGGTAAATTATGTGCCTTATATACAGTAAAAAGGGGCTACAGAATGCTAAGTTTGACTGTCACCTTTATGTTAGCAATATTAAGTTCTTTAATATATATATATATTAAAATACAAATATTAATAAAATAGATGTTCTTTTGATCAATTAAATTGTATTATACGTATTTCAGAGGTACAACAGTACGTCCTCATCGGATAAAATATAATGATACATGACAAACCCTGAGATGTTAAATGGTTAAGTTTTAATCAAGATAGTGATTACCTTGATTAAATCTTAACCATTTAACATCTCGGGGTATGTCATGTATCATTATATTTTGTCTGATGAGGGCGTACTGTTGTACCTCTGAAATATGTATAATAAAATTTAATTGATCAAAAGAACATCTATTTTATTAATATTTGTATTTTAATATATATATATATTAAAGAACTTAATATTGCTAACATAAAGTTATTGGACCATTTTACATAACCAATAATGCACCTTACTATATATATATATATATATATATATATATATATATATATATATATATATATATATATAAATAAATATATATGTATAATATATATATATAATATATATACACACATATATATATATATATATATTGGAAAATGTGAAATACTTGGTTCAATTAGGTATATTTAAAAAAAGGAAAAGAATGACTTCACTTGTTCTAAAATATTTAAGTTAATTGTATGATATTATAATTTAACAATTTGGTTTTGTAGATCTAGTAAGTTCTTTGTTAAATTTGGTGGGGAGATTTTTAAAGATTCCTGGAGAACTTTCTCGCATTCGTCGGTGTCGATTGTCAAACTGATCTCAGATTGTGTCGTGATATGTGACTCTCTATAAATAAGAAATGTGGGTGTGTCAGGCGGAGGGGTTGTTAATGCGTGTCGGAGTGAAGTAGTGTTGACGAAGATTTAAAAGAATTAAAGCATATACATATATATATATACATACAGAAAATAGTGAATGGTAACAGCACGATAATTGATTATAAGTGGATTTGGGCGGTGTTGGGGTGTTTAAGGAGTGTTTTAGAAAGGGGTTGTAAAAGTGCCCTCCTGTTTGTTCCATTTCAATAAGTGACCTTTGATGAATATAATTGTTACTACTTTTGGCACAAGGCCAACAATTATCTCAGTGCATTATTGGTACATTATTTTATCGACCCCGTAACGATGAAAGACACAGTTAACCTCGGCCGGATTTGAACTCAAACCGTAAAGGGACGTAACTCTATGCTGGAAAGCTTGTTGCCTATCTCTCTACCGATACTGCCAATCCAATATACCTTCGATGAATATAATGGCAGGATGTTTTTTCAAATTCTTTTCTTTTAGCTGAATCACCTATCTTAAATTTATAAAGAATAACTTCAACATTTGTCGTTCTATAAAACAACAAATGTTCTATCATAAACATTGTTTTTGTCATATCGTAAATATTATATATACATGTTCTCAACATTATGGTATACTCTAATATATTTGCTTTTTTAAATCACATTGTTCTCTAACTTCATCTTTTATTTCCAATCTTTGTTTTTTTGTTGGGGGGGGGGGGGT
>OZ024743.1:292165586-292190586 GCA_964016885.1 Eledone cirrhosa
CAGACTTTTGCATCACCAGAGACGGGTATATGACAGAATTCTCCCTAGTGTCAATTCAAATGAGGGACGGCTATTTTTCCTGGATGCTCCTGGCGGAACAGGAACTGTTCTCATCAATATTTTGCTTGCGAAGCTACGAAAAGACAAGCGGATTGGTTTAGCGGTCGCCTCCAGTGGTATTGCGGCGACACTGTTACATGGCGGTCGTTCGGCACACTCCGCATTCAAATTGCCTTTGGACATAGCAAAGAAGGAGAATCCTACATGTAGAATAGATCGATGCGACCCTAAAGCACATCTTCTTTCTTCAGTGCTGCCTGATCATATGGGACGAGGCTACCATGAGTCAAAAGGCGGCCTTTGAGGCTCTGTATCGAACTCTCAAGGACTTGCGTCCGAACCCACGCGGCATGGGTGGAGTGACAGTACTGTTGGCTGGCGATTTCCGACAGTCTCTTCCTGTTATCACTAGAGGCACTAGAGCTGATGAAGTGAACGCATGTATCAAGTCGTCCTACGTATGGCAGTATGTCCACAAACTAAATCTGACTACCAACATGAGAGTGCATGTGCATGGTGAGGCAGACTCCATCGATTTCTCAAAACATCTACTGGAAGTTGGTAATGGAACTACACCTGGAGTGGATGAAGAGCATATCCGTTTGCCTTTTGGGAACTTTGTGTTAAACATTGACAAATTAATGTCATCTGTATTTCCAGACCTTGAATCACGATTCCATGATCACACCTGGCTGAAAGGGAGAGCTATTTTGACATCACACAATGCCACTGTTGACGTGATGAACCAAAAACTACTCGAACAGATTCCCGGAAATGAAGTCTCCTTCAAGTCGATTGACACCAATAAAAACGCGGACGACGCCGTCATCTACCCAATTGAATTCCTCAACAGTCAACTACCTCCATGACCTCCTCCTCATGATCTAAAACTGAAGGTTGATGTGCCATTATGCTGCTAAGAAACCTGGATACTCCAGAACTATGCAACGGAACGCGTTTAAACTTAAAAAAAAATAAGGACCCAAATTCTGGACACAACCATTTTCAGCGGACCCGCTGCTGGCGTGACCAGGTTAATTACCCCTATGAGCCTTAGTCCCTCTGACGTCCCCTATGAATTTACGCGACGGCAGTTTCCCATAAAACTCTGCTTTGCAATGAGCATTAACAAAGCAGAAGGACAATCGCTGCAAGTGGTTGGCCTAAATCTAACACAGCAGGTATTTTCCCATGGTCAACTATACGTCGGATGCTCCCGCGTTGGCAGTCCACACAATCTCTTCATTTGTGGTAACCCGGGCAACACCAGCAACGTTGTCTACAAAGAAGCCCTTCAATAACATCTTTGAACCCTACTCTACTCGACGTCTCTCTGTCAAACCACTATTTTCACATCACCATTCAACTTATTAACTTAATAAAAAGTGGCCCCGAGTAGCCCCGAGTGCAACCGGGCTCAGCTGCTAGTATATATATATATATATATATATATATATAAATTTTGAATATGTGTTCATTGTTTACCGACACCTTAGTATGCAGGTTGGAGCACTCGATGAAGACGCAGCTTCCTTTGTTTACTCCGGAGTACTGTAAAATAAGTAACTCAAACATATTAAATTTGGCTTCGTTTATTATAAATTCTTATTTTTATTTAATTTAATTTAATTTTATTTTATTTTACTTATATATATATATATATATAAATACATTATCGGGGAAAGCTAATAGCGATACTCCGGCCAAATCCCAACTCACTCAACAAACACTAGGAAATAAGTGAGTATATTCCTAATTAAACGTTCGGGGTGCTAACTAATTGTGTTGTGTGGATAATTGGCTGTATTATTTCATATGAGATATATCGAATATATATATATATATATATATATATATATATATATAAAGGGATATTTAATTTGTTGGTAATTCAACAAATATATATGTGTATAACTGATTCGAAGCACTCGACAAGTTTTCTGAAGTATAATATCAATGATATTAAATAAATCAAAACTAAATTTATAAAACCATATTTATTCTATTATATATATTTCAAGGGTACGAATTCTTTGGTACGCACTCATCAGATGAAATACAAAGTTTGTTTTATAAATATTGACATATCCAGGAAGAAGATCTTAACGGTTCAAGTTTTCACTAGAAAAACTTGAACCGTTAAGATCTTTTTTCTGGATATGTGAATGTTTATAAAACAAACTTTGTATTTTATCTGATGAGTGCGTACCAAAGTGTTGGTACCCTTGAAATATATATAATAGAATAAATATGGTTTTATAAATTTAGTTTCCATTTATTTAATATCATTGATATATATATATATATATACATATGTGTGTGTATGTGTTTGTGTATGTGTGTATGTGTATGTGTGTGTGTGTGTGTCGGTGTGTGTGTGTGTCGGTGTGTGTGTGTGTATAGGTGTTGGGGTTTACGGCTTTGTATTCTATCGTGAATGTGCATATATATATATATTCCAAATGAGTGTATAAATGATTGTCCACACCCTGTTCTGTCATATACCATCGGCGTCACAAATTATAGTAATTTCTCAGATGAATTTCTTTATGAAAAAGAAATAGTTTACTTCAAAATGAAGGTATTCACCATATGGTTTGACTTCTGTAAACCATTACATGATGTGGGTATTACTACGACCACGAAAATGATATACCCCAAAACAATATTATTCAGAATCTGCAAGTGCATTGTGTATATTTCGAAAAAAAGATAAATAGGTGAGCTCATGAGAGAAGAAACAGAATGATATAAATTCTGCACGTGTTATATAAACAATAACTAAAATTGGCTTTATATTATGGAGGTATCATAATTGGAATATTGGAGTATTTAGCTGAAAGTGAGACAATTAATACTAGATACTTGTAGGATTCTAGGATGATTTGTGGCTATTTGTTTGTAAATTTGGGATAGAAAAAATGCTATTTTACAATTTTAGAGACTGATCGTGATGATTTTAACATTTGGGTTGTTGTTTCTAGTAGACTGATTTTCTTACTTCTCATATTTTTCTGGTGTGCTCCTTCTGCTATTAGTAAAATTTCCAACACATTATATAAAAAGTCGCTTCTATATACTGTTGTCTTTGGTAAACTAGATTTTGACAAATTTTGAAGAGAGATGAAAAATATATATGCGTCTATATTGGTTTTGTTGCAGCGTTTGTCGAAGCTGTACTAGATTCCTTACGAAAGAGACAGAATATTACTTTTCGGTACATGGTGAAGAGAAATTTTATACATATTGCATCTAAATTTTCGAGTAAGAAATTGTGACTCAGTGAACGAATAAAAATGTATTTATTGAAACTACTGCACGGTAAACCAGCCTGGCAATATTAAAGAAGCAACAACATATTGTGAATTACCTGTATTATTTAAGGAAGAACAATTAGAGATACTCTTTCTCGCTGCTCGGAGTTTCTTTTACTTTATCTTTGCTCCATTGAGGAATGGGAACGAGAATACCATGTAGAGACTCGTGCAGAGTTAGCTTTGAATAAATAATATTTTAAAGTACTTAACAGGAATGACTACTTTTTTCGTTTAATTGCTTTTGACACTAACGTGAAACCATCACTTTATCTCCCTGGACTTCTCTTTTATTCTTTTACGCTCTCTATATCTCTCTTTCTCCCGCTCTGTTTATATATATATATATATATATATATATATATATATATATATATATATATATATATATGCTATATATATATATATATCTATATATTTATATAAATTACATATACGCATACATACACATTTATATTATATATATATATATATATATATATATATATATATATATATATATATATATATATATATATATATATATATATATATATATATATATAAAGGGCTGCTTGTATATACTATTATATAGAACTTTTTTTTTTTTCAAAATAGCTTTGGCAAATCAATAACTCAGTTTTATAATTGATGATATGCTGCTGGAAATAAAACTTGACAAGCAATTAAATCGAAAAAGTGCAGATATGAGTAAAACTAGTGTGGTAGACATAAAATTATGAAAAAAGTGCTGGTACAGAAAGAAAAGTTGGAATCGAAGCAGTGTGAGACAGTGATAAATATATATACAGAGAGGGTAAGAGCGTACTGGTGGAAGTGTTAATGTATATAAAATTATATGTACATTATATATTTATATATGTGTGTGTGTGTGATTGTGTGTGTATGTGAGTGTGTGTGTCTGCATATATATATATATATATATATAAGCTTCTACAGCACTAGAACAGTTTCATTCGAAGGAAATCATTAGGGCGTTCCTGATAATTTCCTTCGAATAAAATAGTTCTATTGCTGTAGAAGCCATTTCTATATTAAAAGGCTATTCTCTGCTATGTATTTACTATTCTCTGGTATGTGGTTACCCCCGTTTGAACACACATCTATCTATATAAATATAAGTATATATGTATGTATATATATATGTGTGTGTGTGTGTGTGTGTGTGTGTGTGTGTGTGTGTGTGTGTGTGCGCGTGTGTGTGTGTGTGTGTGTGTGTGTGTGTGTGTGTGTGTGTGTGTGTGTGTGTGTGTATGAAGGACTACCGTCCGAAACGTTAAGACCCTTTTCCTGCTATATCAAGCGTTAACCTAATATATGCATTCCATATACTGTACCGATTGTGTTGTTATTTCTGTTTACCTTTTATATACATACATAATATATATATATATATATATACACCACACACACACATATATATATATATAAGTTAAAACAATGAAATAAAAATTCAAGTCATTAGTAATACACTTCACTGCTTTCCGATCATTTCTAGGTGATAATAATACATAGTACGCATATTTCGTTATCGATCTATGTAAGGTAAGTTACAAAATATCAAATAAGGAATATATTTACCTACGTGTATATCGTCAGCCGTCGTCAAAAGCAATGAACATTTTATTCAAAATCAATAGTAAATTAAGTTCTATACTCTTATTTGGAGGCAGCTGAAGAACAAACCAATCAAATGGTGTTTTGCCATATGATGTTAAGACGAAATATAACTCACATGACCTTTTGAAAGGAATGGTTGAATGGTGTTAAAAATAGAATTACTATGAAGAACCTATGAAGAAAAGAGATTGATGTATTGATAGTGGAGTGTAGATGGTGGAATGATGTTTAAAAAGGGATGTAAAAATTATATGTTTACTTGTATTGTATGGAGTTTTTAGGTGAATATAATTAAAGGAACATAAAATATACGGAAATAACTAGGATCAATATAGATAGGTAAAGTAATGGTCGTAAACGCCCATCGTTCCCTCATCACCTCCGACTTTATCAAACTCACCGCCTGCCACTTTCTGCCGCAAATTTACATTGTCACACATCAACCACACCAAACGCCCCATCCCTACTCGCAACTCCTTGCCTCCGTCGCCTGTTCAACTGAACCCATGACGTTGAAGCCCAAGCCCTATATAGGGTTTGACAGTTCACTCGGGGAGGTAATAACAATACTGGTCCAAGCCGCTCTCACACAAGCCCGTGAGATCGATCGCAAGTTTATGAACAGAAAGTTACCGACAGAAAGCGAGATAGAGGGGGTGCGTTGCTTTGACAACGCCCAAATAAACCAGAAACAGCTGTCGGTACCTTCCTTTCCTTTGGCTGGAACTCGCTATGTGGCGCCCTCACACCGCCTTTTTAAATTCTTTGCTAAACGCTTTCAAATGTTTATTCTTAAACGTTTCGTATATTAACCGTATAGAGCTATGGTGAAGCGATTACCTTAATTCTTTCTATCTCCCTCTCTCTCTCTCTCTCTCTCTCTCTCTATATATATATATATATATATATATATATATGTGTGTGTGTGTGTGTGTATGTGTTTGTGTATGTATGTATATCCGCAAACTTAGTTAAGAATCAGTTCTCATGTAAGCAAAACCGAAAAAAGCAAAATTGTTTCTACTTTTGGTGCAAGGCCAGCAATTACCCAGTATATTACTGGTATATTATTTTGTCGACCCCGTAAGGTTGTAAGGCAAATTTAACCTCGGCGAGATTTGAACTCAGACTGTAAAGGGACGTCATTATGCTGGAAAGCATGGTGTCCGATACTACCAAACCACCTCTTCCGATATTACCAAACCACCGCACAAATGTAATAATACAACAAATACAACGATGATATTAAATTTCTTTTAACACTTGTTTTTGCAAAAATCAATACTATAGACAAAATCCTTTTCTCAAATCCTATTAAAAATATTCATAATTCATATTTTTTATCTACTATTATCTTATCTTTGACTCCAGTATTTAAAGATTCATTAGACATGGCATTAGATTCTACTAGAATTGTGAATACAAGTGACGATGTTATAATGAATGCAATGGGAGAAAGCTAGAAATAATCTTTATTATAGAAAGTAATACTAATATAATAATATAATATTATAACGGCAACAATCACAAGATATGTTATACAGCACACGCACGTAATGAAGACACTCTATATGAAATGACTCATCAACAAGAGTGAACGTGAAAACTGAAAAACCTGAAAGTGAAAAATAAATCAAAATCTTTATATATAGCTTTCTAAATGAAATAAAAATAAATATTTAGATACGATATTAGAAATTATATTTAAGATTGCAAAACTAATATACGGATATATTTAGTAAAACCGCTAGTAAAATTAACTACGTTTTAGAAAGTATATCTTAATTATATTAATACATAACTATGGAATAATTCAAGCTTAATTATAAATTATATATTACGAGAATGTTGGAGAAAATTATAATAAATTGCTAACCAAATTATTATTATATATTATCAGGAAAAACGCAAATGTTAATTATGTTAATCGACTGTATAAACACTAAGTTTAATTTTTATTTTAAATTTTTACTCGTCACAGAACCAATGCAGAAATTCGATGAAGGAAGATGCAAAATTCTTAGTAATTAAAACGTCTAGGTATAATTAATGCACAGGGAGTTTAAATAGGTTAATAAAAAATATATGGAATAATACAAACACAATCACTGCTTACGGGATTGTTGGAACTAATTGTAATAGATTGACAAAATAAAATAAATTAAAATAATTAATTTAAAACACAAATTGAACGTTATTATGTAAAACGAATATATAAATTCGAAAGTCAAATATTTTAGAGCTTGCAACAATACGTATATATATATATATGGGAAACAAGGGAGTTTCGCGATATATATATATTAGGGGCGGTGGAACTGTGGGGAACATGCCCCCCCCTCCCAATAACAATTTGTCTCCCCATACTAACAAGATGCATATATTTATATAATCGCTACAATTTATGTACATGGTATGTAGAGATAGATGGCAAGGCATGGCCTCAGCCGAATGGCTGGAACAGGTAAAAGAAAAGTAAATGAATAGATATAAGAGGGGGAGAGTTTGGTGGGAATTGTTATAGATAGGAAGGTAGAGAGATTGATGTTTATTGATATAGAAAAGAGTTCCGTATATTAGATATAGAGAAGGGGAGAGTTTGGCGTTAATTGATATAGAGAGGGTTATTGGAAGAGAGTTCCATGTAGTAGATTAGAGAGGGGAGATTTTGGTGGTTATTAATATAGAGAGAGGGATTGAAAGTGAGTTCCGTGTGATACATATAGAGAGGGGGAGAGTTTGGTAGTGATGGATAGAGTGAGAGGGAATGAGAGAGAGTGTTGCATGGTAGATATAGAGGGAGATAGTTGGAAGTAATTGATATATACAGGCCGATTGGAAGAATGTGTTGTATATTAGATATAGAGATGGGGAGTGCTTGGTGTTAATTGCTTTAGATAGGGAATTGGAAGAGAGAACCGTGTAGTAGATATAGAGAGGGGGAGAGTTTGGTGTAAATTGATATATAGAGGGCAATTCGAAAAGAGTTCCATACAGTAGATAAAGAGAGGGGGGAGATTTTGGTAGTGATGGATACAGTGATAAGGAATGGGAGAGAGAGAGCTGTATGGTAGAGTGGGGGGAATTTCGGTGGTAATTTATATGAAAAAGGGCTTTGTGAGACTGTGTGTTGTATATAGAGAGAGGAAGAGATTGATGTTTATTAATATAGATTGGAAGAGAGTTCCATATAGTAGATACACAGAGGGGCAGAATTTTGTGTTAATTGATATAGAGAGGGAGATTGGGATAAAGTTCCATGTAGTAGATATAAAGAGATGGAAAGGTTAGGGTTAATTGATATAGAGAGGGGGAGAGTTTTCTAACTATGGATAGAGTGAGAGGGTTCGAGAGAGTGTGCTGTATGGTAGATATAGAGAGGGGTATTGGAAGAGAGTTCTGTGTAGTAGATATGATGAGGGGGAGAGTTTGGTGTTATTTGATATGTACAGGGGGATTGGGAGCGAATTATATATATATATATTTATATATATATATAGAGGGGAAGGACATAGAAGAGTGTGTTTTTCATTACAGGAATTTCTAGCCGCCAACGTGAAGATTACAGGAGTTTCATTCCTGTATGAAAAACACACTCGTCTGTGTATTTCCCCTCTATATATTGTATTTTAAAGTGCCCAGGAAAATTATTTCCTTTGAGGTCATTTAATTACAGGATTATACGCGAGTCCTTCGCTCCGTTATTTTTACTACATATATATATATATATATATATATATATATATATATATATATATATATGGATATGAATATATATATATATATGTATGTATATATATATATATATATATATATATATGTATGTATGTGTGTATGTATGTGTGTGTACATGAATATATATTTATATATATTTATATATTTTTTTATATATGTGTGTGTGTTTTTATGTGTGTATATGTGTTTGTGTGTGTGTTTATGGTTGCGCGTAAGTGTGTGAGTGAGTATGTGTGTTTTTTTGTTTTTTATGTGTGTTTTTTTGTTTTTCTGTTTTTTTTGTTTTTTGTTTTTTTGTGAATGTGTCTGTTGATTTTTGGCATATTGTTGATTAGTTTAAGAGAAGTTCGAAGATAATAGTAAGATATGCACTCAGTATTTTGAATCTGTCTGCAGAATTCTCTAGACCTTTGTCACTTAGTAGAACCTTAATGACTTTAGCTTTTAAAGAATCTCCCTTTTCTTTAATTCTATGGAGCATGACTGACCCCCCACTGATTTTATAGACATCTGTTAGCTTAAGAGAAACTTATTGACAAGGAATGGTATGCCATCCGGAACCTGTTTATAGAATTCTGTCTGCCTTTGTTACTCTAAAAACATAAATAAATATAAATAAAAATAAAAATTAACTATAGCTTTGTAGAATTAGCTTTTAATGAATTCCCTTTTCTATCAACCAATGACCTGCACCCATCCCACTCCCCACCCTCTCCTACCACTTGTAGAGACCTATAAATACCATATTTATTTTTTGATACCCAGATTCCTGATGATTTCTAATGAATGAAACAGTTCTAGTCCTGTAGAATCTCATCTATATTAAAACTATATATATATATATATATATATATATATATATATATATATATATATATATATATATATATATATATACATATAGTTGGCTTTCCTGGTGATTTCCTTTGAATGAAACAGTTCTAGTCCTATAGAAGCCTTTTCTATATTAAATATTTATACTCTGCTATGTATTGAGTACTTTACTTACTGTGGTTACCCGGGGTACACAAACACACACACACAAAATACAATTCCCTCACTGCTCAACAGGGAAATGTACACTCTAATTTGTGGCGTTTATATTGTAATAATACAGACTTTATTAAATTATTGTGAGACTGAGAAACGACCGAGTTTGTGTCCATTCTTATTCGATAAGCTTCGTTTCATAATTGTACACACACACACATGCATATATATATATATATAGTAATAATAATAAAATTGAAGACTAAAATCCAAAGAGGGCTCGATAAGGAAAATATATATCAAATATATAAGAACCGTAGAGCAAATATTTATTAAAATAACAGATTAAAGTTTAAGCAAAGAATCGCTGCTTTCACCCTTAACGGGATCTTCTGAAACTAACAAAGTCAATCTGTAAACGCGGAACTGGATATTTCAAAAAACGTTGAAACCGGAGGAAGACAGGAAGACGATACTTTGGTTCGTGGTAACGTTCGCTGGCAAAGAACGGGAAAAAACGAATAATACGTCATTAATAGGAGCGGTGAAAAACAATTACGCGCAAAGACAGAACCACGTTTATGGTATAAAAGAGGTCGTAGACTAATGAACCGCCAATAGTTTCAAGCAGCGTCTTTACATGCATACCCATTCTTTTCGTTACCCTCTAAGAAGGAATATGACGTCACTTTCAGCTTATATCTGGAGTCTAAAAGACAACCACACCCAATATAAGTTACACTGGGAGATCCTAGCTTGGGCTAGATCGTATAACGGAAATAAAAGACCATATGACCTCTGCGCCGCTGAGGCCCTGGAAATACTCTACGCCACAGACCACATCTTAAACAAAAAATCTGAGGCAATTTCGGCTTGTAAACATAAATTGCACAAAACTTTCCTGTATTACAGCCCCACGTTATACCCTAACGGATAGCACGATCTATACGTGGATATTTTACGTCTTGATGTGGGAGCTAAGTATTTGTTTATTCCTTTACTTATTTGCAAAGGTAAGTATATATTACCCGTATGTTTTGTGAAGGTATGTATACCTTCTCGTACGTATATTTGACTGTTATGGCGTATAATATTTACATATTCTGGTATTTAGGGTTTGGCTATGTGTATACGGGAGTTTTGCGTCTGCGTGAGTATGCAGGTTCGTACGTATGGTGGGTGTGTGTATATTTGTACTTTTTGTTTTAGTTGACTTACGTCTCCGAACATTCGTGTATTTATATGTAGGTATGCGTGTGCGCTTGTTAAATACGTATTTATTTACTTATATACGTTTATATAATTATTTATTTATTTGTACACAAGCATACACACACACACACACATATTTATATGTGCGTGGTTTTGTATACCTATGGTAAGGTTTTGCGTATGCTTGTGTATGTACGTATCTATTTATTTATTTCTATTACTTCTCTATTGTATTTATTTACTTTGTTCTTAACTCTGTAGCGGAGATTCATTTGGTCTCCTAGTTAGAATTTTAGTCTACGACTTCTGCTATACCATTTACGTGGTTTTGTCTTTGCGTGCTATTGTTCTCCACGCTCCACATATGACTTATTATCTTCGTTTTTCGTTCATTGCCAGAGAACGTCTCTATGCACCACCTAAGAGAACATTAGTCTACGACCTCTTTTATACCATAGACGTGGTTCTGTCTTTGCGCGTAATTGTTTTTCACCGCTCCTATTAATGACGTATTATTCGTTTTTTCCCGTTCTTTGCCAGCGAACGTTACCACGAACCAAAGTATCGTCTTCCTGTCTTCCTCCGGTTGCAACGTTTTTGAAAATATCCAGTTCTGCGTTTACAGATTGACTTACTTAGTTTCAGAAGATCCCGTTAAGGGTGAAAGCAGCGATTCTTTGCTTAAACTTTAATCTGTTATTTTAATAAATATATATATATGTATATATATATATATATATATATATATATATATATATATATATATATATATATATATATATATATATATATATATATATATATATATATATATATATAAATACATATATACATATATACATATATATACATATATACCTGCGTGTATATATACACACATATACATACATGTATGCGTACATGTATATATATATATATATATTAATATAAATATATATAGTAATAATAATAAAATTGAAGACTAAAATCCAAAGAGGGCTCAATAAGGAAAATATATATCAAATATATAAGAACCGTAGAGCAAATATTTATTAAAATAACAGATTAAAGTTTGAGCAAAGAATCGCTGCTTTCACCCTTAACGGGATCTTCTGAAACTAACAAAGTCAATCTGTAAACGCAGAACTAGATATTTCAAAAAACATTGCAACCGGAGGAAGACAGGAAGACGATACTTTGGTTCGTGGTAACGTTCGCTGGCAAAGAACGGTAAAAAACGAATAATACGTCATTAATATGAGCGGTTAAAAACAATTACGCGCAAAGACAGAACCACGTTTATGGTATAAAAGAGGTCGTATACTAATGTTCTCTTAGGTGGTGCATAGAGACGTTCTCTGGCAATGAACGCAAAAACGAAGATAATAAGTCATATGTGGAGCGTGGAGAACAATAGCACGCAAAGACAAAACCACGTAAATGGTATAGCAGAAGTCGTAGACTAAAATTAATCTCCGCTACAGAGTTAAGAACAAAGTAAATATATACAATACAGAAGTAATAGAAACAAATAAATACATACATGCAAACAGATACGTACATACACAAGCATACGCAAAACCTTATCATAGGTATACAAAACCACGCACATATAAATATGTGTGTGTGTGTGTATGCTTGTGTACAAATAAATAAATAATTATATCAACGTATATAAGTAAATAAATACGTATATAAAAAGCGCACACGCATACCTACATATAAATACACGAATGTTCGGAGACGTAAGTCAACTAAAACAAGATGTACACATATACACACACCCACCATACGTACGAACCTGCATACTCACGCAGACGCAAAACTCCCGTATACACATAGCCAAACCCTAAATACCAGACTATGTAAAAATTATACGCCATAACAGTCAAATATACGTACGAGAAAGTATACATACCTTCACAAAACATACGGGTAATATATACTTACCTATGCAAATAAGTAAAGGAATAAACAAAACATATACTTATCTCCCACATCAAGACGTAAAATATCCATGGTCGTGCTATCCGTTAGGGTATAACGTGGGGCTGTAATACAGGAAAGTTTTGTGCAATTTATGTTTACAAGCCGAAATTGCCTCAGATTTTTTGTTTAAGATGTGGTCTGTGGCGTAGAGTATTTCCAGGGCCTCAGCGGCGCAGAGGTCACTTGGTCTTTTATTTCCGTTATACGATCTAGCCCAAGCTAGGATCTCCCAGTGTAACTTATATTGGGTGTGGTTATATTTTAGACTCCAGATATAAGCTGAAAGTGACGTCATATTCCTTCTTAGAGGGTAGCGAAAAGAATGGGTATGCATGTAAAGACGCTGCTTGAAACTATTGGCGGTTCATTAGTCTACGACCTCTTTTATACCATAAACGTGGTTCTGTCTTTGCGCGTAATTGTTTTTCACCGCTCCTATTAATGACGTACTATTCGTTTTTTCCCGTTCTTTGCCAGCGAACGTTACCACGAACCAAAGTATCGTCTTCCTGTCTTCCTCCGGTTGCAACTTTTTTGAAATATCCACTTCCGCGTTTACAGATTGACTTTGTTAGTTTCAGAAGATCCCGTTAAGGGTGAAAGCAGCGATTCTTTGCTTAAACTTTAATCTGTTATTTTAATAAATATTTGCTCTACGGTTCTTATATATTTGATATATATTTATCCTTTTCGAGCCCTCTTTCGATTTTAGTCTTCAAATTTATTATTATTACTATATATATATATAACAACAACAACAATAATAACGGTAGTAGTAATATAAACAATAACTCTGGGTATAGAAATAATAGCCATAACCATAACAATGGCAGGAAAGTGAGAAATAGTGATAATGGCAATAATACTAGCGATAGACGGAACAACAACAACCACAATAATAATAATAATAGAAACGTTAACCACAGACACAGCAACAGTGACCACAGTAGTAATAACGGTAACAATACGAACAACAACAACAATAACCACAGTGGTAATAATGGAAATAGTACATGTAGCAACATCAACAAAAACAAGAAACATAATAATAGTAACAACCACAATGGTAGAAATAGCAGTAACAACAACAACAATAACGGTGAAGTAAACAACAATACATCTAGCAATCATAACAATAATAATATGAAAGCTAATGATAGAAACAACAACAACCACCATGATAACAATAATAGCAACACACACAACTATGACGATAGAAATAACGACAACCCCTTAGAGAAACTATTTTTCAACCCAGCTGACAAAACATATAAGATGGGTAATATCTATCTTACGAGGTTACCCTTTAATAAAAGAGTTTGCATACCACAGCAAATAGATGACGAGACGGAGGCACAGTTCACCATAGCTAGAAATAAGATTAGACAAGTAGTAGACAGGTACACTATGAGACAGAGCAGACCAGAGGCCCAACAACTTGGGATAAAACCTGTAGAAGGCTTGGTTAGCCTCAAGCAGCGCACAAGGGATGGTGAGGTAGTGTATCTACCCACAGATAAGTCTGGTAGGATGTCAATAGATAGCATGCCGAACTACATCGAGGCAATGCAACCCCACATCACCAACACGAGCGAAGTTGCACAACTAACACACGATGGGAGAGATGATGTGGAATGATGTGGAATGACATCCTAAAGCCAAGCAGACGCACTGCCAACAACTTCCAGGCGTCTAATAATGGCATACCACCCTTGTATGGGCTCCGCAAAGACCACAAGACAGTCGACGACCCGACAACAGGACCACCAACAAGACCCGTATGCGGAGCTAATATAGCTAGCAACTACAGGATCTCCTACTTCCTCTCAATGGTTATACGCCCCATAATCAAGATGTCCCCAGATGTATGTGAAAGTACAGAGGACCTCCTCAGCAGAATCAGTGAGTGCAACAAAAACAGGAGCCTATCCAACTCCATAATAGGCAGCGTGGATGTGGTGTCACTGTACCCATCCATTAACATTGATTTTGCTGTGAAAAGATGTGTGGAAATGATCATTGAGAGTGAGGTGGAGCTCTGCGACGTCGACACATACGAACTGGGCCTCCTACTTAGACTTACCTACGACACTGACTACCTAGACAGCCATGACCTTAGATGTTTCTGCCCTAGTAGACCTATAAGAGGTAGACCCCCCCACCATAACCTCAATGGCTAAAAAGACTCCCATAGGAAGGTGGATTGGGTGGACCAAAGCTATACGGACCCCCCAAAACACTGATCAGGTAAGAAAAATGGTCGCACATGCAATAGGGGCTAGTATCAAAACTACCCTAAAGGGCCACATATTTAAGTTCAATGAGAAAATCTACACCCAAAATGAGGGAGCAACCATCGGCGTCAGCATAGCTGGTGATGTTGCCAACCTTTTCATGGTATGGTGGGAAAGGAGACTTAAAGATCTCCTTAATGAAAGCTCCATAGACCTCATCATGTACTCTCGTTATGTAGACGATATCAATATAGTTATAAGAACACCCCCACTAGAGAGCACTAACAAGTTTGATTTAGAACGTAGCACGATGGAAAGCATCCAGCAGATAGCTAATTCCATACACCAGAGTATAACTGTAACTATAGACTTCCCTTCCAAACACCCTAACAATAGACTACCTGTATTAGACACAGAACTCTGGATTAACACTATAGACGAGAGAGCCCAAATTCTCCACTCACACTATGCTAAACCCATGGCCTCCAAATACCTGATACTCAAAAACTCAGCAATGTCCAGTAGTGCTAAGTTTAATATTCTGATCGCAGATTTGGTACGAGTGATGAAAAATGTGTCCAGCATGTGCGACCCAACAGAAATGGAAGGACACATCCAACACTTCATCAACCGCATGCAGTTCTCTGGCTACAACCAAAGAGACAGAGTCAGAGTATACGAAGGAGCCATGGAAAAGTATAAGACCCTCATAGAACTGGACATGAAAGGAATTTGCCCACTATACAGGAGCAAATCATGGAATAGCTTAGATAGGGCTAGACATAAGATAGGGAAGGCCACATCATGGTACGACAACCAGATATATCAGAGTGTCATGTTTGTGGACGCCACCCCTGGAGAGAAATTAGCTAACCAGTGTAGAAAGGCCCTGAGAAAGACCCACTTAAAAATAAAGGTGGTAGAAAAGCCAGGAACCACCATAAAATCCCTGATCAGCAAAACCTACCCTTTTAAGAAAACCCACTGTACCAATAGGAAATGTATCATATGTAAGGTGAACCCCCGGATAAACTGTAACACTAGAAACGTAGTCTATAGCATAAGATGTACAGAGGGTACTTGCAGAAACATGACAACAACATACATAGGTGAG
This sequence comes from Eledone cirrhosa, assembly GCA_964016885.1. Lineage (NCBI taxonomy): Eukaryota > Metazoa > Mollusca > Cephalopoda > Octopoda > Eledonidae > Eledone > Eledone cirrhosa. The sequence goes on from OZ024743.1 coordinate 292,181,834, forward strand.
ACAGCTCGTAGCATAGGTGAAAGGATAGACCAACACTGGGGGGAACTAAAAGGACGAAAAAACGGGTCAGTACTATACGAACATGCTAGACAACAACATGACGGTAACATAGACGACATAGAAATTAGAATAATATCTAAACATAGGAATGACCCAGCAGATAGGCAAATCAGAGAGGCCAGTGAAATAGAAATTAGAAGACCAAAGCTAAACAGAAAGAATGAGTGGAACAACAACAACACCCAAACAAACAACACTCACCTAAGAGAAGTATAAATAAGTAAATAAAATAAAATAAGATAAATAAATACATACACAAGCACAATAACAACAAGCACATAAACACACACTAGTCACCCAGCAGACACAACACTATACACACTAGTCACACATCACACATAACACTATACACACACGCAAACGCATGCGCAAAGAAGACAAAATAAAATAAGATAAACAAACAAGCAAATAAATAAATAAATATATAGACAGACTGAACAAAAAAAATGGCGTAGACATACAACACAACAGGAGGAACAATGAATATAACACCACTGACGATGTTGCAGATGTGCAACGAAAGATTTATGTAAATTATGTAAACTATATATATGTGTTTGTGTCTATATTGTATCTGTATTATTTTTGACCGCCGGTCAGTCAATGGCAACATTGAGGACCGAGTAAGTTAGATCGCAGATATAAAAGACAGCGAGAAGCGAAAACCAACCAAACAGTGAGTGTGTTCTGTTATTAATTCTGGCAATATTACGCAAATATGACCCTCCCCAAGTATAACAATATCTGTATCGACACACGATTTCATATAAAAAAAATTGTGTATTTGCCCCAACAAAACAAAAAGAATAGAAGCTTTTCTCAGCTATGACCACCGATGCGCATGCAAGATGTGTTAACCTTGATTAGATCAAGTGTATATATGTATAGATATAAGTATGATTGAAAAGATCTCAGTAATCCCAATATCAACATGAGTCTTGATATAGTGACTTGAATATTTTAGTAGAGCGACACAGGATACCATACATCTGTAAGATCATTCAACATCTGCAACATCATTGAAAAAGCTTACTGAACGCACATGCTGAAACCGCTTGGTGCCGCGGTAGGGATTATACATATTGCTTTACCCCTTCGCATCACCTCTTGCAGTAAGGTGAGTACTCCCATGATTAGTGATCTCCTCCGTCTCAGCACAACAGACTCTCTCTCTCTCTCTCTCTCTCTCTCTCTCTCTCTCTCTCTCTCTCTCTCTCTCTCTCTCTCTCTCTCTCTCTCTCTCTCTCTCTCTCTCTCTCTCTGTATATATATATATATATATAATAATAATAATAATAATAATAATAATAATAATAATAATAATAATAATAATAAGGTAAACAAAGTCATCCCATACCTTGAGGCGAGGAGCCTTCACCAGTGCAACAATATCCTCAAAGCAACAGCAAATACGGTGAGGAAACTACTTGGTATAAAAGCGAGAGGAAACAACAGACAAGAAAGAGCAGAGCCGTGGTGGAAGAAGCGACTGAGTGGGCAAATCGGGGAAATGAGAAATGACATAGGAAAGCTTGAGTCACTACTGAATGGGACACTAAAAAACATAGGCACTAAAAATAGACTGAAAATAAAATACAAAACTAGGAGTTAAAAGCTAAATATTATCATAGAGGAATTGAAGCAACGCATTGTAGCAAAGAGTGCAAAAATCAGGCGATACGAGAACAGGGTTAGTCAGTATAAACAGAACCGCATGTTCGACAACAACCAGAAGATGCTGTTTGGACAGCTTGAGGGGAAAGAAAGAGGCAACGACTTGATCCCTGGGGCGGAACAAACTAAAACATTCTGGAGAGGAATATGGGAGCAGGATGTTAGACACAATGCCCAGGCAGGGTGGATTGAGACAGTACAGAGGGAGATCGGTGAGCAGGCACAGCAACAAACTGATTTGAGTATCACAGTTGAAACTCTTAAGGGGCAGGCCAAAAAACTAACCAACTGGAAATCACCAGGCCCAGATGGTGTGCAGGGGTATTGGATTAAACATTTAACATCCCTCCACCCGAAGCTGACGGCCATGTTCAATGACTACTTGGTGTCGGGTGAGGTGCCAGAGTGGTTGACAAAAGGTACCACAGTTCTGATAATGAAAGACCGTATCAAGGGTAATGATGTTACCAACTATAGACCTATCATATGTCTGTCCGTAATGTGGAAACTGTTGACGAGCATTGTGTCTGAGGAAATCTACCATCACCTCCACACAAACAACTTGTTGCCGGACGAACAGAAAGGATGCCGAAAGAAGTCACGTGGTACAAAGGACCAGTTACTTATTGATAAGATGGTAATGGGGAATTGCAGGAGGAGACACACTGATCTTGCCATGGGATGGATAGACTACAGAAAGGCATTTGACATGGTGCCTCATTCCTGGATCACCAAAAGCCTGGAGATCTTCAGGGTGGCAGATAACATCAGACAGTTGCTAGGCAGGAGTATGGGGTCCTGGGAGACAGAGTTGACATCAACTGGAGTATCCTTGGGAAGCGTGAAGATCAAGAGAGGTATCTTCCAGGGAGATAGCCTGTCCCCTCTGTTGTTTGTCCTTGCCCTGATGCCCTTGACCATTATGCTGCGAAAAGTGAGAGCAGGATACAAGTTGGGAAGGGGAGAGCTTACCATCAATCACCTCCTCTTCATGGACGATCTTAAGCTCTTCGGGAAAAGTGAGAAGGAGTTGGATGTGCTTGTTGAGACTGTCCGTATTTTCAGCAGTGATATATGTATGCAGTTTGGTATTAGTAAATGTGGAGTCATTGTGATGAAGAGGGGTAGGTTGAGCAGAAGTAACGGGATCCATATACCAACAGGTGAGATGATAAAGGAAATTGACTCTGAGGAAGGATACACGTATTTGGGCGTTCTGGAGGCTGATGGCATAAAGAACAAAAAAATGAAGGAATTGTTAAGAACTGAATACATTCGGAGAGTAAGGAGCGTATTGAAGTCACATCTGAACAGCAGAAATGCCTTAAGCGCAGTAAATTCCCGAGCTGTGTCTATTATTAGGTACAGTGCGGGAATTCTGAGATGGAATGTTGCTGAACAAAAAGAAATGGATAGGAAGACTAGGAAGCTATTGACTATATACAACATGTTCCACAAGAGGAGTGATGTCGATAGACTCTACCTAAGGAGATCTGAGGGTGGAAGAGGTCTTATCAGCATAGAGGACTGTGTTCAGATGGAGAAAAACAACCTATACAAATACGTGACCTATAGTAAGGAGCCAATGCTCAGAACTGTACTGAAGGAGGGGACAGTATGCCAGGGGATGTCCAAGGAGGAAATAACATCAAGGAGGAAGAGCAGCCTTAAGGGAAAATCCCTTCATAGTACCTTCTTTGAGAAAACTGAATTTAGAGATCCACAGACATGGAACTGGTTGAGAAGAGGAGACCTCAAAAAGGCTACAGAAGGAATGCTAATGGCTGCGCAGGAGCAGGCCCTCAAAACGAAGTGGTTGAAGCACCATATCTACAGGAGGAGGCTAGCCCACTGTGCAGGATTTGTGGAGAGAGAGAGGAGACTGTGGCTCACATTGTGTCCGAGTGTAAACACCTAGCCCAGACCCACTATAAGGGCTGGAGACACGATGTGATGGGCAGGGTGATCCACTGGCACCTGTGCAAAGTAAACAATTTACCACATTCTGAGAAATGGTATGAGCATAGGCCAGAGGCGGTGATGGAGAACAATCAGGTGAAGGTGCTGAGGGATTTTAGGATACAGACGGACAAAAAATTGGAACACAATAGACCTGACCTGGTGGTTGTGGACAAAGAAAAAAGATCGTGCCTGATTGTGGATGTGGCCTGCCCGTTCGACACGAGAGTGCAAGAGAAGGAGAGGGAGAAAATTAACCGATACCAGGACCTAAAGTGGGAGGTGAAAAGGATTTGGAACTGCCATGAAGTCAAAGTGATCCCGATTGTCATAGGCGCACTGGGGACTATCTCCAAAAGTTTCCAGGGATGGTTAAAGAAAATCGGCCCCTTCACGCTTTTTGGAACGCTTCAAAAGGCATGCTTGCTTGGAACAGCAAGAACCCTCCGATACGTCCTGAATATCTGAGGCTGCAGGTAGTGGCTTGATATTCAATCCAACGGACTTTCCAGTTAACCAACATCAATGACTGAGATTCAAGGAATAACAATAACAATAATAATAATAATAATAATAAATTAATAATTTAATTCTTAAGCCACGCAATGCTCACATTAAGGAACCAATCATGATAATAACAATTTTAAAAAAAACAACAAAAAGAAAACCCCGTGGCCAAGAAATACCGGGATGGCGGCCGGCGGGGAATAGCCATGTCTCTAGAGGAGAACGACCCCTCTAGTCTTGGTTGACACTCGTTCTAGAGGTGGTAACACGAAATTATTACCCCTTGGCGGATAAGGATAAAACGCGACAAAATAAAGTAGATGTCTAATGATGAAATCTCATACCGGATCGGCCGTCACCCGGGTAAAAAAGGGCCGCGTCCCTCAGAGAGGAACCAGACTGGGGTCGAAAAATCAGCTAATGGTTCAAACCTTCCCATCACTTCGGAGCTGGGGACCTCCCATAACCGGAATACTCCTACTGTTGGCCCTGCATGCTCACCACCAAGAAATCCAAAGAAAAAGAGAGAAAAATGGTCAAGGGAAGATAATAAAGAAGTCCTTGAGGCTTTCTACACTGCCATGTACTACCCATCAAATACATCGAATACAGAACAAACATATATCAACTGGAAAAAGAAACATCCCGAAAACAGAGGCTATATTGACAGTAACAAACTAGCCAATATACGAAGAAATATTGTAAGAAAAAAGTTACTAACTGATATAGAAATTGATCAGATCAAGCTAGTAGCACAAAGTCAGGGAAGGGAAAATGAAGCATGTGTCAGTGAAAACGAGGTAAACTGTAACACCTCGAATCCCAGGGTCGGGGCGGAATCACTGGCAACAGAACAAATTAAAGAAAGGAGCGAAAAAGTGGAGGGAGTGCATGCTCAGGATGAAACTCCAAATGAAAATAATGAGATCGTAAATGATAAAGAAATGAATGAGAATGAACTTGCCAACTTGAAGGATGAAATTATGATCGAATGGATGAAAATGAAAGAATCTGACATGGGGGAACGAGACACCCTCCCTAAGATCCATAACTCCAAACAGAACCAAAAGATAATACACAAGACTAACATAATTCTCAAAAACATTATCATCACAAACAAACTAAACATTACTGACTTAAATCATCTCTATTATGCATCGGCTAAAGTCACCACTCACTTATGTGGAGTGAAGATGAAAAGTCAAAGGAATTCCCACAAGAAATCTACTTGGCAAGATAACATCAATCGCCAAATAAACCTTCTCCGATCTGACATAGAAATTTTAACAAACTATAAAGTAGGTGAACATGTTAAACAAACTAAACTTAGAAAATTGAAATAAAAGTACAGTATAAGATCAACATGTGACATAGACATGCTGATAGAAACAATCAAGCAAAAAGTGTCGGCCAAAGCTGCTCGTATAAGGCGCTTTGAAAAACGATCTAGATTCTATAAGGACAATAATATGTTTAAAAACAACCAAAGAAAGTTCTACAGAAAAATTGGTAAGTCAACAATAACTGCTAAATCAATACCACCCAAGGAGGAAGTGCAAGAATTCTGGGAAAAGATCTGGGCCGAAGAAAAAGTTCATAACATACGTGCCCCATGGATAGACAGACAAATGAAAGAAACAGCTCACCTCGAAGAACAAACATGGGAAAATATAACAGTTGAACAGCTGCGCTTGGCTCTAAGAAAAACCAGCAAATGGAAATCCCCAGGAAAAGACAAAATACAAAACTTTTGGATAAATGCCTTCACAGAGTCTCATGAGCTGTTAGCCCAACTTTACAATGAAATAGTTAAGGAGCCAGAAAAGATACCATCATGGCTATTTAACGGCATTACATTCCTGCTACCGAAGAATGATGAGACAAACAATCCCAAAAATTACAGACCGATAACCTGCTTGACCACAATGTATAAAATTTTAACATCAGTCCTAACTGAATACACATATGACCACCTGATAACAAATGACCTATTTCCCATTGAGCAGAAAGGGTGTAAACGAGGCTCATATGGCTGTAAGGATCAGCTTCTGGTTAACAAAATGATACTGGAAGATTGTCATAATAGACACAAAAATCTATCGATTGCTTGGATAGATTATAAAAAAGCATTTGATAGTTTGCCACACAGTTGGATTGAAAAATGTTTAGAGATTTTCAAAATATCCCCCGTTGTCAGGAGGTTTTTGTCATTCAGTATGAGGACATGTAGAACGACACTCCTTTTGAATAGTGAAACAAAATCACTGGAAGCTGGAGAAGTTAACATTAATTGTGGAATTTTTCAGGGTGACTCTTTATCACCGCTTTTATTCTGCATCGCACTTATACCATTAAGTAAAATGCTCAATGAAACAAAACATGGATATAGAGTCTATGACAAAACCATTAATCACCTGTTCTACATGGATGACCTGAAACTATTTGCAAAAAATGATGAACAATTGCAAGGGCTATTATCCACTGTGAAGCAGTTCAGTGATGACATTAAAATGGAGTTTGGACTGGATAAATGCGCCAAAGCAACGTTCACCAGAGGAAAGCTGCTGAAGAGTTCAGACATTAATCTTGATCGGGGGAACGTGATAAGAGAGCTTGATCAAGAACAAACTTACAAATATCTAGGTGTTTGTGAAGGAGACGGAATCAAGCACTCGACAATGAGGGAAAGGATAAGGAAGGAATGTTACCGCAGAGTCAGAGCAATCTTAAGAACGGAATTGAATGCAAGGAATAGGATCGATGCCATAGACACGCTTGCCATACCAGTAGTAACCTACAGTTACAATGTCATCAACTGGTCAAGCACAGAGATCCGTAGGCTCGATACAAAAATCCGAAAATTCTTAACCATGCACAGAATGCATCACCCGAAGGCAGACATAGATAGAATATATCTCCCTAGGAAAGAAGGAGGACGTGGGTTAATCCAGTTAGACATTGCGTTGAAAACTGCAACAATTGGATTATCCACATATCTAAGGGAATCACATGATTGGATGATCAAACTCGTTTTGAAACACGAAAGCACCAAAAGATCATATTCCATTACAAAAGATGCACAAAGATACAGTAATGGACTACAAATTTCAGAAGTCCCATTTACTGCTGAAATGGAAAACACAGAAAAAGCAAAGCAGGTAAAAGTAACTGCAAAGAAAGAACTGCTACAGAAACTGGCTAAGAAATGGCAAGAAAAGCCTCTGTATGGAAAATACCCAGAGCGAGCTAACAATCCTGATGTTGACAAAACTTTAACCCATCAGTGGTTGGCATCCTCTGGACTGAAATCGGAGACTGAAGGACTGATTATATCCGCACAAGATCAGTGTCTGCCAACAAAAAATTACCAAGCCAACATAATAAAAAATGGGTGCAGCCCATTATGCCGTGTATGCAAAAAACAACCAGAGACCATTGACCATATAATTTCAATGTGCAGTCCTATAGCTCCAACCGAATACCTAAACAGGCATGACAGAGCTGCACAATACATACATTGGATAATGTGTAAGCATTTGACCTGCCCCATCAAAAGAATTGGTGGGAGCATCAACCACCTCCCATACTTGAAAAAGATCACATCTCAATCTTGTGGAACTTTAGCATCCAAGCAGACCGAAAAATAGATGCAAATAGACCTGATATAATACTGAAGGACTTTAAAAAGAGGGTATGCCTGCTAATTGATATGTCTGTTCCAATAGACAAGAATGTATCTATTAAAACATTTGAAAAATTGAGCAAGTATAAGGACCTGGAGATAGAAATTGGAAAAATGTGGGAATTGAGAACTAAAACAATACCAGTGGTTGTAGGCGCTCTGGGAATGATACCTAAGGGGTCTAATGATTACTTATCGCAAATCCCAGGAAACCCGCGTATAGGAGAAATACAAAAGATAGTACTAATGGGAACTGCCCATATACTAAGGAAGATTCTGTCAATATAAGTACATCACAAGTCTAAACACTAAAGATGCATGTGTGAGTATGTATATTCTTCCTTGAACATGGCGGACCTTGTTGTCTCTTGAGGTCACTGGTTGTGACTTGGTGATAACTCGTATGAACATAAAGCAAGATAAATGCAACTGTAATAATAATAATAATAATAATTTCTTTATTAACCTCAAAGGTTTACATAAAGTAGACATTAAGGACAGTACAGGACAATACAGGACGGTACAAATGGGCATTTCTACGTGTAAAGAAGAAAAGCAGAGGATGTAACAAAAAAAACAATGAAAATTTCCTCAATAAGGCGGGAGACTTCCGAGGGACATTGGTGGAGAAAGCTCATTAAAAAAGCCACAGTGACCCTGACCACCAAGGCAAGTGCCCTCTCCCAGTTTTCCACCTTCAATTGACAGACACATACTCAGAGTATTCACTCGGGCCATTCTTGCCATAGATAGTATGCCAGTTGAGCCCTCTATGCTCCTTCGGAGCACCTACCTAACTACCTACCCTGCTAACCCCCCACCCATCTACCACCTCCCAACCTACCTACCTACCTGGCGTCTATAGTAACTC
>OZ024743.1:292195586-292235586 GCA_964016885.1 Eledone cirrhosa
TCGGGGAGAAGTGTGTACTAAACGACGATGGCACACTTGCCATCACCGACGCTGATAAGAAGGTAGCTTGGAAGTGTCACTATGAAAGGCTATTAAATGAGGAAAATAAACGGGAGAAAGACAGTCTCCCCCATATCGACCCAATAGAGGGACCAGCAGTGTTAGTCGAGGGGAGTATAATAAGTAAGGCAATCAAGGATATGAAGACGGGTAAGGCGGCTGGGCCTTCGGAAATAGTTGCTGAGATGCTGAAGGCATCTGGCACGGTGGGACACACCATGGTCACCCGCATAGTTAACCAAGTCGTACAGAATGGGGTTGTTCCGAAGGACTGGCATAGCAGCATCATCGTTAACTGTTATAAGGGTAAAGGAGACGCCCTAGATAGGAGTAACTATAGAGGCATTAAATTAATCGACCAGGTCATGAAGGTCACGGAAAAAGTAATAGCGCAACTAATCAGAGAGAGAATTGACCTAGATGAAATGCAGTTCGGGTTTGTGTCAGGCAAAAGTACCACAGACGCTCTTTTCATAGTACGACAACTACAGGAGAAGTACCTAGCTAAAGGTAAACCCCTCTACTTAGCTTTTGTCGACTTGGAGAAAGCCTTCGACAGAGTCCCCCGCTCCATTATCTGGTGGGCTCTTAGAAAACTAGGCGTTGACGAATGGCTTGTGAGGGCTATACAAGCCATGTATAAAGAAACAGTCAGCAAGGTTAGAATTAACAACAAATATAGTGAAGAGTTTAGCGTAAAAGTTGGCGTCCTTCAGGGCTCTGTTCTCAGCCCACTACTATTTATTATTGCCCTTCAGGCTATAACAGAGGAGTTCAAGACAGGCTGCCCATGGGAACTCCTATACGCAGACGACCTGACACTCATAGCGGAATCAATGGCCGAGCTAGAGAAGAAATTCCAAACATGGAAGCACGGCCTAGAGTCAAAAGGCCTTAAAATTAACCTGGCTAAGACCAAAGTACTAGTTTGTAGGAAAGAAAACAAGGCGGCGGTCCCTTCTGGGAAATGGTCGTGCTCGGTGTGTAGGAAAGGCGTAGGTAGAAATTCCATGTTATGTCCTAAATGCAAAGTATGGGTGCATAAAAGATGTAGTGGGATCACAGGTAAGCTAACTAAGAACATAGATTTTACATGTGGCCGGTGCTCTGGTGCAATAAGTAGCAGCAAGTGCCCACAAAATACTAGCTCTTTCAATTGCGCAGAGGGTTCTATAGAAATAGTGGACAGCTTCCGTTACCTGGGCGATAAAATCAGCAGTGGGGGAGGGTGCTCTGAAAGTACTGTAGCTAGAGTCAGAACTGGTTGGAAAAAGTTCAGAGAGCTTATACCAGTATTAGCTGCTAAAGGGTTCTCCCTAAAAATGAAAGGCAGGTTGTACGATGCCTGCATACGAACAGCAATGCTGCATGGCAGTGAGACCTGGGCATTGTGTGGAGAGGATATACGCAGACTAGAGAGGAACGAAGCTTGCATGCTCCGCTGGATGTGTAACAGTAATATACGTGAACGGCAAAGCATAAACGAACTAAGGAAAAAATTAGACATAAGAGGGATCAGATGTTGTTTACTCGAGAGAAGGCTACGTTGGTATGGACACGTGATGCGCATGAAAGTCGATAGCTGTATAACAAAGTGCAGGGCAATAAAGATAGACGGTAGTCACGGAATAGGCAGACCTAGAAAAACCTGGGACGAGCTGATAAACTCCGACATCACACACTTACACCTCTCCAAGACAATGTCACTGGACCGAGACCTTTGGCGGTACTCAGTAACAGAGAAGACCCGCCTTACCTAAATATATAGTAAAACCTACTCCAGCCAGTAGGCATCTCTAACAAAATACACCCCGTCCCACCCCCACCACCCCCACCCCATCCAAACCACCCCGTTCTATGTAAAGTTATGTTGGTGCCGCGCCATCGAGGCCGAAACAAATGAGATCGTGTAGGTGTCACGACAAAAAAACACACAGTCCACGCTGTAATGTGGCCGTGTAGGCAACACGGTAAAAACCTCCCAGACCCACACTGTAAATGTGGTTGGTGTTAGGAAGGGCATCCAACTGTAGAAAACCTGCCAGACAGTCCTATGCGAGCAAGACAATCACTCTTGCCTCAAGTGGGACTACCCCCGTCCGAACCCATGCAAGCGTGGAACACGGACGTTAAACGTTGATGATGATGATGATGATGATATATATGTGTGTGTATATGTGTCTGTGTATGTGTATGTATATATGTCTATATGGTTTTGTGTGTATATGTATACACATGTATATTTGTGTTTGTATGTATGCGTGTGAGTGTATTTATTTGTGTATATATGTGTGTGTGTGTGTATGTATGTGTATGTGTGTGTGTATGTGTATATATATATATATGTGTGTGTATATTTGTGTATATACTTATATATATATATATATATATATATATATATATATATATATATATATATATATATATATATATATATATGTATGTATGTATGTATGTGTGTATGTATGTGTGTGTACATGAATATATTTTTATATATGTGTGTGTGATTTTATGTGTGTATATGTGTTTGTGTGTGTGTTTATGGTTGCGCGTAAGTGTGTGAGTGAGTATGTGTTTTTTTGTTTTTTTGTGAATGTGTCTGTTGATTTTTGGCATATAGTTGATTAGTTTAAGAGAAGTTCGAAGATAATAGGAAGATATGCACTCAGTATTTTGAATCTGTCTGCAGAATTCTCTAGACCTTTGTCACCTAGTAGAACCTTAATGATTTTTGCTTTTAAAGAATCTCCCTTTTCATTAATTCTATCGACCATAACTGACCCCCCACTGATTTTATAGACATCTGTTAGCTTAAGAGAAACTTAATGACAAGGAATGGTATGCCATCCGGAACCTGTTTATAGAATTATGTCTGCCCTTGTTACTCTAAAAACATAAATAAATAAATAAAAATAAACTATAGCTTTGTAGAATTAGCTTTTAATGAATTCCCTTTTCTATCAACCAATGACCTGCACCCATCCCACTCCCCACCCTCTCCTACCACTTGTAGAGACCTATAAATACCATATTTATTTTTTGATACCCAGATTCCTGATGATTTCTAATGAATGAAACAGTTCTAGTCCTGTAGAATCTCATCTATATTAAAACTTTTATACTCTGCTATGTATTGAGTACCTTACTTACTGTGGTTACCTCCGATTCAACCCGGAATAACGTATATTTATATATATATATATATATATATATATATATATATATTTATATATATATATATATATATATATATATATATATATATATATATATATATACATATATATATATGTATGTGTATGTATGTATATTATACATATACATATATATATATATATATATATATATGTATATCGACCTATGTAATCTATATTATTACATTATCCATTATTCTACACAGCTCGATATTAATAAACGTATCTATTCAGAGAATATCCATAGAAAATGGTATTTAAAGCGCATACATATAACTAACACATATACCTACACGTTCGTTTACTGACCTACGCACATTCATTTGTACTTGTAATCACGCATATGAATACGCATCAGATACGTGTGTTGACTAATGTGGATTAAGAATAATATATTGATTTATTTTACTTGGTATGAAAACTGATAACAACTAAGAATTAGTGCGATTGACTACGTCGAATACATCCAAATCTTGTAGGTCGCCTTATCGTTTTTGTACATTCAAAACCACCCATCAATACAAAAAGTGGATGCTTCCGACAAAAAGCTGATACCTGAAAATGATTCTCCATATACACACACACACACATATATATATATATATATATATATATATATATATATATATATATATATATGAATGGTGCAAGAGAGAGATAATGTAAGCAAGAAGGACAGTAGTGATAGCATTTCATATGTTTATGGCATCAAAATTATTAAAATAAAATGATATATTAAAAACGATATTTGACACACACCAAAGGCTTGTATTATGAACAGATAAATAATATTTACGGCATATTTTGGTAGTATTGCGTAGATACGCCGAAGGTTACAAATAATCTATTCCAAGACCGTTACTATCAAACTCTCACACATACACATATATACGCACACACTTACAGGCACACACACACACACAGGAACACATACACACACACAAACATACACGCAGGTAAAATTACAACCATTGATATATATATATATATCAATGATATTAATAAATGGAAACTATATTTATAAAACCATATTTATTCTATTATATATATTTCAAGGGTACCAAATTTATGGTACCCCCTCATCAGATAAAATACAAAATTTGTTTCATAAATAAATACTGGCATACCCAGGAATCAGACCTTAACAGTTCAGGTTCCGTTTGGAACTATATTTGTGGAAATGTATTTGTGGAATTACCAACAAATTAAATATCTCTTTGCTTATATATATATATATATATATATATATATATATATATATATAGGAACAAGTAGGACCCCGATAGCTGAGCTCAAGCCGTTTCGACGGATAACTCTGGACTAAATAAACATTTTTAGCCTGGTAAATGAATAGCCGAACTTCTCGGGGGGTAATCATATATGGTAAAAGCGATTGTCACAAGGATTGGTCAAAAGTTTGTTGTTAAGACATATGATTCTATCATGGCATTTTGTGGAAGGTAGGGTAGCTGAACTTGCCAGTAGAAGAAAGAGGGAGAGGGAGTGAAGGAAACCCTGTCAAGCGTTGAAAGTGAAAAATACAGCAGATTCTAAGGATAGTGTATAGAAGGTCGAAAAAGGTATACTAGAGAAGGGGAGGGGGAGTTGAAACAATAAGTAAATTTAATGGGAGTAAACAAAAAAGTCATTATAAAAATGAGGAAATATATAAAATATATATAAAAAAATATATAAAAAACAATTTCTGGTTACTACTCCCCTTCCACAATCATCACATCTCTTACTGGTACTGCTAAGCTATAGAAACATTTATTAGGTGGGAAGGAATACTAAATACGATATTTTAGTGAAAGAATTTTATGAGGCCATAATTATAGGGGCTCTACCACCACTACGATAGTTAGTAGTAATCAGCCAATGCTATCTTACAATGACAGGTTAATAAGTTGAAGACCAACATACTAAAAAAAAAACTAATACGAAATATTAATTCAGACTCCCGAAACTAATACGAAATATTAATTCAGAATCCCGAAACATGAATACTAATACAATATATATAAAAGTACTGCTACAATACATAAATTCTAATACAATCTACATAAATACTCATACAATATATATAAAAAAACTAATACAATATATATAAATACTGCTACAATACATAAATGCTAATACAATTTACATAAATACTCTTACAATATATATGAAAAACTAATACGAAATATTAATTCGGAATCCCCAAAACATAAATACTAATATACAAGAAACTGGAGCAGAAATACCACTAAGAAATCTAAAAATCTCGGAAATGAGGCAGCAACCAGAGAAGAAAGCAACGACATCATGGTGCACGCGGATAAAACTGGTAACCTCTATTTCGTCAACCCCGACAGATACCACACACTGATCAGGAGCAGCCTAAACTGCGCCTATAAAAAGGCTAAGCACTCAAGCATCGAGGACATAAATCGAGATGGACAACAAATTACCCCCAGCCTCGGGGTCGCCGACCGCACTGAGCCCCTAGACCCACGGACTCCCTACGTCACACTGAAGGACCACAAATCCGACTTCGATCGTAAACCATCTATCAGGCTTATAAACCCAACGAAGTCCGACATAGGGAGAATCAGTAAAAAAAATCCTAGACGGCGTTATACCAACAGTTAAGTAAAACGCCAGACTTACCCTATGGGTCAACATCCAGGAAGTAATCTCATGGTTCAGCAATATGGAGGACAAACGAGAGACAACATTCATCCAGTTTGACATAGAGTGTTCCTATGCTTCAATTACCTTACCGCTCCTTACTTCAATTACCTTACCGCCGCCTTAGACTTTGCCGAGACACTCGCGCCCATCACCGACCAGAAAAGAAATATCATCCTCCACGCCAGGAAGACAGTCCTACTTTTCGACAACTCCAAATGGATACAGAGATCTCCCGACTCCCCCTTCGACGTCAGTATGGGCGCGACTGATTGCATTCGGCGGTGGTTTGTACCGGGATGATGGGCTCCTTATCTTCAAAGGGTACAACCCCAGTAGTACAGACCGGGCCCGTAAACAATTACTCAGCTTCTTCCGCGACTGGGGATTTAAAATAACACTACAAACGTCCCTAACCAGAGTAAACTTCCTGGACTTTACCCTTAACCTCGATAACGATCTGTACTACCCATATAGGAAATCAAATGACAACCTTTACTACATCCACCGCCCGTCGAACCATCCTATAAACATCACCAATAACCTGGTTAAAAAAATCTCCCGCTGCATATCTCGTTTGTCCGCTAATGAGCGGATATTCGACGAACATGCGCCTTATTACAACCAGGCTCTCAACCGGAGTGGCTTCCGGGAGGAAATATCCTATTATCTAGCTTCCATTAGCGGGACCAGCAGGCGACACCACCGCTCACGCAACGTAACGTGGTTCAATCCTCCCCACAATGCCGAGGTGACACCACCTATCGGGAAAATCTTCTTTAGGCTCATCGAAAAACACTTCCCACTACAACACCGCTACCACAACATAATCAACAAAAACACCATCAAACTCTCCTACAGCACCACATCTATCTTTGCACAAAACATCGTCTCCTCTATCAACAAAAAACTCAACCCCTATGGAAGAAATAACCTAGATAGCAGTGGAGAGCCGACCAGCAGGTGTAACTGTCCTGATGGATCCCTTTGCCTCATCCACAACAGGTGCATAGATCGTAATGTGACCTACCAGTGCAAGTGAGGACGGACACCTCCAACAAAGCTTATATAGGATTAACCGCTTGTGACTTCAAGACCCGGCTCTACCAAAACAGACATACTTTACGAAACCCGGCCCGGCGTCACGCCACTACACTTTCGGGCCACATCTGGGATCTCAAAGATAATATTATAACCTACAATCTCACTTGGAGCTTACTGTCCAGAGCCAACTCTTACACAGGAGGACGCCGTCCGTGTAACTTATGCTCGGAGAAAACAATACAAATGCTGTTTCGACGGACCAACTCCTAAAAAAGAAAGACGAACTGGTAACTGCATGCAAACACAGATTCATAGGACTTACCTCGCTCTCAAAGCCCATAATGACCCGGGGGGTGGGGGTAGACAAGGGCTGACACACCCCACTTGCCGACTTTGTAAGGGGTAACCCCTGCTTACAAAGGTAGACGTAACTTTTTTTTATATATTCTTTTTTATATATTTTTTATCGTTTCCTCTATATTTCCTTATTCCCCTCCAAGCCTTCCTAGTCCGTCCACCCCATAAATCCTTCTTTGTCGTCGTTCTTTTCACCTTCTCGCCCACCCCGATGCAACCCTTCGGTCCTCTGTAGCCTCAATACCCCCACCCCCTTTTATTTTATGATAGAATTGGCCGATTCCGCTTTTTATAGCAGATATGCTAGACCCCAGATACTTGCTTTCTTCTCTGGTTGATGCCCCATTTCCGTGATTTCTAGATTTCTTAGTGGTATTTCTGCTCTAGTTTCTTGTATATTAGTATTTATTTTGGGGGGATTCCGAATTAATATTTCGTATTAGTTTTTCATATATATTGTACGAGTATTTACGTAGATTGTATTAGAATTTATGTATTGTAGCAGTATTTATATATATTGTATTAGTCTTTTTATATATATTGTATGAGTATTTATGTAGATTGTATTAGAATTTATGTATTGTAGCAGTACTTTTATATATATTGTATTAGTATTCATGTTTCGGGAATCTGAATTAATATTTCGTATTAATTTCGGGACTTGAATTAATATTTCGTATTAGTTTTTTTTAGTATGTTGGTCCTCAACTTATTAACCTGTCATTGTAAGATAGCATTGGCTGATTACTACTAACTATCGTAGTGGTGGTAGAGCCCCTATCATGATGGCCTCATAAAATTCTTTCACTACAATCTCGTATTTAGTATTCCTTCCCACCTAATAAATTTTTCTATAGCTTAGCAGTACCAGTGAGAGATTTGATGATTGTGGAAGGGGAGTAGTAACCATAAATTGTTTTTTATATATTTTTTTATATATTTTTTATATATTTCCTCAGTTTTATAATGACTTTTTTGTTTACTCCCATTAGATTTACTTATTGTTTCAACTCCCCCCTACCCTTCTCTAGTATACTTTTTTCGACCTTCTATACACTATCCTTAGAATCTGCTGTATTTTTCACTTTCAACGCTTCACTGGGTTTCCTCCACTCCCTCGCCCTCTTTCTTCTACTGGCAAGTTCAGCTACCCTACCTTCCATAAAATGCCATGAGAGAATCATATGTCTTAGCAACAAACATTTGACCTATCCCTGTGACAATCACTTTTACCATATATGGAATTACCCCCTGAGAAGGTCGGCTATTCATTTACTAGGCTAAACATTTTTATTTACTCCAGAATTAGCCGTCGAAACGGCTTGAGCTCAGCTATCGGGGTCCTACTTGTTCATATTACCCGCTCTACTACCCCAAGTATTGAGTACTTTGGTGCCATATGGTCCATCCGGTTCCTTACTACATTTCCTTCATTATATACATACATATATATGTATATATATATATATATATATATATATATATATATATATATATATATATATATATATATATATATATATATATATATATATATATATATATATATATATATATACATACATATATATACATACACATATAGATAGACAGGAGTAAATGCTAGGAAAGGTATTAGGTTCACACCTATTGAGAGTTAGGGGGTGTGAATGCGACGTTTCGTACATAAGCACTTCGTCAGGAGAGTGGTGGGAAGAAGAATGAGGAGGATGAGGAAGTGGAAAAAAATATATGTATTTATATATGTGTGCGTGTGTGTGGTGTGTGTGTGCATGCGTGTACGTGCACATATGGGTGCGTTTGTAAATATGCACTCTCGCACATCAATCCACATGCACACACACACACACACACACACACACACACACACACACACACACACATACACACACACACACACACACATATATATATATGATTGATTTAATGACGGAAATCATAAAAAGTTTCCAAAACATTAAATAATATTCTACAGAATTTTGATGCATACGTCTTGTTTCATAATACAGGCATCCGAGGTTGTTTAGCTAGAAAGAGAAATATATATTCATAAATATATTTTCCTAAAACAATATGTTAATATTTCTGTACACCTAGGTGAATGTAAGTATTTCAGAGAAGTCACAATACGAAATATATAAACACTGAATCCACTGCAATGGAAGAGAACTCATGTACGATGAGATGGTGGTCAAATTTTCATATAGAGTACAAATCATGTTTAAATTAACAAAATAGAAGCGAAATTAAATCGAGATTAGAGACTTTACATGGTGCCATGCTACCACTTAGTCTTCACATGATGCCTTCTTACCAGTGAGCATAATCTGCGATGCAGTTTTGATAACGGTTTAATGAATTTTATACTGAACTAGCAGAATGGCCCGGCATTGCTCGGGATTCTAAACATAGATTGGCATGTTTAACCCTCGTTTCTGAAACAGTAAGAAGTACGGAATACCTCGGACTGGCGACCATCGAATAGCAGATTCCACTGACGATTCGTTTGCCCACCTTTTTCTATTTCTTGCAGCTTTCGCACTATTTCGGCCAATGGAGTATCTCTTCCTTCGAGGCATGACCTAAAAGCAGGTCGAAGTACACCAAGACTAACTAGTAGAGTAAGGAGTAAACTCGTCAGTGATGCATGTGATTTCCGAACCGTTGACTATGTAATTACTAAGCCATGAGTGTCGTCTTAACCTGGGCGGGACGTTATAGCTATGTATCTATCTGTATTACGACATTATGAAAACATTGACTTCGTTATCTGTGTGTGTGTGTATATATATGTATATATATATATATTGTATATATATATATATATATATATATATATATATATATATATATATATATATATATATTTCGTTTCTGAATTTGTTTAGCAAGATTCTTTATCTGAAAACGTGTGTTGAAACCGATATTGTTATACTTTGGGAGGGTCATGTTGCCAATAAGAAACACACGCACCAGTTACTTTCACTTCAATTTATTATAAATTAAATTTATAAATTTAGGAATTTATAAATTTCCGGTTGGTTGGTTAGTCCACAATCAGACGATTGTTCATATATTGTCAAATTCTTTCGTCACACATTCTGTGACCTCTTCAGTGACTGGGGATTCATTCTTTTCTTTGTTTTTGTGCCTCTCCTTTGTTCTGTCCTATGCCATCTTGTTTTTCGTAGATGGCGTAGGACAGAACAAAGGAGAGGCACAAAAACAAAGAAAATAATCCCCAGTCACTGAAGAGGTCACAGAATGTGTGACGAAAGAACTTTGACAATATATGAACAATCGTCTGGAACCAACCAACCAACCGGAAATTTATAAATTCCTAAATTTATAAATTTAATTTATAATAAACTGAAGTGAAAGCATTTGGTGCGTCTGTTTCTTATTGGCAACATGACCGTCCCAAAGTATAACAATATATATATATATATATATATATATATATATATATATATATATACAGATTAGAGCAAACATCACGAGCGCTCTATCTCAAAATTATTTTTGAAAAGCATTAGAAATGCTCAACCGGTAAAATCTTGAAAATAAAACAGAATACCAACCAATACTTATTACTAATTTATACTTATTCCTAATTAAACTATGTTTCACTCGGAAAAATTTGTCAGCATTTTCTTTTCCTTTTTACTAATATATATATATATATATATATATATATAAATGTATCCGAGTTTTTCGAATTCCATTCATTTGCAATTATGCTAACAAGCCTCAATTGTATACCCATGTCAGTAGAATGAACACTTCATTCTTGCTCTTGTGTTGGCATGCGAACAGAACTGCAGACACTAATGTTTTTGGGTATCACCCTTATCAGTACAGCTCACTGTTCACCTGCCAAACAGTGAAAATATGTGCTATTTTCAAAAATACACAGTGACATATCGGCCTAATTTGTATATTAGCAGACTGGCTGATCAGTCAGATCTGCATTTTAACAGATCCACTGATCAGCCAGATTTGCATATCAGCTACTGGCCAGTCAGTTTCCTGTATACAGAGCGATAAATGACCGGCTTTGCCAAATTCAAATAAAAGAGAAAATTTCGCTCTACAAGGCTGAATACAATAAATGTAATCTGAGTTTTTCGAATATTAATAACATTCGATTCATTTGCAATTATGCAAACAAGCCTCAATTTTATAGCCATGTCAGTAGAATGAACACTTTATTTTTGCTCTTGTGTTGGCATGAGAACAGAACTGCAGGTGAACAGTGAGCTGTACTGATGAAGCGTGATACCCAGAAACATTAGTGTCTGCAGTTCTGTTCGCATGCCAACACACGTCTTCACGAACCAAACTATCGTTTCCCTGTTTTCCTTCGGTTGCAACGTTTTTCGAAATATTTACTTCTGCGTTTTATGTTTTCATAATGTCGTAATGCAGACAGCCATACATACAGATATATATTATAATGATGCGACGTTATAGCTTTGTATCTATCTAAAAAGACAGACTAAGAAAGAGAGAGAGATCGCTAACCGGCGCCTAATGCGGTCCCTAGTGCATTGAAAATTTGAAATAGCTTTTGCTCAAAACATTCAGAGGACCATAAGTATTACATGTGTAAAGTTTGAAAAAAGTCGGTTGGGTGGTTCTCGAGGTTTAGGGATACAGACAGACATTCTCAGTTTTAAATATATAGATTATATACTAAATTCATTTAACTTAAAAACGTCACAACAATAAAATATATATTTAATATATTTTAAAACTGTCATGATATCGGAAGAAACCGAGAGACATATGAAAGTGACTGTACATAGTAAACATTGCTAATGTCTGAACGCTACCATCCATACAACTATGCCAGCCTTAGTACACACCAGACAGACTAAAAAATATGCACTAAAAATAGCAACAGTAAAAGATCATAGCAGTTAGTGCTTTCATATGCGTCTTAATATAATCCTTGCAACTGATGAGGCTCTTGAGCCTCATCATTTTCAAGATTTATATTAAGACGCATATGAAAGTACTAACTGCTATGTTCTTTTGCAGTCAGCATTACGCACTGGACTATGAGCACCATCAAAACATAGATCCCTATAGCAAACAACGCCACAAAAATCAATTTGTGTAGATTATGACACTGCTCACTACGCATGAATCAAAATACATAGTTTAGTTTCTCTCTAATTTTAAGAAATGATAATAAAATAGTGTTTGATTAACTACGCGCTATAATGTTGTTGAATGGCTGTACAACTTAGCAACATAAAAAAGAATTTATGTCAGAGAATTGACTTTCTGTGTATGGCTATTCTTTTTCAGAAACACCTGTCAAACAGATATTTTATTTCTCGGGTAAAGACGATAATACATAAATACCTGTCTGGAGTTTTATACGAATCCGTCTTATAGCTATGTCTAGATCACCGCACTGTTCATTACATCAGCGGTGGAAACAAGACTATACAATAGCCACGATGAAAAACGCTGACCACTCACTGGAATGGTCTTCCAATTGCTCTACCTATCATTGCAGCAACCATTTCGAAATGGGATGTCTACGTTTTGTAAGTTGTATATACTCGCAGCGTCCGAAATTATGGCCAAGGCATTAGAAACGAGGTTGGCGCTTGTCGTCAGGAGTCTTGTTGGAGACGCACAGACATGCGCCATTCCCAAGGGATCCATCATCCATAACAACGCTCACCTCATGCGATAACATCACGAAAAGGATAGCTAAGAACCTGGCACCGGTAGGGCTCCGTTCAATTTAGATCAATCGGAAGAATTCGATAGGGTCGACCATCAATGACCAGCCGGCCGTCGTGAGGGCGGCGGGCTTTGGGCCAGTGTTCAGAGGGTGGGTTGCTTCTATACACAGGGACATCTACCCTGTAGTGAGAGTAAGAGTTCACCTTTCGGAACCAGTTACCATCATGCGCTCTGTCCGCCAAGGTTGTCCCTTTTACTCTATGTTGTATGTATCTGAATCATCATAGCACAAACTAGAGATATTAAGAGGCATCCCGCATGAATGGGAGTGCGGGAGAACCGTGTTAGCTTATGCTGGCGACGTCACCGTATTGGTGTCGAACGCCACATATATCGAGGCAATTGGCACTACTCGAAGAGAATATAAGGCGGTGAAAGGAACAACGATTAACCAGGATAAGTCGTTGGGCCTGCAGTTTGGCCCTTGGAAATTCAGGTGCATGCCGTCCATAAGGGTCCTTAGGCGCTGGACGGACGGACCGGTTAAATTGCTAGGTGCGTGGGTTGGTCACAACCTCCAGATGGACATAAACTGCGACGAGGTGACGAACCGGTTGGCCTATCACACCTAGAAATGGGCAGAGAGAAAGTTATCCCTGAATGGTTGCATAGAGGTGGTGAACGCGTACATCGCATCCGTCATCTACTAACACCTAGTCGACGTGCCTTGTCCTAAGCCTAGTCTAACTACACTGAAGCATTTGCACTTTCACTTTTTGTGGAAGGGACGCATTCTGATGGTCAGGCAGCCAATCTGCAGTCAACACCCGCTAATTGGAGGACTGGGAATGCAGTGGCTGGTGATATGCAGACATGCGCTGAGACTACATCTCCATATTTTCCTAGACGGTGATCAGGCGTGGTCACTTTTCGCTAGACACGTTTTCCCCCAGCTCGTCCCCTAGACGGAGATGCAATCCTGGACCAAGCAGAAACCGAGAGGGAACGCTTGGTAACTGGTGTGTCTACAAGTACTCACTACCCTTTGCCTATCGGGCATTGTGATTGGTGGAAACTCAACTTTGGTTTTCTATAGAGGGTTAGTGGAGGGTAAGCGTGATGACATCCTGCAGGAAACTCTGGGTCTCGACGAAAGCCATTTAACAATTATCGTATTGAGGTCTTTCGCTCAAAGGCCAATGGATACATTTCTGAAATCTCTGGCCTGGCAGAGGTACAGGCATGGAAGCGCCGTCAGCCGGGCTAGTTCTAGATGCTCGTGGGGTGACGAGACCGTCCTGCACGCACACGTCGTGTCCGAGTATCGCTGATTTGTGGATTTATGTTGAACATCTGCTTTCTCATGTAGAACTGTCCAATTATCAACTAAATCCAGCATGAAGATTGCTCCCCCCCCCCCGCCATCCTTTAACAATGAAGGGCAGGCAGTTTTTATCGGCCATAGTGAAAGATGTCGTACGGTGGACGCGTCTGGGTGGAGAGGGAGGTGTTGTTTTACAGGCAGTTTGTTGAAAGGTGGGTGTGAATTAAGTTGTTTTATTCATGTAAATGTTTTATATACATAGAAATTGTTTTCGTCTATTTACATTGTGTTGGCAATAAATCTATACACATGTTGCTGTTCCGATGACAACTGTACGAATTCGTTGATTAATGGACACCCTTCTTGTATACATCACTCGTAATAACGGTAGATACGGCAGATACCACAGATGTCTGCACCTTCAACGCAATCCTCGGTGGTTTTATCGTGTCAGTCTTTGACAAGACTAGTCTTCGGAAATGAGATTAAAACTATTTTTTGTCAGCTAAGTAAATTGGAAAGCAATAAAGGTTTTACTGAAAGAAAAAAAGTCATTGAACATTGAACTATCAACCTTATAAATGTGAGACGAACACCCTAACTACTAAGTTACACGCGTTCATATCGATATTTATGCTGTAATACAGCATAGCATAGCAGAAAATCTGTCTAAATGCGCCTGAATTTATTAATTGATCCAGTTCCTAAGAATGTATTAAATTTGCAAATTAATATAAAAGTGTACCTGACTGAGGCAATTGACATTTGGTCGGATAGTCTCTCCCAAATGCCTAAAATGTTTACAAGTAACCAATAACTGAGCATTAAGTCACACACCCAGGATTCTATCCTCATTCCAGTCACACACCCAGGAGTCTATCCTCATGCCACATACCACATGCAAATCTGTCCCAATACCAAGGCATCTGTCCTCCTTCACGGCCACAAGCCTATCAGGCCTACGCTTATCCTGGTTTAATTGACATTAATCTACTGAGAGTATACGTCCTTATTCTGGATTAATCCCCTAGTAGAGCCCATGCTTATCCTGGTTTAATTGACATTAATCTACTGAGAATACACATCCCTCTTCTGGATTAATCCCCTAGTAGAGTAATATTCGGACCATATTGAACATTTCATGGAGAGACCAAGTTAGCAATGAGGAAGTGATGAAGAGGTCAGGATTGGAGAGGTTAAGTGACGTTGTCCGGAAGAGGAGACGGCGGTTCGCGGGTCACATCCTTCGTTTGCCGGCAGATCGACCTGCTCATATTGCCATGGATTGGGTACCAGAAGCTGGCAGGAGAGAACGGGGAAGGCCACAAAAAACATGGCGGAGCACATTCAGGGAGGCCCTGCGGGAGATGGGAATTACCTGGAGAGGTGCTAGAAGGGCCGCCAGTGACAGGATCAAGCGGAGGAAGCTCGGCGCCCAATGTTCCGCAAGGAACTGGAGGAACTAAGACTAAGAAAGAGTAATGTTAAATGAAATGTGTTGTTGGAGGAGACAACGCCCGCCCTATCCTGTAACTGAACGGAGAAACACCTCTTTGTTCTCTTTCACACAGATACACAACTTCACTACAAAACCTGAGCAATCAACTAACTACCCATCCAGCTAACAAGCACGCCTACAATTCACAACATATCAACAACAGATCATCACAAGAATCTCTACAACCCTCGAACAAAGAAAATATACTAACTCCTATTAAAATAAGTAAACAGCATCTACATACTTTGGAAAAAACCTTAATTTGTTATTACTGTAATCGAAAGTCACAAATATTCACTCGGTTTGAAGAATCACTACATAAAACTACATATCAGTGGAATATATTCTTGCCAAAATCCGAAATATATATTACTCCACACACAGCGTTGAGATCTCCAGTTCTTTGTGGTTTGCGCAAAGAATACTCAAACTATTATGGACATGTGTTTGTGCGTGTGAAGAGTATTATTATTTATATATATATATATATATATATATATATATATATATATATATATATATATATATATATATATATATATATATATATATATATATATATAGATAGATAGATAGATATGTATATATATGTGTGTGTGTGGGCTGATGCATATGTATATGTATTATTCTTGCCTACTTCACTTATCTCACTCTCAAATGTACTTAATGAACAAGAAACCAAAATGGATGCATTAACACTATAGAATTTTCTCGCATACATATTCACCTATACATACCTATGTATGGGTGGGTGTGCACGCAAACACAAACACACACAGACTCATACATACACACATGTATATATATATGTATAAATATATATATACATATATACATATATATATGTGTATATATATATATATATATATACATATATATATATATATATATATATATATATATATATATATATATATATATATATATATATACACACATATATATTATATACACACACACACATATATATATATATATATATATATATATATATATATATATATATACATATATACATATACATATAGATATAGATATATATATACATATACATATACATATATATATATATATATGTATATATATATATATATATATATATATATATATATATATATATATATATATATATATATATATATATATATATATATATATATATATATATATATATATATAATATTTCACACTATAATTGTATTTCACACACTTCCTTTCTTTCCATTTCTTACCATTTCAGTGAAATATCGTTAGTGAAATAAAATTAAGCTTTCACACGTAATTCTGCTTTCTCCAACATTCACTGTTTTGTCATTTAAGCTCTGCTTACAATAGCTAATGAAGAGGCACTAGACACTAGCATACATTGTAAAGATTCAGCATTTTTTTTACAAGAATCTCCGATAATGTAATTACAGTTAACATAGTATGTGACTAATTATGTACCGAATCCAACGTCATCTCTGCTGCTCTCATAAGAGATATTCTCATTATCTTAATACTTAAAAGTGAATGTATCTATGAATGTATGCATAATCCGTGTTCTGCTCGATAATTTTTGCATAAAAAGCATTTCATTTCCCGCTAAAGGTCATGTCCTGTGCTCTCTAAATGATATATATATATATATATATAGGGGTATATATATATATACATGGGGGTGTATACGTGTATATATATATATATTATATTATTGAATACTGTTGGCTTCTTGCTACAATACTTTCTATACCTTTCATTTATATATATATATATATATATAGGAGGAAGTTATAGTTTACTTGAAGCATTGTGTAATGAGGTATAAACGTTTGTATATGTATAATAAAGTCAAAACAATGCAGGTATGGACATAGAATAAAGAATACAAATGCAACAGATATTGTTGACATTAGTCTTTTACCTTAGATTTTTTTAAATATCTCTTCCTCGGAGGGAAGTAAAGCGGTTAAACCAGTGTTCTAAATAGCTTGCCAAGTCATGCTGACAGGAAATGGTATAGAGTATCTGTTCTATCTCTAATGTCAAAGAGTTAAGGTTAGGTGGATAAAGAGTAGTCTCCCTTTAAAAGGATTTTTTGTACATGCCTGTTTAAGTGTGTGGGAGAATGTGTGATGTGTAAGTATGTGTGTGCGTATGTGTGTGTGAGTGTGATAAGATATGTATATACGTAAATGTGGGGGATAGATGTTATCGCGTGTTAGAACTGGTCTTTGTGTGCGTATGTGTGTGTGTGAGAGAGAATAAGTGGAGGTGTAAGCGTGTGTGTGTGTGCGTATGTGTGTGTGTGTGTGCGCGTGTGTGTGTGCGTGTGTGTGTTGGGGGTGTAAATATGGGACTAGATGCTATATCAAGTTATAAATTGCGTGTTGAGTTCTAGTCTATTATTGATTGGTGGTTGTGTTTTGTCTATAATTAGTGGTTCCTTAATTCTAAGATTGCCGAGGTTTCTTTCCTTAGTTTCTATCCTAACTGTTATGGTTTTGTCGGTGTTTTTGCATATAACTAGGTGTTTCTTAAATGAGGAAGCGTTAGTATTGAGGTGTTCTGTTATTCTTATGTGGAGTGGTTTGATGGTGCTACCTACGTAGAGGTTGTTGCATTTGTCACACTCTAGTCTGTATACGACGTAAGCCTGGTGGCATAGGTCTGTGTCGTTGATGGGGCAGTTGGCTATTCTGCAGCAGTTGTCATGTCTGGTGGAGTGTCATTTGGTTAGCTGTCCGCGTAGAGAAGGACCTGAGTGAGCCAGTTGGATATCTAGTCCCTCTCGTCTGATAGCTCTGCGGATGGCTGTTGTTGTTTCGTCACTGAAGTGTGGGAGCTTCAGGAAGCAAGTATTAGTGCCTCGGGTGTGGTGTCCTCTGTTCTTTCTGGCACGGTTTGTGGTGGATGTCGTGTATCCGTTCAGTTTAAGTACTTCCAGGAAATGTGTGGTGTGTGTGTCTCGGTCGCTAGCGTCAGTGCATTTGTTCCGGATACGTGCCAGTTCGTTCCTTATGTATCCGAACTTAGCGCTGGCTGGGAGGGCCGATCTGAAATGTACGAACAGGTCCCTGCTGGCGGCTTTTTTATAGAAGCAAGTGTGGATGTTGCCTTCCTCTGTTACCCTGAGTTGGAAGTCCAGTAGAGATAGGGATCCGCGGTCATCGGGGTGTTCCATGCTGAACTTTATACTGGCGTCCATGCTGGAGAATGTTGTATATATTTTATCCGCCTCCTCACAGGATGATGTAAGGATGAGTATGTCATCCACATATCGGATGAAGAAGGTAGGGGAATGGCAGGTGTTGAGGGCTCTGCATTCTAGCTGGTTCATATAGGTGATGGCCAGCAGGCCCGACAGGCTGGATCCCATGGGTAATCCTGTTGTCTGTCTGTATGTGTGGTAGTGGAAGGTGAAGTACGTGTTGTCCACTGTGAAGGACAAAAGCTGGTGTATGTCCGTCGGAAGGAAGCCGTAGCATTTAATGTCCTCTGCGACCACGCACTCCGTCAATAAATCGACAGCTGGATGAGCGGGGACTGTAGTGTAGAGGGAGACAACGTCGAGGCTAAAGGCGTATCTATTTAGTTTAAGTTGTTCTGGCTGGAATTGGTGTAGTCTACGTATGACTTAGTCGGAGCTACTGACGTGCCCGGGAAAGGTGGAGAGTAGAGGCTTGAGGACCTGGGAGAGGAGCCAGGAAATTTTGTATAGGGGTCCTTCTATCCTAGAGACGATGGGTCTTATTTGTGTCTTAGTACTATTCTTGTGGGTCTTGATGAGGTGGTAGAAAGTGGGCAGTCTGCTATTTCTAGTGGTGTAGTTCAGCTTAACTTTATGTGGAAGTTGTTTTCTCTTACAGATGGCGAACCAGATGGAGTTGGTCTGTTTTTCGATCTGGGCTGCAGTCATGTCCGGGATCTTTGTATATAGTTCATTGTCGCTTAGGTGTTCAAAGGCTAGGTTGTTGTATGTGGCTTGAGAGATGACGCAAAACACTTTACCTTTGTCGGATGGCAAGTATATAAGTTCCCTATTCCGTAGGTTCTACAGGACGGGTTGTTGTGTCCTGGAGAGGTTTGGGGCTATCTTCTTCTGTTTCCATAAGATGTTAAATACGGAATGTTTTAGCCTCGAGAGTTTTTCTTCAAGCTCGCGGTTGGCAGGCGGTGGACAGAATGGGCGATCCAGTTGGTATATCGGGAATATGGGTTTGTTGGGTTCCGTGGTGTTGTTGCCAAGAGTCGATATCCATTTTAGTTGGTAGGCAGCCCGACAGAAATTCGTTTCTATGTCGAGCCATAATTTGTCATCCAGTCTCTGTTTCAATATGAACTTGGGACCCGAGCTGAGGAGGCCTAATTCCTCTCGGCAGAGGGATCCTGTCAAGTCTGTAACGAGGTGTTTTTTGTCAGGTGTGTTGTTGGTTGGGGCGCCGCTAGGTTCGGTGTTAGTACCGTCTTGTTCGCCTCTGTTGGTGCTTAGAGTTGGGATGTTGTTAAGACGGTTAGCCGTGCTGAGTTTGAGAAATGTTTGCGTTAGTCGTATTTTCTCGTAGTCTCGGCGATGGTGGTATGACCTGTCTATAGCGGTGGAGATAATTCTGGACAGAAGTCCTGGGGTTTCAGCGAGTTGTGGTACAAGGCTGGAAATAGTCCGTATGTGTTGTAGCGTGCGGTGTAGGTGTTGTATGAGTTTTCTTAGGCAGAATTTTTGTATGTAGCTAAGTGATCGTTTGAGGCCTGGTGATTTGAAACATGTTGGTAGGTGCAAGTAAGTTTTTGATAGTGGTGGGGATGATGTTGTTATTCAGGCATCGTTTTAGGAAGTTTATTTGGCAGCCGGTTTTGGCGCGCTCTTCAGGTAGCTGTTCTATCTCTTTGACATTAGAGATTGAACAGATACTCTATACGATTTCCTGTCAGCATGACTTGGCAAACTATTTAGAACACTGGTTTAACCACTTTACTTCCCTCCGAAGAAGAGATATTATCTAGAAAATTAAGGACATTTTAATAAATCTAAGGTAAAAGACTAATTGTCAACAATATCTTTTGCATTTGCATTCTTTATTCTATGACCATACCTGCATTGTTTTGGCTTTATTATACATATACAAACGTTTATACCTCATTACACACTGCTTCAAGTGAACTATAACTTCCTCATATATATATATATATATAAATATATATATATATATATATATATATATATATATATATATATATATATATATATATATATATAGGAACGAGTAGGACCCCGACGGCTGAGCTCAAGCCGATTCTGGACTAAAAAAAAAAGTCCAGAAGTAGCCGTCAAAACGGCTTGAGCTCAACCGTCGGGGTCCTACTCGTTCCTATTACCCACTCTACTACCCTAAGTATTGAGTAATTTGGTGCGTTATGGTCCACCTGGTTCCTTACCACATTTCCTTCGTTATATATATATACAGTATATATATTTCTTTTTTTTTATTGATACATACCTTGAACCATCTCCTGAACTTCGTGGATGTAAGAACTCTACCTGAACAAAATTGTGTTCATTGTCGGAACAATTTTAGCGTTTTTAAGTAATTTATAGAAAATATAGTGGATCTATATTATTTCATTTATTTTATCTTATGTTTATGACTCAAACAATGGCATGTCTTGCTATTTGTAGCATTGAAGTACCTTATATGTACAATTAACCAAGAAATGAATCTTGCTGTAAAAAGAAATATAAAGATCAGAGGTTTTAGTATGGTTCAATCATGTTATATGTGGGAGAGACTGTTAGACAGAATATTCATTCAGGTGTGATTTTATCATCACTGAAACGCATCACACGAACAATATAGAACATTATAATCGTCTGTCAAAATATATCTTTTCAAATAGCTCAGAGAAGAACTTAGATTGGTAGGTTATGATGTGAGACATTCTGAATATATGGCCTTAAGGTTAGTATTACACCAGCCAGCATATGTGGGGGGGGGGGGGGGGGAAATAACCGATGGAGAAAATCATTAACTTTATTAACATACTTCATGAAATCACCGGGTTGAAGACTATACAGGACATTCGGTGATGGCTGGTCAACGCGGCTAAAATAGGCATGCTTTCTAGGTTCGATCAGAAAACCAGACAATATGAGAATAATTAAAATGTATGCTGCATCAATATTTATAACCTGATGAAATACAGTATAACATTATTCGTGAGCCGTAAAATTTCATGAGTTCTCTTGGACAGTTCTGCAAGAAATGCTGGTTATTCTGTAGAGTTTTTTCATGTCATATTTATTTTTGTATATATGGTATGATCTTTACAATTTGAAGGGTTTATTTTCGAATGAAAGTAAATCCTTCACGAATATTGCGACGATACATTTGGCTTTACGCTACAAAAAGGTAATTGAAACCACCGACTCATCACAAGTAGTACACGTATGATACTTATGATAGTTATTTTTTCTTAATATGGAAAAAATTCCCAGCTTGATTTTCGTTTCAATGTGCTTCCAGAAATGGAAAGAGTATAGATGACTCACGCAAGATTGTAAAGGAGAAGCTTAGGGAAAAAAAAGAAAGAAAGAAATAAAGAGCAATTCGATTGTTCGATTTTGTTTTGAATCTTTTCTGTTTCACATTTAGAAAGACGGTAATAGACTTGAAATATATTGAAATACACTGGGTTTCAAGATATTTCACCTTTATTTGTTATCCTTTATCTTTTAAATATTTCCACCGCATTGTAGCTTTTTTTCGAAATATATCAGATATTTTATATATATCTCACAATACTTTGTATTAACTATAGTACTTTAAACATTAATTACTAGGTTCTTCTACATTATGAACTACAGCTAAGTATTGTAGAATAAAACTGTTTTGTATAATAAGATTTGGTGTCTTTCATGCCTTCTAATGTACTCTCATGTGTAAATCATGTTCAAATTTACCTTTGCCTTTTTCACAATGCTGGCGTTGATTTCAGCAACCTCAACATGAATTTAATCACTTTTGATGTTGCTGACGAGATTTCATCTCCACTATGAGCCGTTGCATCACACCATCCTCTCCCATCATACTCTGTCTGCTAAGAATTCCTCTGAAGACACTGAACGTTTTGCTTAATTGGTCATTGACATTTAAATGTTAAATTCAACATCAAGTCTATTAGACTTAACAACTTATACGTGTCCTGCCGTGTAACATGATATGGAAATCTTATAGGACATCTTCTTTACAAAACTAAATTTGAAGGAAAATTGAAAATAGACATTATTCTAAATCTTATATTATGCCATCAAAATAGTAACTTATTATATAGGCCATCTCTCTCACTTTCTCTTACCTCTCTCTCTCTCTCTATATATATATATATATATATATATATATATATATGTGTGTGTGTGTGTGTGTGTGTGTGTGTGTGTGTGTGTGTGTGTGTGTGTGTGTGTGTGTGTGTGTTTGTGTGTGTGTGTGTTTGTGTGTGTGTGTGTGTGTGTGTGTGTGTGTGTGTGTGTGTGTGTGTGTGTGTCTGTGTTTGTGTGTAAAAATATCCGAAGGTGTGAAAAAAGTAAAAAGCCAAACAGTGCTCAGTCGGAAAGAGAGGTGATATATTATATTTATTTATGCTCATACACGTAACAAAAGCTGTACCTAATGTCTCAATGCCTAATATTGACCATACTCCAGAATGTAAAAGAGATAAAAAACTGTGACCTAATCTTCAGGAACTTATATGAGTTTATAAGATACCGTTAAAAGTAAGGCGTGATAAAACGCTAGTTTACGATTCACGTATTATAACGCCAAGGCGTAAATTTGAAATTTTGTTACCGTACAGGTGTTATAATTCGTGGGCTTTAGAAGCTATATGATATTAAGTGGTGGTATGTTATATAGAGACGGTATTATCTATTTGGGTATGAAGTGGTGTAGTATAGAATATTTACAATATTATTTAGGTTTGGAAAAAGAAAGATAAGGAAAAGATATTATGATAATATGTAAATCAAATGGAGGTGATGGAAAATCAATCGAATGTGTTGAGTATTTCCATTCAGCAAGCTTTTGTGATGGAAACATCCTCTAAATATTTCGCTCCTTGTGTTCAAATAGTTACTCTTCTGGTAATGACAAAACTTGTAATGTTCTAAATTCCACAATAAGACAGAGACAACATAGCTTGCTAACATTGTTGTAATCACTGGATCTTTCACGCATCTTCTATGTAATCTTTGTTGGATTATTTTCACTTTTAATTGTCAGGCTTTTTTGCCAGGGCTGTATAAGATCTCATATCAGGATCCCTGAAAGTGTGGAGATGCATGTGAAAACGTTTCTTGAAAAAATCTTGCACTATACCATCGTATATTTCTGTAACTTCAAAGTTTTCTGTGGTGTTTTGTGTAATCTTTGCCTCGTACACAACGGATTTCTTATTACATTTCTGTTGGAGAGGGCAGTTCTCTTTAATCCTACAAGAGCAGCTTGGATTAAAATCGGGTATATTATTTGCAGTAATTTGATAACTCATAGACGGGCCACGGGAATAGGATATCTTGAAGTCATTGTGTTAAACGTTGTTCATTTATGAAATATGTTTTTATTCCTTTATTTACGTATTATAACAAAAGTAAACAACTCATGATGTAAAAATTGAGATGTATATATTTGTGCCTGTGTGAGTGACGAGAGAGATTAAAAAGTACAAACATACAAAAACAGATATGCAATTATACAGTTATATTAGTGTTACTCTCGCTGAAAAAAGAAAATGAATGTCACAACGTAACGGACGATAATGCTTCATCAATAAGAGTATAATTAGGAGAAAGAGATTTATAACAGGATGCGTTAAATATATAGATATTTATATGTGTGTGTGTATGTGTCTGTGTCTCTGTGTCTGTGTAAATTGATTTACATGTTTATTTTCCTTAGATTAAACATGTGAAAGGTTATATATTATTATCTTAAACCAAACGGGAAATATTGTCGCTGGAATATTTCCAGTTTGGAATAAGATAATAATATATATCCTTTCACATGTTTAATCTAAGTAAAATATACATACATCTACCATACTATCGAAGCTACCTTATATCTTTATTTGTCTTACATCACTTATTCAGTTAATTTACATTATGTGGATGATCAAGAAATTACAGTGAAAATATTTTTCAAGTTTCAATATATTTATCTTAGAAATTTAAAAATCGTCCATAATCACACACAGTTATATATGTATACATATATACATAGACATACACGTACACACACGCACACAAGCATACACACACACACTATATATATATATATATATATATAGCGAGAGAGAGAGAGAGAGAGAGAGAGAGAGAGAGAGAGAGAGAGAGACATATATGTGTGTGTGTGTGTGTGTATGTGTGTACATCTTAGTTAAGTCTGTACAACAGTTACAGGCGTTGCGCCGTTCGAAGCACTCGATGATGTTACGAGATAGAGTGTTTATTTTGGGACCGACAATTTTCCAACATATCAGATATGCGTGCTTATATGTGACTTATCTGTCTTATCTGATGAGATGTCGAACAAAAGTCGCGCCCCGTCACCTTGATTGTACCCTGAGCTGATTGATATCGAAACAATTGTAATATGCTAATAAAATGTGTACATCAGATGCAACACTGACTTCGACACTTTTAAATATATATATATATATATGTATATATATATATATATATATATATATATATATATATATATAAAGAAATAGGATTTTGCTTCAAGCATAGCTTTATACAATATGTATAGATATTTCGTATCTCCAAGGAAATACGGTTTTAGGAAGCCGTAGCTATGCAAACACCGGAGAGCTAACGCCCTCTGGTGATGTCCAGCAGAAGCAAGGGGGACAACCGTCTATGCATTTCAGGCTTAACTGGCCTTCGCCAGGACGGTCCCTCCCACCACTTGCGACTGCTGGACTAGAAGACAGGCGAGAATATATAATTTTCTCGTCTGTGTAAATGAGCTGATTAATCTCATGTGCATATGAAGCTGCTGCTGGACATCACCAGAGGGCGTTAGCCAACCCCCCCCCCCCCCCCCCGGTGTTTGCATAACTACGGCTTCCTAAAACCGTATTTCCTTGGAGATACGAAATATTTATACATATATATATATATATATACGTATATATATATATATATATATATATATATATATATATATATATATATATATATATATATATATATAGAGAGAGAGAGAGAGAGAGAGAGAGAGAGAGAGAGAGAGATAGAGAGAGAGAGAGAGAGAGATTTATTTATATATATATATATAATAATTTGTGTGAGACACGTTGGCTGAGTCTTTTGACGGGAACGAAAAGGTATGTTTTCTATTCTCCGGCAACCACGTAAAATGTGTAAATCGGTGGCTAGTCGAGGGACAGAGTTGTATCGGGTTCCAATTTCTAATCGCTTTACCGTGTCGGTGCCACAAGCAGTCATGACCAGCATGGGCTGGGGTTTGGATTATGTCGATCGATTGGTTATTGATTAGCCGATACCTGCTGATGAAGACGCATAAGCCGATTATGCATTGTTGCATAATATATGCACGACGGAGGGTGCAGTGCAACTTACTGCTGCATTAAGTGCGGCCGAAACTGAAGTCCAGGAACTATTATATGCACCCGTTTTACGTGTGTTTTATTGAAGCGAATAATTATGTGTATACTCTGGGAATGTATCTTACATTGCCCATTGAGTACGCTGAGATACAACCGGTCCTGGCATCGATAAATATAGTGGGTCCATCAACTCCTTATATATATATATATATATATATATATATATATATATATATATATATATATATATATATATATATATAATATTTGATATCTTGGCGCAGGAACGGAGGTAAAAGCTTCATTGAAATCCAAGATTCTTTTTTTCAAGCCTCCAGGACAGTGAGTTAACTTCGGTTCCGACAGATCCTCTGGTACCCAACTTTACAGGGAAAAACGAAGCTCCTTTCCGCTGATTTCAGAGTTTTACAAGCACACATTACTTTCTGAATTTCCTGTTGAATACATAATCGATGTATTCCAAGAGACAGTAAGCTCCACCAACTTTACCACCTTCCCTTCCTTGCACCACAAGTCGAGATCGTGTCTATTGGTGGTAAACATTGGGAAGTTGTATTCGTTGTTCAAGTCATCTGAGATCTCTCAAATCATCTTCCATTTCGGGTTTGCCATTATCCAGTGGCTAGTTGGTAATGCTCTCATTCTTAATAAAATTTCGTCCTGCACTTCTACACAACTTGTAGTTTATTGTCATAGTTCATCGACTACCCCTTCTCTTCAACTGCACCAGCCAATACTCTAAGCAGCTAGTTATGAAACCTTGTATATATTCAGGCTTCATGGGCAAGTGGACAGCATGTGCATCAACGTTCCAGCCTTCCTACATTTGTACAGGTCACTTTCTTCTACTTTCCAACTTTCTTTCAATCCAATCTTCCGCTCCACCCCAAACTTATCCCAAGAGACACATTGTCATTGTTTTCTACATTGCAGAAAGGCCGTATAGTCATTTCTCACTTCCCCGCACATTCGTACATTACCTCGTAAACTACAGCAACCTTTTTCCCCTTCTGATTCATGTCGTTGTTTGTTCAGAAATGGAAATTTCCAAGCCTATTTTTATTGCTCTCTGTGACACCTACTGTAATTTCATCTCGTAGACAAGCCAGGGAGTTTTTTCCAGTCATGAGGCCTGAGGGTGGAATGGTTTAAAAATCATTTATTTGCATGGTCCAGCGTCAGCACGTTCTATCCCCTGCCATTCTAGATATCTTTGACTATTGAAGGGATAGGTAATTCTATGAGACTACAATACTTGTGCAGGCGTTTCATATTCATATACACTAATATATATATATATATATATATATGTGTGTGTGTGTGTGTGTGTGTGTGTGTGTGTGTGTGTGTGAGGGTCCTAGGTTCAATCGGGGGGGGGGGGGACCACAGTAAGTAAGGAAACGCTTTGTATTGGACACGCTTTGGAAACGCTTTGTATTGGACAACGTTTGTCTTGCACTATTACTGCGCGTCTCATCACGTATACTGACAGCACTTGAGGTGAATATAAACGTCACTTTGTGTTTGTAGCAAAGACTAATCAAAGTGACTTCAATACCTATTCTAAAAAGATAAAGGGAACTTCGATAGTTTCGAGAATAAATGTTTCAGTTTCCAGTCATCAAAAAGAAATACGTGTTGAATTAATATATAAGTGGCTGAGTATTCCTTAGATATTTCTACCCTTAATGTATGTCTCATGTAGATCCAGCATGACACAATACGCGACGAGACTGGTGCGTTGAATTACAGGCGCACCTATGGGCTTTCAGTTTCGATCTAGTCAAATTCACTTACAAAGTTTGAATCGTCTCAAGATAATGATAAACCACGCTTGTTTAGGATGCCACTGAGTGAGACCAAACCCCAAAACTAATGATTGTGAAGCAAAAATTTTAACTATCGAAGCATTATGCGTCTAATCTAGACTTGAGAAATTAAATATTTAAACGAAGGAGCCTCAACATGGTTGCAGAACCTGCTAGGTATGGCAGCCAAACCTTCCGTATTTTATATATCTTACCGTTCTAAAATATGGACGGATACATTTTCTTTTAAATTTTCTGTTCTATTTTTATTTTTTATTTTTATTTATTTTATTTATTTATTTATTATTTTTATTTTTTTGCTGTTTAATCATAAAGAATACAATAACCATGATAATTTTCCGTACCTGTGAGACTGGGTCGTGAAGAAAGAAAGTCATTATCATATTGGAGGGCGGTAGATTGGCAGTATCGGTAGAGAGTCGGACGCCATGCTTTCCAGCATAGTTACATCCCTTTAAGATCTGAGTTCAAATCCCGCCGAGGTTGACTTTGCCTTTCATCCTTACGGGGTCGATAAAGTAAAGTACCAGTAATGCACTGGGTAATTGCTGGCCTTGTGCCTAAAGTAGAAACAATTATCATATTGGAGAATGTGGTCATGGTCCTATGCTTACAACTGAAAGGACTCCGATAAATGCATCCAAGGGTCGACTACTGATGATGTTAATCTAGATGACGGATTAATTCATTCAAGTAATGACAGTAAAATGTGAACTCAGAAACCAAATGTTCGAAATAAATATTACTAGACTTTTTCCGATTTCAAACACCGCCACTGTGCAATAAGATAAGGACCAGTCAAGTACTGGGCTTGATATAATCGACTCTAATTGCAGCCCCACATATTTGACTTGGTGTCTTAATTAGAAGCCATTATAGTGAAACAAAACCGATATACATATAACCCATTCTGATTTGAACACAAATCCTAGTCCTTAGCTAAATACTAAAACGCATATATTTCCCTGTTCCTCTGTATATTGCTACTGTTATTACATTCCAGTTCTCAGCAATGCTGATTCTGGAAAATTGTTTCAATAGCTAAACTTTCTTTCTTATTAATTTATATCTATATTTGACTTAATTTTGTTTTTATTAAGATTTTTCTTTTTCAAAACAAATTTATCAATAAGACCAATTTCAATTAAAGCGACATCATAGACCTTATGTATGTTTTAATGAGATTTATCAATCAACTATTCTAATAAATATTTCAATTAAATACACAAAATCCACAATGTCTTCTCGTTTTTTATTAAAAATTTTCAATTAAATATTTTGATAAACAAGAATTTATTTTGTACATTCAAATATATTAATGTACGAAATAAATTAATAAAAATATCTATGTATAATGTTTAAACACGAGTTGTCTGTCATCAAATACATTTCATAAGAATCAACTGAAGTATGTAATATATGTATGATACGTGTTAGTGGTAAATGTCGAATTGATTCTAGTTTTAGTGTGTGAATATCACAAGTAAAGAAACATTTATGTCGATAAATGTAGCGTGTCCCACCAGAAATTGGCCGTGCGAAGCCAATTTTTAAAAGGATGAGGAGACATAGATAGCGCTTACCTAATGGGTGAGTGCTTGACCAAAACATACAGCCTGCTATTTTAATTGCCCCCCTGGGGGGTTTCGGTTTCTTTCATCTGTTATATCATATCTTCATACTTCAGTCTCTTTCATTTGTTATATCATATCTCCATTACACCCCCACTCCCCACCCACCCCCCAAAAAACATTAAAAAAATAATTCATGTTAAAACATCTGAATCTAATGTGTGTCACAAATAGATAACAGCAAGGATTGTTTGGGTTCACAATATCCTTGCTATCTCGGATGTACCCACAACCCACAATACAGCCAGTCAGTTCGTCTTAGACAATATCAACCACATTTCACCTTCAAGAGCACTCACTAATCTTTCCTCCAAAGCCATTTCGCCTGCCTTCGGACTGTCTCCCAACCAAACATACACGCCTCGTTGAATAGGGCTCTCGCTCCGATGACCTTCACCTTTCTCTACGATGTGAATATCATTTGCTCTGAAAACAAGTCACTCAACTAGGACTCCACGCGTGTTAACGCATTCTCTGGGAACAAAGTTATCCACGTATGAAAACAGAAATTGAAGTACGAGTTATTGAGAGTTTACGTTTCTAGCCGATCAGTGTTGAAACTCCACACATTTACAAACGCATAATTGTTTCTACATTAGAGACAAGGCCAGAATTTTGAAGAGTGTTGGGAGTTCATTAAATCAACACCAGTTAAGAATGAAAAGCAAAGCTAACCTCGGCAGCATTTGAACTCAGCATGTTAAGAGCCGTAACTCTATGCCATGAAGCACGTTGTCTGTTACTCTACCGATTCTGCCAAAACCCACTTAGAGTCTCAAGGAATAACTGCACTCACCAACATCTCTAGAGCCAGTAAGATAACCCTACCTGGTTGCATGACCTGCTAGAAATAGCAGCCATGTCAATTATGAATAATTGTTTCTACTTTAAGCACGAGACCAACAATTTGAAGGGGGGTCGATTAAATCTAAACCAGAGCATTATTGGTGCGTTATCTTATCAACTCCGTAAGGATGAAAGGCAAAGCTAACCTCGGCGGATTTGAACTCAGAACGCATAGGGTCGTAACTCTATGCTGCAAAGCATGATGTCCGACGCTCCACCGATTCTCCTAATCCACCGCCCTTATAAAGAATAAACTATTGTCTTATCTGGAGGACACAGATAAAATCATGTATACCCTCACAACCTAAATATGGGACTGTCAAGACCGTTGACCAGGGTCTAAACAACGACAGCCACAAATCTACGGAATCTTTAAAATGGGCAGAATTCTCGCAATTTTGATGTAAAAATGTTCAGAGGAAATAACATGAAAAATCCAATTACCATCATAAGCACTTTCAAACATTTTGAAACATTTTTTTCTTTTATACAAATAACCCAACACGGAGCCAGACCATTATATAACCACTAAAGCTCACAGGAAGCTAACGCATAAACAGCGGTACCAAACGATTAACTGACATGTTGAAATAATTAAATGGACCACTGTCGGTTTCCAGTTATTTGAAGAACAGATAGACATATTCGTTAATTTGGCGTGTAGGTGATTGAGTATTTCACAGACACGTGCAATATTAATATAATTTTTAATAAGATTCTGCATAACTGATGATGTGACAAAACATTCCCTTTGAATTACAAATACAGTCCATTCGATAGGCTTGTAAACAGCTTCAGGCGACAAACGTTCATTGATAAAGTTAGGATCTAGACAAGATTATTGCAAAAGACGGGAGATACTGTGCTCGAATCCAAAACCTCATGATTGTAATGCGAATTTTTTAACCATTCGACAACACTCAATCTTATATTGGAAAGCTCCTTAAACAATATACTGGCTAGTAAACTACTTGTCAGAAATACAAAACCTATTCACATACACACATTTATATGTATATATATATATATATATATATATATATATATATATATATATATATATATATATATATATATATATATATATATATATATATATATATATATTAGTTTTATCCTTTACGCTCTTTCCTTCATTCTCTACACGTTACAGTCTTATACACGCCACGCATCTCAACGTACACCCACTTACATCTCTCTCTTCACCACCGGATCTTGTTACCCGCAGATTTACCCATCTGCATTGTCGAGGCTTCCAAACGACTTAAAGAGTAAACATTTTTCTTTGGACACCGCTGGCATTATAGCACCTCCACTCTGGCAAACAGAATTCGCATGCATCTCCCCTTTATGTATGCATATTATCTCCAAACCCAGGCGCGCATAAATACATTTTTCACCAACGTTTCTACTCAGAATATCATCCATTTAGAATTTACTACGACTGGTAAATTGTTACACAAACTGCATAGATTCCACCCCCTTTGAAATACATGGGCACAGCCTTTTCTTCCTGACCAATTCATAAAAGCACAGAAAAATCTCAAATGCAAAGAACCATGACATCCATCGACAAAACCATACTGCAAACACTGAGGACTAAAATATAATTTACATATACCATCTTTAAAATATTCCCAACAAAGCTAGAGGTTATATCAGGGATAGCAAAACAGCGAATACACATTATTCACGTATATTGGGATAGTCAAATAGAAAGAAACAATAGCTGTGTGCAGATAATACTTTAGATATATCATGGATGATACCATTCCTGTCAGGCCTTTCAATATTTTCGCAACTAACCCAAACAAATTCCAAAGAAGAAAAAGCAATGCAATTCGCATTATTACTGATTACAAGGGCGGCAGGTAGGCAGTATCGGTAGAGCGCCGGACAAATTGAGTTGCGGCATACGGTTACGTCCCTTTACGTTCTGAGTTCAAATGCCGCTGGGTTAGCTTTCATCCTTACAGTGTCGAAACATAAAGAACCAGTAATGCACTTGAATCGATTTAATCGACTTTCATCTCCCCCCAAAAAATTGATAGCCTTGTCCCTAAATCAGAAACCATTATTGCAGATTAGGTACGTCTTGTAATCATAGAATATGTGTCTAATGAAACAAATTATGAAAATATAAAACCACATGGATATGAAATAGGTAAAGTTTGTTGCTATAGCAAACCCCAATTCAGTCATTAACTGTTCAAGTAAAATCGCCAACAATATCTAACCATATCTACAAATGCGTGAAACACTATTATAAAAGCATTCAGAAATATTATCTCATTCCACCCAGATATATACAAAAAGGCATATGTATACCGTAGGAGCTTAAATATCCTCAGAAATTTGATCTGAGACAAACTCCACCAATGTGGAACAAGAGTTAACGAGAGTTATTACGTGCCCGATCGGCATTCTAAAAATAGCTAACTCTACCTCAAACCACATGCATGTCTGAAAAGAAAAACACGAACAAACGTTGTGGACGATGATATGATCGATATAATGTTTTAAGTGGCCGAGTACCGCACAGACACGTTTGCTTTCAACGTCATTGTCAAATGGGATCAGCAAGACATTACATGACACAGCTGGACCTTTCAAATTATAGGTTGTTTATCCGACGAGTTTCCGTACAGTTCCGTCGATCCATATCGCTCACAATGTTGGATCAATCCGAATACATTTGTCCGGGATATAAGATAGAATCCGAGACGTTATGATTATGAAGTGATTTTCTTATATAATCTGCCACGCACGTGCTGACTTACCAGTGATCGATTTTTTACATTATCAGAGCTAGCCTGAGGCTATACAACAGCAGACATAGCCAGTGTGAATTAGAAATGAGATTTTGTAGCTTTCATTCTTTTAGACAAGCACGGGCCTTGGCATAGTTGATGAGGTAACAGCGTTTTAAATCTGAATCACCAATTGATCCAAATTCAACAGGAGGACAGCATGCCGTTTTCTCATCAGTACACCCCTACATTAGCGTAGCTAATAAATGCTTCGATTTCTATTCTTTTTTTGTATTTTATCTTGATTTTATCTTGATTTGCTTACAAGTATCTCGGAAATACAACTGTGCCATTTAAGATTTTCATTCGCTAAAAGCATGTATAATCATAGGTCTGGCAATTTCAATAAAAGCTTTTAGCTCTTCCTTATATATTCTGTTTTTACTTTTTCATGATACAAACAATGTAGGATTTAATTAAAATAGCTCAGATGGAAGAAGTAAAAGTGTTACTAAAAGTGTACTAGACACTCTTCTCGTTAGAATAAATGTCAGTGAAGATTTTGTATCTGCAAAATCCAAATTCTATCCGGTATCTACAAAAGGCCAAATACTATTTAATATATCATTATTTTTTTTTTTTCAGGAAACATTTTAGGCTATCAGAAATTATACGAAGTAGTGTTGATTCTTGAGTGTATTTACTATCGAGAGATTTCGGTTTAATGAACAATGCATTACAGAGTAACCAGCAAATTTTACATGTATTGAAGAATTGATAGTATGATAGTATTGCTTTAAAGAAAAGAGTAATTACCTTGTGTTCGTAATGTTTTGTTTCCTTATTTATAACGTAGTAAAAGTTATACTGGCATTAAACACTTTGGTAGAATGTTATGTTTCAGAATTTCTATCAGCATCATTTCACTGTGATGTACCGTATTCTTCCGTGTGAATACCACGCATTAATTTTTTTTTTCACTTTTTTTCTTGTGTCTTTTGGAGATGCGCAGTATACACCCTACCTAAAAGTTTCCTAGTTTAACTAAGCTTTTCCAGACATTGTTTTCCGTTCAATAACACTGATGGCCATTTAGGGCGTCCAAAACCAGTGGGAGGGAGAAGTGAATTTATTGTTTCAACCAAGCTCTAGACTAAATAATTCCAAGTAAACGGACACTATGACCAGCTGGTTGTGTTCAATAAGTTGGTTGCCCACAGACAAGATTTTGACTCAGAATATATAGAACCTGAATAAATAGAGCAACGCAACGTAACTGGTTCCCTAACAATTCTGCCAATTCATCACTGTGGACATTGGTAATTTATTTTTCCGAAGCTAAAAGCATGAGAGGCAAAGTTGAATATCTTCTTCTTCTTCTTCTTCCACCACTATTCCTGAGAGAGTCGTGGGGGAAGATTCCTCAAACACTCCTTCCAGCAGGTCCTGTCAAATGCAACTGTCTCTAACTGAGCCGGCTGGATCCCCAAGCGTGACCAGCCAAGCTCATGGATGTTATCCAACCATATTGCTCGAGGTCTATACCTGGGTCTCTTTCTGGTTGGTTTTGCCCGTAAAATCTGTTCAGCGATTATTTCCTGTGACATTCTCACCACCTGCCTATAGTTTCGGAACTGTGATCTATCAATTCGCAGAACTATATATTTTTGCCCGTTTCAAGTTGCAGCAGAGAGCAGGCGAAACATTGCACTGATGATGACAGTTGTGCTCTGCTCTTCTGCTGGAATCCGCTAGACAGCGGCAGCCTTTCAATATTCATAGATAGGCATTCCAAATGTTTATTTATTAAAAATACCATATATCATAAAATATACGAAATTCACATGCATGTATGTATCCTTTCCATTCTGAGTACACATCCCACTGGGGGCAACTTTACGTTTCATCCTTCTAGGGTCGAAAAATGAAGTAAC
Source organism: Eledone cirrhosa (assembly GCA_964016885.1). Taxonomy (NCBI): domain Eukaryota; kingdom Metazoa; phylum Mollusca; class Cephalopoda; order Octopoda; family Eledonidae; genus Eledone; species Eledone cirrhosa. The sequence continues at coordinate 292,231,056 of OZ024743.1, forward strand.
AGTCCTCGTCAATATTATCGAATATTTTCTCTCCCACAGATGGTCCTCTGTATAATTAGAAACCTTTATTTGAGAATACATACGTTAAAAGCACGGTGTTGTTAACATTTCATTTAAAATTAAGTAGTGGTGGGCAAAATTTTCACAGTTTAAATCTCAGCGGTTTCATACAACCTCGTTCGATACACATAAATACCACTTATATACTGAGGTCAGTTTTAACGACTATACATTCGAGGTGTATTCGGCTTATTCCTACACAGAAATTCAGTATTCTCTTTTATACATAAATATCAATTTAAATAGTAATACATGAATTGTTCAGTTAAATTTCGTACTGGTGACGATACTGCAGCAGGAAAACAGACATATAAGAACTACAGACGTCATAATTATTTCAGTTTAAGTGTCATAAGACATTTGATTAAATATTTTGAAGATACATAACGTCATCATGAAAACCATTCATAAAGATTACCATTATTTTTAAATTACATAATTCCTGTTTTCAATGACTCAAGAGAAATATTACATATGTTAATATCTTCTGGGAAATATAATTATCTTATTACATTTACCGTAGACTGTCCTCCTAAATCGAAGCATTATAAATATATAAATACTGTTGCTTAATGATGGTTGTGTAGGTATTGCAAGTAACAGATTAAGAAAATTAATGAGAAATGAATTCAGCTACGTCTGAATTTACATATAATTCATGATTTAGAACTCCATGTGGTGTATATATTAAAAGAAACAGGTTAGATTAAATATACATGAAATATAGTGTATTGTCGCTTTGATTTACTGCAAATTATTTTCAGTTTATTAATTACTTCATTGTTGTTCATTTTTCTGTTTAACATAGTTTAAAATTGTACCACCCGATTAAACACTATCTGTTCCTTGGGTACATTTAACAGCATCTGAGTCTTGTAAGTATTCTGAAAGGTCTACGTTTTGAGGATACCTCCCCCATTCTCTACATATCACCTGTTTTGGTGACCCTGAAAATCATTTATAGGTTCCCCTCCACACCATGACGAAACAGGGCAAACCACGTTGCTGTTGTTCATGTCAGCCCAGAAATAGCGGACATGTGATGAAAAAATCCAGCCGTAAGCATTCTTTAAACAGGCTGTCAACCACTACATCATGTAAGGTATCTTTCCATTTCTTAAAATAGAATGAAAGCAATATGATAAAGATTTGGGTTGTTTTCAGAATTAATAGAATGGCCACAATCAGGTATCCTCGCAAGTTGGGTTGTAACTTACATTGTTGTGCTACAAAGTGAAGGATGTCTTTGCAATCTCCTCAGTAATAATTATACAGCATTAAATAGAAGAAGAAGAAGAAGAAGAAGAAGAAGAAGAAGAAGAAGAAGAAGAAGAAGAACAACAACAACAACAACAACAACAACAACAACAACAACAACAACAACCACAACAACAACAACAACAACAACAACAACAACAACAACAACAACAATTAACTCTAACAACTACAACAAAGAGATGGGGTCTTTTCGTGGTCGATTGACATTCTAGAAATATCAGCCAAAATGTCCCTGAAATATACTCACCCTCTTAGAAATCTAAACTAAATATGTCTTTATCTCTCTCAATCTCTCTCTCTTGTTCTTGGAAGGCTAGGATAAATGAAAAGACGAGTGAGTCAGGTCTAACGAAAGTAGAGAACGCCCTCCATAATATTTGTAAAAAATGATTTCTAGTATAGACACAAGGCCAGTAATTTGGAGGGAGTGAAAAATCTATAAAACGACCCCAGTACGTTATTGGTGCTTTATTTTATCGACTCCGTAAGGATGGAAGGCAAAGTTAACCTCGGCGGGATTTGAACTCAGACCGTAAAGGACCGTAACTCTATGCTGCAAAGCGTGGTGTCCGACTCTGTACCGATACTGCCAATCGACATAATGATTAGTAGAGTGAGTAGGATTAAACGAGAAAGCCTCCGGGCTAGAAATAATAACCAACTCTCCCTCATTACATCCTTTACCATCTTCAAAGTAAAAGATCGATCGTGAGAATCCGTGAACGAGAAGTTAACTTATTAACCATTCAGCCATGTTACGTCCAAACACACACAGAAGTAAAAATAATCGCAAATAGAAACATTAATTATAACACAAATCACACGCACGCAATAATATGACTAAATAAACAACACCCCCACGCAAATTAAATATCTCTAAATAAGCAACACAGATGTGGTGCCCGTTCTCACAAGCACACACAACAATATCAGTAAAAGCAACACCAGCAGATCCGTCGTCCACAAAGCACAAACTCAAAAACCAATAACAGCACGTACATAGAAAAATATTCGAAAATACACAAACATTCAGAAAAACAGTCAAGTATGCACACGTAAAAGAGAATAATTAAATATATCCACAAGGAAAACGATAAACATACAAAGGAACAAAAAATACACGACACGTACTTAACACACATTAGCGAAATTGGTAAACAGACACAACAGACAGAGATATCATATGACACATATACACACACTGAACACATGATTGGTTCGTTGAACGATTTTATAAAAATGAATGAAATTTCACTGATAAGAATTTAATTACGTACTTCCTGTGAAATATCGATCGCTAATTTTCGATCCCAATATTTGCAATCGATTAACTAAATATTGGAGAGCTGCAGCAATACCAGTAGATAAAGATTTGGATTAACGATCAATGGTTAGGATCAATGATTCATACCCTGACACTTCTATACTATTCTGGAAATTAGGTATCCAAAGAATCTAAATTACAAATATACCGATTAATCTTGCAATAAATATGTACCGTTGACATGAAAGTAACCGGTGGTATGAAATGGAAGAATGGTCGATAGTTTGTACCCCATTAATGCTGTCGTGATTGTGTTACGGCAAACAATATCTTAATTCTCTGGATTCAACACTTCCTAATCTATGGTTGATAAACCCCTCGTTTGACGTAAACTTAGTTAAAAAAATTCAAGTACTTTGTTGAAAACATAATATGCACATCGGGTATCGGGTATCTTCTCTAAGTATAAAGTTTTTTTTCAGTTTCGATTGTTATTCTCTTCAAAAAGAAATTTGTGAAAGGAAGGATTTTAGCAGTGTTTGGAAGAGTTAGTGGCAAAATAAAATTAGGTCCAAGGAATTAAAAAATATACTTGGTAATGAAAAGAATGTGTATCGCTGATCGATCGTCGGTCTGTTTCGTTCAACTCCATAAACACCACGAGAATAATATATTAGATTTATTTATGACTACGTACAAAAAGCGTATTGGTAATAAATTGTTTCTTTATTCGATTCTAGCTTTTGAATAACAATAATAATGTAGAAATGAAGCACATATATATGAAGTAATGTACTATTTTCTATTTGTTTCCTTTTATTTACAGCTTCAAACAGCAAAAAAACAACAACAAAAATGGTAACTATTTCTGGCTTAGTCTCAAGGTCTCAAATATTGGGCAGTGGTATTTAACTAGTATTTTATTTTATCGAACCTAGTCAATAAAGGTCAAAGTTAAACTCGAGGAAATTTGAAATCAGACCGTACCGGGCCGTGATCACTTCTACGAATTTAACGATCCCGTTAACGCATCACCAATACCAATAAAGAAGAAAATAATTGTTTCTACATTTGGCACAAGGCCAGTAATTATCCCAGTGCATTACTGGTACTTTATTTTATCGACCCCGTAAGGATGAAAGGCAAAGTTAACCTCGGCGGGATTGAACTCAGAATGGCAAGGGCCGTAACTCTATGCGTCAAAGCATGGCGTCCAACCCTCTACCGATACTGCCAATCTATGACTTCGAATCAATCCATGACACGAATAAAGAAGAAAATAATAATCATATATAATACAGCCTCTGTACTTTGTCTACGGCAAAGATATTTGTCTCAAACGATACGCACTTCATCTAGCTGCAAATATATACAAAAGGTCGGTACTAACCTCAGTTTTAACAGCAGAAGTTTACGCTTGTCTACGCACAGGCCTCTATTTTTTTTATAGGAGGGCAATTTTAAACGTGTGGCATTTAGACATTTTCTAATGACACAAGCGTTATATCAATGAAATAGTATTTTTTTTTTTATTTGTAATTAACAAAGCACTTAATTCAGGATTAGACGATCGTGAACATATTGAATGTTATGGATTTCATAGCATTCCAATATGCAATGTTAATATAAATCCTTTACTTTCACTTAATTTCAAAGATGAAGATATAGAATTGACAATATGTCTGGGGAACCACAAACTTGTTCATCTCGTTTAACGATTGGCAATATTTTCGAGTATATATTTCCCGTCATCTTCTTTTGTTCAATAAAATGAGTGTAAGTCTCTTCCATAATGCAACTGACGAATGGAACATTTTAAAGAACTGTTTTTAACATAATTGTTTTAGTCCAAGTAACAACAACACAAAATAACAATATTTATTTTAATTATTAACATCTTATTATGAACAGATGCCAATTATAGGACCA
>OZ024743.1:292240586-292288086 GCA_964016885.1 Eledone cirrhosa
CATGTATATTTTGGAGTTATATAAGGTTCTTATGAGTTATCTAAGATTGAGTTTTACACTCACACACACACATATATATATATATATATATATATATATATATATATATATATATATATATATGTGTGTATGTGTGTGTGTGTGTGTTTGTATTTGGTTGTGCGTGTTTCTGATATGTACGTATTTGTATGTGTATAATTGTATAGCTATGTATGTATGTGTTTGTGTATGTATATATATATATATGTGTGTGTGTGTGTGTGTGTATGTATGTTTATGTGTGTGTGTGTATATATGTATATGTGTGTGTGTGTGTGTGTTTGTGTATGTATTTGTGTATGGGTTTATGTATTTGTATATGTATATTTATGTGTGAGAGTGTGTGTATGTATTTACTTTTTCGTACGTATGTGTACGTGCATTTGTGTGTATTGCTTACCACGCGTGTCTGTTCATCTATTCGTCGTTTTATATCGCTGTCAACTGCATAATAGTCTTTATTATTTTTTTTATATATATATTTTTTCTTATATTTATTTGCGTGTGTGAATATGTAGAGGTGTGTATATATATTTTTCTAATTTTGTACATGCATATGTATGCATTCATGTATGTGTATGTATGTACGTGTGTATATAGGTATGATTGTGTGCATGTTTGTATGTATGTATATGTATGTGTGTATGGCTGTGTATGTGTATGCATATATATATATATATATATATATATATATATATATATATATATATATATATATATATATATATATATATATATATATATATATATATATATTATGTTTCTATATATATATATGTGTGTGTATATATGTGTGTGTGGTTGTATATAGGTATGCGTATGTATGGATGTCTTGATATGTATGTGCGTATGTACGTATGTGTATATGTATGTGTATGGGTGTATTTATATACACATATATATGTGTATATGTGTGTGTGTATGTATGAGTGTATGTATATATATATATATATATATATAGGTGTGTGAATGTATGCTTTTGTGTGTGTGTGTGTGTGTGTGTGTGTGTGTGTGTGTGTGTGTGTGTGTGTGTGTGTGTGTTTGCATGTGTTTATATTTTATTTTTCCATTCCTTCTTCTTTCTCCAGCTCACTTTCATATAGATTGCATTTTTGTTTTTAAAATCCAAATTCAATAAACAGACCAAGATTTTTTCATTCTGATGATTGAAAGAATTTTGTTTTGCTTTTAAGAAACCAGTGGTAAATGGAAAAATTGCTTAATGTTGTTTATTACATAACTATATATATATATATATTCAGAATATATATATATATATATATATATATATATATATATATATATATATATATATATATATATATATATATATATATATATATATATATATATATATATATATATATATATTATATATATATATATAATGTAGGAGGTAAGATATATTGCAGCACAATAAAGCAATGCAAATGTTTTTCGAGCTTCATATCATGTCTCTCTATTTTATCTGATGAGAACGCAAATGTCATCCCATGATGATATTTGTTTTTGAAATGCGCATAATAAAATATATGGAACTCTTTTAACCATCTTTTGATCTTATATTATATATGTATATATATATATATATATATATATTTACGATATTAAATAAATGGAAACTATATTTATAAAACCATATTTATTTCACTATATATATTTCAGGGATATCATATTAACAATATGCTATGCCTTCCTCAGACAAAATACAATATAGACAGTTTTATAGATAAATAGATTTGACATACCGTTCAACATCGACTTGTATTTGAAAAGTTGATTTGGCAAATACAAGTCGATGTTGAACGGTATATCAAATCTATTTATCTATAAAACTGTCTATATTGTATTTTGTCTGAGGAAGGCATAGCATATTGTTAATATGATATCCCTGAAATATATATAATGAAATAAATATGGTTTTATAAATATAGTTTCCATTTATTTAATGTCGTAAATATACTCCAAATACTTGTCGAGTGCTTTTATATCAGTTATAAATATTTACTAGTTGTAACCCAACAATTTAAATATAACTTTCCATATATATATATTTATATATATATATATATATGCACTCGTGTGTGAGTGCGTCGTTGTGTATGTAAAAATGTACTTCCAACTTACATAAATTTTTGTTGACAGATAGTTGTTGTTGTTATTGTTGTTGTTGTTGTTGTTGTTGTTGTTGTTCTTCTTCTTCTTCTTCTTCTTCTTCTTATTATTATTATTATTATTATTATTATTATTATTATTATTATTATTATTATTATTATTATTATTATTATTATTATTATTCTTCTTCTTCTTCTTTGCCCATGTATTTCTGTACTGTAGATTATATCTGTTGTAAGGGCACAGAGACTGTCTTGTGTGTGTAACGACATATATTGGTCATATGTGAACAATATTATGGCCAGAAAAAGCAAGATCGATTTCGATCAAATTTGAGACACCTGTCTGTCATTTGAACGCAGAGAAATTGTGTGTACAATCTGACAAACTAATGACTTCATGAAAAATTAAAAATCTGATTTGCATAGATATAGTTTTCCTTGTAACTCGTCAATTAATATAATTATTGATATGCTCATTTGCTTATATTATTAATCGGTAGAGAGTCGGGCGCCATGCTTTGACGCATAGAGAGTTACGGCCCATGCCATTCTGAGTTCAAATCCCGCCGAGGTTAACTTTGCCTTTCATCCTTACGGGGTCGATAAAATAAAGTACCAGTAATACACTGGGTAATTGCTGGCCTTGTGCCAAATGTAGAAACAATTATTACTTCGCCTGCAATTACACACGCATCGCTAGAAATCTCTTTTGTTAGTACCACCGATTTACTCTACAGTACAATTACATCATCACCATATGCTGCAGAGCGAAACGATGATTAATATATGAAAGAATTTTGCAGAATAATAAGGTACTTTACGGCACCATTTGCATTTCTTTTTGTTCAAATTTCAACTATGTTTACTTCGACATCATCATCCTTCAGTCGATTGTCTGTGTCAATTCTCCTTCTGCTTCTTTCTTTGAGTCAGTTTTTCTCTCTGTGGTTGGATCTGGAATGTTTTAAATTCCCAAGACATGACAAATGTCACCACGTCTCATGTGGAATTAACATTATTAGTTTTTGTCACATATAGATAACAGCGACTGCCGCGGCTCTTTTAAGCCATTGCCCTGGCAACACTATTATATTTTACGTCGTTGTCAAAACTTAAATGAATTTCGAAAGTACCCTGTACTAAATTATTGCTTTGAATGAATGAGAGAAATATGTTTTCGATCAACCCGATACACGTGTTAACTGTTAGGTGCGGCGATGTTATATCTAATTTGTATATTGCTAGGGCATTTTCCATTAAAATGTTAACTAGCCGTCTCTTTGCATTTACATTCGGATTGGATTATGTGTGAAGTGGTCATGTATTTTTGGTTATAGTTAAAGATTTGTGAAACTATGTTAACTATACAACCATACCTAGCCTTAACAGAATTATTTCAGATCTTATCATATTTGTGTGAAGTACCGGCTTGTAAAAGGAAGGTCTTAGCTACATAATAGTTATATTTAAGCTGTGGAGACGAATAAACCAGATAACTTTTCTCCTTTTACGTTTGGTGTTATTTATTGCAGCTTGCTCTATGTATTGCAGCTTGATGTTAAAGACTCTGTTATTGTAGCGTGGGGCAGCTATGCTGAATATTTCTACGTACAATGGCAATTTAAATATGTGTCTACTAATGTTATCTGCAATGTGATGTATGATCGCAGACCAGTGTTTGGCATTCTGATTTATATGTATTATTTATATATTGCCGAAAGTGGATAACATAAGGAAAGAGATGAAGAGAGAAAGAGAAAAATGAGGAGAAAGAGAGGGGAATGAGTGGCTGAGGAGAAACATAGATAAAAGGCGTTATTTATAAGTGCAAGAATGAATATATTGTTATGGCTGTAAGAAATATGTTCCATTATGTGAGATATATATGTTTATGTCGAGGGAGAAGGACTTCGTATATGTATATATATATATACTTACATATATGTAAATATTTATATATATATATATATATATATATATATATATATATATATATATATATATATATATATATATATATATATATATATGTGTGTGTGTGTGTGTGTGTGTTTGGAGGGGGAGTGTATACATGTATATATATATATATATCGTGTATACATATATATATATATATTTATACAAATATGTATGTGCATTTGTCTATATGTGTCTAATTATATATTATTTATATATGTATGTATGTGAATAAGCATATATGTATGTATTAATGCATGTATGTATATATGAATGGGCTTTAATATGCACACATATATAAATAGGCAGATACTCCGCACTCCATATACAGTTACACTAATAAATACATATGAAATCCATTCCTTCTACTTCCCTGCGTATTCACACATACACAATTTCACACAGATCTATGAACATACAAATAAGAATTACATCCAAAGGCATACGGATCTACGCACACAAACTTGACCGCCACAGACAGTCATGGTTGGCAGGTAAATATTCAAGTTTCATACTTTATATGGCTTATTTCGAAATATTGGCAGCAAACATTAATTGGGGTTTGACTTCCCTAAATTTCAGGTCATGACCTCAATATACATGTAGTGCCAAATAAACGTAGCTTTTGCTACGAGCTTCATGCTCTATATACTGATCCGCTAATCGATTACTATAATACAATTTTCAGTTTTCATCTTATACATAATATTTTCAGAGAACGTAGAATTTTGCTTCTCGTCCATATGCTATTTCATGATTTCAAATATATATATATAATACAATATATAGAGGGGAAAGACATAGAAGAGTGTGTTTTTCTGCTGATGACCTGCAGGGCCGAATTGGAACCCACTAAAATGGCGAAACATTCTCCTGGTGAGTGTGTACATGTGTGATTTAGGTGAGGTTGGTTTCTCATTTTAATTTATACTTTTAATTTTAATATTTTTCCTATGCCTCTAGTAGCTTATATTCTCTTCGCGCTAGTGGTTTGAAATTCCTATAATGAAAAACACACTCTTCTGTGTCTTTCCCCTCTATATTTTGTATTTTAAAGAGCCCAGGAAAACTCTTTCCTTTGAGCTCATTTAATTACAGGATTATAACCGAGTCCTTTGCTCCGTTATTTTATTTGATATTTGCTCCATGCGCTCTCTACGCTGTTGAGCACCATAAATTGAATTGTATAGGCTGCCATTTCTAGCAGCTTGTTCTGTTTATGCCACCGATTACTGCCCCGCGCATGCATTTTCCTTATGTCTACACGTGCGAAAGGTAGTTTACTTTAGTTCTCTTTTGTAGTGCGAATAATATCGGCCTTCCACATGCTGATGACTCACAGGACCGAATTGGAACCCACTAAAATGGCGAAACATTCTCCTGGTGAGTGTGTACATGTGTGATTTAGGTGAGGTTGGTTTCTCATTTTAATTTATAATTTTAATTTTAATGTTTTTCCTATGCCTCTAGTAGCTTATGGTTTGAAATTCCTGTAATGAAAAACACACTCTTCTGTGTCTTTCCCCTCTATATATTGTATTTTAAAGTGCTCGGGGAAACTCTTTCCTTTGAACTCATTTAATTACAGGATTATACGCGAGTCCTTTGCTCCGTTATTTTACTATATATATATATATATATATATATATATATATGCATCAGCCGTAGCAATAATACAGTGTGATTAAAGACAGCTGCTATCCTATCACAAATATCTTATTGGCTGTGTAAGAACACAAAATACAAGTATTTCGGGATATTTAGCCATCGACAGTGACATTTACATACTCAGTACTGAAGTAAAAAAGATAATACATTATATAGAGATTCTGCAAATAATACATCTTTGGACAAGCTGATTTCCCTGATCTAATTGGCGGTATAACACCGTTTCTAAGGTAGTTTTGAAATGATCACTGCTTAAAATTCGTTGAGCAAAACATTTGTATGTTTATTATTCATAAATATATTAGATATGGCCCCATATTTATTATTAGGAATGTTTCATGCTGGTAATTATTTTTTATTAATTTTATTTTTATTTTTTTTTTTTTGTTAGACATTTATGTCTATATTGTAATAATATATTTCTGAAATACACGAATCACTTAACGTTTTAGCTCCTCACCCTCAGAATAAAATGATAGTAGTTATAGTGTGTCGTTAACCCACTTTGAAATAGGCCGAAATAGATCGTGGAGATACTTGTAAAATCTTCAACGATTAATTTTTTAAAAGATTCAACTTCAACGTTTATATCCCGGTAGATATGTTACACTGTGTTGATTGTTTATTTACCCCGTCGTAATGGTAAGGTCTCCATACATACATTCCTTCTTTTTCTGGAATACAATATTCTAATGTTTTGTGCTCTCTCTTTGTTATAAATTCCCGCATCAATGCACGTTACCCGTATGTTTGAGGATTTACGTATACTTTCTCGTACGTTTATATGCTTGTATGTGTTATAGGTGTATATATTATATATACTGGTTTGAGTGTAATTGGTTATGTGTATTTCGTGTTTGTGCGTGTATATTTTTTATGCGTATATGTGTGCATATGCGTATATGTGTGCATATATGTATTTGTGTGTATTTATAAACATTTATGCGTATTTTGTATATATATATTAATATATGTGTGTGTGTATATATATGTATATATATTTATATATATATATTAAAGTGTGTGTGTGCGTGTGTGGGTATATGTGTGTGTATAGATGTATGGGTATGCATGTATGTGTATGTGTATGTACGTGTATTAAATTTGTTTTGCATGTGTGGATTTATATAGATGTTTATATATATGTGGGTCTTTATGTACATGTATGTATGCGTGTACGTACGTATATGTATATTTATATATGTATATATGTATATGTGTGTATATGTGTATGTGTATGTATGTATATATATATATATATATATATATATATATATATATATATATATATACATTAAATTTTCCAAAGCGATCGATTGTTTAATATATTAATTTTTTATTGAGCCACAAAGTGACCAGTTTCAAAACACGTATATGTATGTGTATGTATATATATATATATGTAAACTTTTATATGTAATAATCTCCCACCAGGTTGAGATACAAATTTGGCTGTATTGTGCTGTGCTTTCTAGCAAAATTGCCACCAGTCGTAAGCAACTAACTCACCCTTCCAACTTGACCGCGACTGCGTCACGATTTTTAGCCATTTTGAAATGAATTCTTGGCGCGATCGCTTTGGAAAATTTAATGTCTAGTTATGAGCGAGCTTCCTGAAGAATCCGGTGCTCGAGTTTATATAATTATTACATAATTATTGGAAAACTCAAAACACGGACGAAACCATGGTAGAGGTAATTAAATGTATTCTATTTTCTCCTAGTTTATTTTAAACTTAATTCTGCTTAGTTGACTATATCTAGGCGATTACGCTGTCGAAATATTCGATAAATATTCCGCTACGGCCGACGTGAAGCGCTAGTTCTGGTTATTTGTCGGAGATTCCTTCATAGAAGCCTCATTCGTATAGCCTGGTCTATTCGATTTTTATATAGTTAATTATGCTAATTGGGAGAGGAAATAGTATATATTTTATCTTGTGATTCTATAGACATGTTTTATGATATATATATATATATATATATATATATATATATATATATTAATAATAATAAATTTGAAGACTAAAATTCAAAGAGGGCTCGATAAGGATAAATATATATCAAATATATGAGAACCGTAGAGCAAATATCTATTAAAATAACAAATTAAAGTTTAAGCAAAGAATCGCTGCTTTCACCCTTAAGAAAATCCCGTTAAGGGTGAAAGCAACGATTCTTTGCTTAAGCTTTAATCTGTTATTTTAATATATATATATATATATATATATATATATATATATATATATATATATATATGGATTATCATTGGTATCTGTTGGTGTTGCTGTATGTTTGTATATGTGGATGAGTGTATATGTATATATATATATATGTATATATGTACGTAGGTGTTTTTTTTTACACACATATATGTATATATGTATATGTGTATATATGAGTATGTATGGGTGTGTATGTGTGTTTGTACGTATGTATGGTATGTATATGTGTACATACGTGTATTTACCTGTTGGTATGTGTGTGTGTGTGCGTTATATACGCATTTATATATATATAGACTTATATATGTATATATAATTATATACACACATATATACACATATATATTTATATGTGTATGATGTATAGGTACGTATGTGTCGCACCGGTTTACGCAAGTGTGCGCGTGTTGATGTCTACATGCATGCGTACATGACGTGTGCTTTCTCGCATGCACGTGTATGTACGTATATAAATGTGTGTAAGGATATATTTAATTATTAGTACTTTTATGATTTTAATAACTTCTGTCATTTTCGTTCAACTAATGTATTTGCATTATTCTTAACTCCGAAGCCGAGAATCATTCGGTTTCCTGAATAGAAGTTTAGTCTAATGATTTCATTTATACCATAAACGTGGTTTTGTCTTTGCGTGAAATTGTTCTCATCGCTCCATATAACGACTTATTTTGTTTGCTTTTTTCCGTTCATTGACAGGGAACGTCTTCACGAACCAGAGTATCGTCTTCCTGTTTTCCTTCGGTTGCAAAGTTTTTCGAAATATTTACTTCTGCGTTCACAGATTGAATTTTTTTTAGTTTCAGAGGAACTCGTTAAGGGTGAAAGCAGCGATTCTTTGTTTAAACTTTAATCTGTTATTTTAATAAATATATATATATATATATATATATATATATATATATATATATATATATATATATATATATATATATATATATATATATATATATATATATATATATATATTAAAATAACAGATTAATGTTTAAGCAAAGAATCGCTGATAAAAAACTCAATCTGTTAACGCAGAAGTAAATATTTCAAAAAAAGTTGCTACCGGAGCAAGACAGGAAGACGATACTGTGGTTCGTGGAAACGTTCTCTGGCAAAGAACGTGTAATTGTTTTTCACCGCTCCAAATAACGATGTATTATCTTCGTTTTTTCCCGTTCTTTTCCCGTTCTTTCCACGAACCAAAGTATCCTCTTCCTGTCTTCCTCTGGTTGCAACATTTTTGTTAATATTTACTTCTGCGTTTCAGAAGATCCCGTTAAGGGTGAAAGCAGCGATTCTTTGCTTAAACTTTAATCTGTTATTTTAATAAATATTTGCTCTAAGATTCTTATATATTTGATATATATTTATCCTTATCGAGCCTTCTTTGGATTTTAGTCTTCAAATTTATTATTATTACTATATATATATATATATAGATGTATATATATATATCTGTATCTCTCTCTCTCTCTCTCTCTCTCTATATATATATATATATATATATATATATATATATATGTAGAGAGAGAGAGAGAGAGAGAGAGAGAGAGAGAGAGAGAGAGAGAAATTACATGAATCAAAGTTCAGTTTAAATCATTTATTTGCATACAATTGTTTCCTCCAAACCGAGGTTTGGATTCTTCGGAGCAACTATTTAGTGATTTTTACATACTTGACCTCCTTTTCAGAGACTATTTAGGGTTTAAAATATATATAACTATATAAGGTTTTATTATATACATAACCATAAATAGTATCCTTAATACTATATATATATATATATATATATATACACATCTGAGTGTGTGTGTGTGTATTTATATATATTTCTTCTCAACAAGGAAGATGAAAGAAACTTGCCTCAACAATTGATTTTCATTCTTTGATTTTTTAGTTTTTAATTCTTATTAATCCTTTTTAATTGTAATATTCAACATTTAATAAAATGACTTTTACTAATACATCGAAAGCGGTTATACTGTATGTACATCATTTTAAAACGGTGAATTGGCAGTATCGGTAGAGGGTGGGATGCCATGTTTTCTAGCATAGTTACGGCCCTTTACGGTCTGAGTTCAAATCCCGTCGAGGTTAACTTTGCCTTACATCCTACGGGGTCGATAAAATAAAGACCTGTAATGTACTGGGTATTTTTGCTGGCCTTGTGCCAAAAGTATAAACAATTATTATAAAAGCCATTTTTAAAAGAATTATCCCTCTCATTTGTTCAATAATTGTTTCTACTTTTGGCACAAGGCCAGCAATTATTCCAGTGTATTGCTGGTACTTTATGTTATCAACCTCGTAAGGATGAAAGGCAAAGTTAACCTTGGCGGGATTTGAACTTAGACCATAAAGGGCCGTAACTCTTCGCTGCAAAGCATGGCATTCGACCCTCTACCGATGCTGGCAATCAAATGTCTCTTTGACGAATCAAAGAAAAAAAAAAGAAAAACACACCCTTGAATATATTTTCCGTCCTATTTCTAATTTCACCTTTTCTCTCTCTCTCTCTCTCTCTCTCTCTCTCTCTCTCTCTCTCTCTCTCTCTCTCTCTCTCTCTCTCTCTCTCTAAATAAATAAATAAATAAATAAATAAATATATATATATATATATATACATATATATATATATATATATATATATATATATATATATATATATATATATATATATATATATATATATATATATATGCGTTATGCGTTGCATTCGATATCAGCGTGATGGCCCAGGTCAGTCAAAATCTTTTCCAGAGTTCAGTCTTTTTCGTTGCTATGGCAATGTGGCTGGACTGCCGCCAGCTATATTTGATTTGCAAAGCTGTCTAAACGTATTGTTATAACTCTGGGGTATTATTCACCATGGAGTGCTAAAGTTACATTCCGAATCTTCATTTGTTAGCTTAGCCGCAGCTTAATGCTTCATTAATGCTGTACTGAAATGTATATATATATATATATATATATATATATACAATATATAGAGAAACACACAGATACATGCGGACACACACATATACATGAATATATCCACATCCTCTTCTACGGCCTCGATATAAATGCCCCCTCCGCCTCCGTGGTATTTTTTTCAGGGTTATAAGAGGCTTAGCTCTGTTTCTTGACCGCTGTATCACGTGATTGACCCCCCCTCCGCCTTTTGGGATTCTATCTCGCATCTTTTCGACGTGTTTTTGAAACCCTTAATGAGGTATTCTCTTGATAAGTCGGCATACCTCACAAAAATTGTATATCTCTGTGATGTATTGTTTTTGATTATGCCACGAAACGACGTAGTCGAGGAATTTAGAAGCAGTTTAGGTATGATACATCTTATTACTAATTATATCTAATGTTTATTCTCTCTTCATAATGTACCATATATATATATATATATATATATATATATATATATATATATATATATATATATATATATATATATATATATATATATATATGTATATATAAGTTAAAACAATGAAATAAAAAATCAATTCATTAGAGATATACTTCACTACTTTACGATCTTTTCTAGGTGATGATAATACATTGCAGCTATACTCCGTTATTGATCTATGTAAGGTTAGTTACAAAATATCAGATAAAGAGAATATTTACTTACATGCATATCACCAGCTGTTTTCAAAAGCAATAATAATGTTATTCAGAATTAGTAGTATGCTAGTATCATGTCCTTATTTGGAGGGTTTTGAAGAACTAATCAATCAAATTTTATTTTTTCATATGGTGTTAAGATGAAAAGTAATACACTTTAGTTTAGGTCATGATCCTTTGAAATGAATTGTTGAATGGTGTTAATAGTAGAATTGGCATAACATTTTATTAGGAGGAAAAGGATTGTCAAAATGATAGTTGAATGTATCTGATATAGTGAAGTTTAAAAGGAATGTCAAAATAAATGGTGATTTGTGTTGTATTGAGTTTTTAGGTTATAAGGTTATGGCTAGGAAAGATAGTATATTAAAAGATGAAAATTATAATAAGATAATGAAATACAGTAATGCGATAATATACAACACAACATAGTACGGTGTGGTAAATTGCACTTAGTATAATACAGCATATGATAAGTTCTAATATAATATCAAGTATGCCTATGTATCAATAATCAAACTCAGATAAATACATGTTGGCATAGTTAAAACACATAAATTTCATAGATTACAAAGTGCATATATCCACACTATATATAGAGACGTACAGTTATATTGATATCCAACCAAAAATATACATACGCACAAATAGATGCAAATCTAAATACACATTTACATATGTGCACATAATCATATACACACATATATCTATACATATCTAAATCTACACATACACACTTATACCCACATATATACACATATATATATATATATATATATATATATATATATATATATATATATATATATATATATATATATATATATATATATATATATGTGTGTAGGAGGTGAGTTTTATTGTAGTACAATAAAGCAATGCAGATATCAGATAAGTAGCACTCTACAGTTTGTAGGACTGGAGTATAAATAATATAAGATCAAAAGATGGTTAAAAGAGTTCCATGTATTTTATTATGTGCATTTCAAAAACAAATATCATCATGAGATGACATTTGCGTTTTCGTCACATAAAATAGGGAACATTATATGAAGGTTATAAAACACTCGTGAATAGTGCAGTTTTAAATCAACATATGAAAAGTAATTTAAGATTGATGTGTGATATTGGGAAAAAAATTAGGAGTGGGTGGAAAGGATGAAAAAGAGGAGGTGATGAGAGTAAAGAATGGTGGGGGAGGAGTATAATAAGGAAATATAAGATAGGAGGAGAGATGGGTGAGACAAAGAGAAAGATAGCCTTTATAACTGAGAAAAATATATTGTTTCACAGAGAGAGGTTAAAAAGCCGTTGGGAGATAATATATAATTTAAAAGAATTTGAAAATTGATGAAGAGAAAAAAATTAATGAAGAGAAAAAAAATTAAGAATAATATTAAATTAAGGTTTGTATATTGAAGGGTTTAATAATATGTGCGATAAAAAGAAATTGTTAATATGTATTATTAAAATAAAAATATTAATGTTATTAAGGATATAATGTGAAAAGAAGTAGAAGAGTGGATGAATTATGAATTTAGAGGAATTAGTTAGTGTTTAAGTTTGTTTTTATGTAATGTAATATGTATGCGTAATATATGTAAATAGTTTGTTTACAAATGAGCGCAGAAAGCAAAGAAGAAAATAGTGTTTAAGGAAGAGAAGACTGTAACGTCAAAATATATATGTTTATGAAGTACTTCCTAATGGTAAAAATATAATGTAATAAAGGAGATTAGTTAGGGTTTAAGTTTGTTTTTATGTATGGTGATATGTAATATGTAAATGTTAGACGAGCATGAACGGGAGAAAAAAATATAATGAACTGAAGATGAATAATCTAACCTCAAAAAATGTTTATGTTTACGAAGGATTTTTAAAGGTAATAGTATAAAGTTATTTAAAAGGTAATAATAAGTTTTATGGCCAATGATATGAAGGAAGAAGGAAGGGTGGATATATTGTGGTGAGTAATAATAAGAATTGAGAAGTATCTAGGAAGAAAAAGTACAGATTAGAGGTTAGAAATTAAAAGAAAAAAGGAAGAAAGGGAAGTGATAAATAGGAATGATATAGAATGAGTAACTAGTATTATATAATTGTTTCTACTTTAGGCACAAGGCCAGCAATTACCCAGTGCATTACTGGTACTTTATTTTATCGACCCCGTAAGGATGAAAGGCAAAGTCAACCTCGGCGGGATTTGAACTCAGATCATAAAGGAACGTAACTATGCTGGAGAACATGGCGTCCGACCCTCTACCGATACTGCCAATCCACTAGTATTATATAATGTATAATAAATAACATTGGAATAAGGGAGAAAAATGGGTATAGTTTTAAAGAAATATATATATATGCCTTTGAGAAAAATGATTTTAAACTGGTAAAGTATTAGATATTAGCTGTATACTTTATGGAATGTTCTGTGGAATTTATGCAAGCAGAGAGAAAATAAGTCAGTGCGTCTATTTATTATAGAATCTAAATTAGATATAATGGTAAATTTCTCACTTAAACAAAGATTGCATGTTTTGGATAGAGAGGTATTCAAGTAGGGAGAGGCAGAACAAACTTTCCTCCAAGAGATGTCATAGTTAATATTTTTGTCTTTCAAGGACCATATGAGTTCTGAGAGTGCTGTGTTGGTTCTCTTAAGTTGGTATTTAAAAGAAGAATGGTGATTATAAAGACGGGCTTTAAAGGAGGTGGAAGTGGAGCCAAAATAGGTAAAGGAATTAGCTTGGGTTTGAATTCATCAATAACATTCTTTTCTTTGATTTTTCTCTTGATTTCACTTGGGCTGTGTAATTTGTAGAATGGGAATATTATAATATTCCCTGACCACATGTTGCTAGATGGTTACTTAGGGGTATCTGACGGACAGTTGGGTCTCTGATTTGCTGTCGGTGTACCCGTGCACGTTCCGTAAGTGCATTTCCAGTTTGACCGACATATAGTTCTTCACAATTCGGGCAATTAATGCAGTAAATTAGATTTCTGCTTTTGCAGTTTATATTTGCATTTGGGAATGTTTTTCCAGTTTTTGTTTTCATATATTGACCGGCGTGTATGGATTGACATGTACCACATCGACTATCATTGCATTTAGATACAGTGAATGATTGGTATTTGTTGTTAAGGTCAAACTTTGCTTTTGTTAGTAATTGCATCAAATTTTTCGGCTCTCTTTTTCTAAGTGTCAAAGATCGAGCTGTGATTAAGCATTTTAATTCATTACTTTGAGTAAGGAACGGTAGGTTTGCTTTGGCAGTGTTGAAGATATTCTGGTGACATGGGTTGTGTGTCATTATAAATGGTATGACCAGTTCTTGGTTTCTTCTTCCTTGGGTTGTCCTAAGTTGTTGTATAGGTATTTTTATAGCCTGCTGTATGCCATTTTCTATAAGTAGAGATGGGTATTTTTGTTTGAGCAAAACTTTTCTTAGTTCTGTTAGGCGTTTGTACCTGGTATTCGTATCTTTTACAATGGTACAAATTCTTCTGGCTAGGCAGTATGGGATGTTGCGTTTTCATTGAGGTGGATGGCACGACTTAAAATTCAGATATTGATGGGTATCTGTGTGTTTAGAATATATATCCGTGGTAATGGTGGTGTCGTTTTTGATTATCATTACATCTAGGAATGGTAATTTGATACTACTCATCTCTTTTTGTGAATTGGAGAGATGGGTGTAGGTTATTCAGTAGGATATTGAAGTCATCCAGAGTACCTAGAGAGATTCTGTCCAGATGATGAAACATCGTCAAGATATCTCTTCCAAGATTTTTCAAAGTACTTTCTAAAGTCAGTACTATATTTTTTCTCTATTTCTTGGTAGAGTTGTTGTTCTAAGTACCCCATTACAGATTTCGCGTAAACGGGAGCAAACTTCGTTTCCATCGCTGTGCCTCTAATTTGGATGTAATTCTTTCCATTGAAGAAGAAAGTATTGTTTTCCAGAATAATTTTAACTGCGTCTAATATAAATGGCGCTGTGAATCTGATGGGAATCACTTCTCTATGTTTTTCCACCCAGTATTTAATCGCCTTTATTCCTAAATCATGTGTAATGTTGGTTGAAAGGCTTACCACATCAAAACTAAGTAGAAGTGAATTCGTTTCCGTGGTTTTGGGAAGATGGGACAGGAAGTCGATATCATCCAGGATGAAACTGAGTATGTGAATACATAGTGGTTTCAAAATAATGTCAACAAAATTGCTTAGACGGTGTGTGGGGCATGTTGGTCCAGCTATAATAGGTCTAAGTTTTAAGTCTTTTGGGTGTAGTAATTTAATGTACTCACTGTTTTGTTCTCTTACTGCCAGTTGTATTTCTTTTGACTTATGAACGTTCGGTAGGCCATACAGGTTGTTGGGTTTTGCCTCAAAATTGGTGATGTAGTCTCTTTTCTTATCAGTAAGTGAGTTGTGGTATTTTGAAGTCAGGTTGTTGATCTTCTTCATGATGTTGTGGTCTATATTTGACGGTATTTCATGATAGAATGTTGTGTCTTTCAGTTGTTCCTCAATCAAATCCTTGTAGTATTCAGCATCCATTATAACAACTGCACACCTTTTATCAGCTTGTTTAATTATTATTGTTTTATCATCTTCTATACGTTTAAGTGCAGATATTTCTGATTTGTTAATGTTTAGCCTGACATTAGTATTACGGCTAAGAGGAAATTTAGACAGGATGCCAATGTATTGGTCGAGATAGTTATTTATTCCTTTTGGCGGAGTGAAATTTGATTTATTCTTTACTAGTGATTCATCACTCTCATTACTTTTATCAGCGAAGAGTTCTACAAGACGTAATTTTCGACAGAATTTTTGTGTATCCTCCTTCAGTTCTTGGTGGTTGACTATTGGAGTCGGTGTGAATTTCAGTCCTTTTGACAGAATTTGCATTTCATCATTGTCAAGATCTCTTTTGGATAAATTAATTATTTTAGGATCTACGTGTACAGTTGTTTTGGGTATGTTTCCTCCTGGAGTTTTTCTTGTTCCGGTTTTTGTTGTCCTGACGTTAAAAAATGGATTTTTCTCTGTACAGGATTTATATTCCTGTTGGTGTTTGCTTGATGAACTTTTGGTCGTGATATTATATTTGGTTATGTATTTTGTTCTATTTTTAGTATTATGTATATTATTTTTCCATTTCTTGTTAGCATTATTTTTAACAATCTGGGGAAATGACCTAGGTTTGCTTTCAGGTTTAGATCGTTTTTTCGCCCAGTTTCTTGTGGGTAATCTCTGTTGAGATATTGAGAGTGATCTGGTTATTCTACGTTTTGTTTCCCCGTTCCTTGTAGGTAGTCTCCGTTGAGGTCTTGAGAATGATCTCCTGGTTTTACTACTTCTCATGGTCTGGTCAAAGAATATCTATCGTGTTTGTGCTTTTTGTTCATGTTGTGTGTGTTAAGTTATTTTTGTAGAAAAAGCGAAGAGCTATTACCGTAGTTCTTCTTTGATTCAAGGTAAGGTGTGTGTTTGTGTTGGCACGTGTTCTGGCGTATGTTGTGTTGGTGAGATTGTCCACTTTTAATGCTTTTTCTCAGGGTTCCAGAGTCTTTACCGTAATTTGCAGCATATTCGTCAAGAAATAATTGTTTCTGCTGCCATACCTTTCTTGATTTGTTTTCTTCTTTTGAGATATCTCTGATCCATAGTTCTCGTAGTTTTTCAGCTGTAATACCAGTCGTTAGCTTTGAAATTTCAACTTCAATTTGGTCATCGATAACTTCATATTTGGCTTTGTAGCGGGATTGTTTACATTGAGAAATGGAGATGTCGGTCCTGAATTTTGTCAATGTAAGTTCCCATCGGAGATTTGTTTCTTCTTCTGGTTCTCCTGCAATTTCTGTAATTAGGTATTTACGAGGGAGTATGGGTGCCGTTAGAGAGAGAGCCATTTCGATTGTGTTTCGACATATTTTTCGCATTTGTATGCTTTCCAGAAGTTTTGTTTTCTTATGTTAAGAAATGTTTTCCATGTCTTCCACATTTATTTTCTTATTCGATGTGTTTTGTTTTCCAAATTTCTTAGGCTTAGTTCTGACATCCAAGGCGATTGTGGTAGGCTTTCTCTTGTATCTTTGATAAATGTTGGTATAATTTCAGCTAAATTCTTAATTTCAGAGTTTATGTGTTCAGTTATAAGTTTTCCGTCTGTAGATTGTTTTTCTATTTCCTTTAAAATAGAGGATTGTGTGTCAATCATCGTGATAAGTGTCGATAATTTTGAATATATCTCCTTTAGAATTCTTTCTGATTCTGTTGAGTGGATTTGTTGCTTTCCAGACATGTTGGCATATTCACAATAGGAATATATATATATATATATAGATAAATATACACGGGTGTGTATGATTGTGTATAGAAGATTATATTAATAAAAGGAATTCCAACTTTGTCTGATTTACTCGTTTTATTTACAATCCTTTAAAATTTATAATGGTATTAGAATGAAATAGTATGGTAGAATATTAAATGTTAAGTGTTAATTGAACAAGTACTTTCATGCTTTCGCAATCTTCAGGTTCATAATGTGTGTTGACAGTCAAGTTTGCAATTTTCAACTGAAATGAGATGGGTAAATGTTTGCCTTATATACAGTGAAAAGTGGCTCCAGAATGCTAAATCTTGCAAAATGTATTTCGACCAACCGGTGTGTAGTTTCACTGGATTACTAAAGCTGATTGGTTTAGGTGCCACGGTTGGTTGAGCATGTCTAACGACTACTATTTGACCCTATCCAAAGCATCAATTGTTTTGCTATTTTTAGAAATGATGAAAATAGCATTTTCTAGTAATCCTCACCATCAACATCACTTTTATTATTATTATTATTGTTGTTGCTGTTGTTGTTGTTAGTGGTCGCAGTCGACATAGTCGTAGTCATAGTCATAGTAGGAGTAATCCCCCCTTATTATTGTTCATTTAGCTTGGGTTTGAATTTATCAATAACATTCTTTTCTTTGATTTTTCTCTTGATTTCACTTGGGCTGTGTAATTTGTAGAATGGGAATATTATAAATATTCCCTGACCACATGATGCTAGATGGTTACTTAGGGGTATCTGACGGACATTTGGGTCTCTGATTTGCTGTCGGTGTACCCGTGCACGTTCCGATAGTGCATTTCCAGTTTGACCGACATATAGTTCTTCACAATTCGGGCATTTAATGCAGTAAATTAGATTTCTGCTTTTGCAGTTCATATTTGCATTTGGGAATGTTTTTCCAGTTTTTGTTTGCATATATTGACCGACGTGTATGGATTGACATGTGCCACATCGACTATCATTGCATTTAGATACAGTGAATGATTGGTCTTTGTTGTTAAGGTCAAACTTTCAACTTTGCCTTTGTTAGTAATTGCTTCAAATCAGACAATTGCTTAAATCTGATAAAGTTGGAATTCCTTTTATTAATATAATCTTATATACACAATCATACACACCCGTGTATATTTCTCTCTGTCTCTCTCTCTCTCTCTCTCTCTCTCTCTCTCACTCTCTCTCTCTCTCTCTCTCTCTCTCTCTCTCTCTCTCTCTCTCTCTCTCTCTATATATATATATATATATATATATATATATATATATATATATATATATATATATATTGGATTAAATGCTCTGAAATAGCGATATATATGTGAAGATAGACATAGAATATTCGAAAATATTCTGTATGTTTATAATAAACATTTTGAAGACCTAATCGCTATAGAATAGAATACGTCACGTATTACAATTAGATTCTCGATAAAAGCAAGGGAAGTAACCTACGCGTTTCATTCTTATTAGAAATCTTCAGGATTACATATCCAGTGCTTTTATCGAGAATGACACAGCTAGAGACTTATAGAATACTTAGCTGTGTACAGGAACTGGTTTGAAAGAGCGGTTGCCGGTCCGGCAGAAATTAGAAATTGGATTAAATGCTCTGAAATAGCGATATATATGTGAAGATAGACATAGAATATTCGAAAATATTCTGTATGTTTATAATAAACATTTTGAAGACCTAATCGCTATAGAATAGAATACGTCACGTATTACAATTAGATTCTCGATAAAAGCAAGGGAAGTAACCTACGCGTTTCATTCTTATTAGAAATCTTCAGGATTACATATCCAGTGCTTTTATCGAGAATGACACAGCTAGAGACTTATAGAATACTTAGCTGTGTACAGGAACTGGTTTGAAAGAGCGGTTGCCGGTCCGGCAGAAATTAGAAATTGGATTAAATGCTCTGAAATAGCGATATATATGTGAAGATAGACATAGAATATTCGAAAATATTCTGTATGTTTATAATAAACATTTTGAAGACCTAATCGCTATAGAATAGAATACGTCACGTATTACAATTAGATTCTCGATAAAAGCAAGGGAAGTAACCTACGCGTTTCATTCTTATTAGAAATCTTCAGGATTACATATCCAGTGCTTTTATCGAGAATGACACAGCTAGAGACTTATAGAATACTTAGCTGTGTACAGGAACTGGTTTGAAAGAGCGGTTGCCGGTCCGGCAGAAATTAGAAATTGGATTAAATGCTCTGAAATAGCGATATATATGTGAAGATAGACATAGAATATTCGAAAATATTCTGTATGTTTATAATAAACATTTTGAAGACCTAATCGCTATAGAATAGAATACGTCACGTATTACAATTAGATTCTCGATAAAAGCAAGGGAAGTAACCTACGCGTTTCATTCTTATTAGAAATCTTCAGGATTACATATCCAGTGCTTTTATCGAGAATGACACAGCTAGAGACTTATAGAATACTTAGCTGTGTACAGGAACTGGTTTGAAAGAGCGGTTGCCGGTCCGGCAGAAATTAGAAATTGGATTAAATGCTCTGAAATAGCGATATATATGTGAAGATAGACATAGAATATTCGAAAATATTCTGTATGTTTATAATAAACATTTTGAAGACCTAATCGCTATAGAATAGAATACGTCACGTATTACAATTAGATTCTCGATAAAAGCAAGGGAAGTAACCTACGCGTTTCATTCTTATTAGAAATCTTCAGGATTACATATCCAGTGCTTTTATCGAGAATGACTTACTTCCCTTGCTTTTATCGAGAATCTAATTGTAATACGTGACGTATTCTATTCTATAGCGATTAGGTCTTCAAAATGTTTATTATAAACATACAGAATATTTTCGAATATTCTATGTCTATCTTCACATATATATCGCTATTTCAGAGCATTTAATCCAATTTCTAATTTCTGCCGGACCGGCAACCGCTCTTTCAAACCAGTTCCTGTACACAGCTAAGTATTCTATAAGTCTCTAGCTGTGTCATTCTCGATAAAAGCACTGGATATGTAATCCTGAAGATTTCTAATAAGAATGAAACGCGTAGGTTACTTCCCTTGCTTTTATCGAGAATCTAATTGTAATACGTGACGTATTCTATTCTATAGCGATTAGGTCTTCAAAATGTTTATTATAAACATACAGAATATTTTCGAATATTCTATGTCTATCTTCATATATATATATATATATATATATATATATAAATATATATATATATATATGTATATATATATATGTATACACATATATATATGTGTGTATGTACACTCCACATACATGTACATACACTCATATACAAATACTCATACACATATACTCACATATACACACACACAAACACATTTATATATATATACACACACATACACACATACATATACACATATATATATACATATATACACATACATAAATATATATACACACATAAATATATTTCCATATCATACATAGATATATATTTACTCATGCAATTACGGGTGGTTGTGTACCTTGTTCCCTTTAGTCATAACCGCATAAACCTAAGGAATCTAAAACATAAAAAGGTAAAAAAATAAGCATGAATGCATATAATTAGGGGAAAGGGGTACTAATAAATGTTACTCTATATAGAATTATATTGAGTTGCTATTTAGAATATTTAATTAGGTTCATAGTATTTAAATGTTCTTCGTATACGGTGATTACAAACTATGATCAGTTCCTGCCTTTTATTTAATAAATCGTCCTTAGATTTAGCAATTTCCAAGATCTCCACTGAACATAATCTGCATTCCCTCCTGTTCCCAAGATATGAAGTTATTTGTAGAATGGTGTTCCACGATAACTTGACATCTATTTGTTTTCTTTTTATAATTATTTACCGCTTCAGCTAAAGATGTGGTGTTAGCAAGTTTAGTATTGGTGAAACTACTAGAGTGTGCGTAAAGTCTTTTCTTAAATGTGTTTGATGTAGATCCTATATATGTTTTGTTGGAGTCTGTAGTAGACACAGTGCATTTTTATATTACATTATTAATCAAATAGTTGCTATTTAAGGGGCAAATGCTTCTATTTCTGCAATTACAGCCATACGTAAGATGGTTGTTGTGGGTGCCTATACTATTCTCATTAACCCTTGAGCTATTCCTATTGTAATTAATGATAGCAGGAGAATGAAGGTTGCTTTGTAAGTGGTTTGGTGCTATGGTTGTATTGTGATTTTGTGTAATGTTGTTTTTGTGTTGGTGATTTGGGTGGTTGTGTTTTCTAGGTTGAAGGATTGTATTATTTGCCTTTTTAAAAGGTGCAGTCCAATTTATATTATGTTGTGGTGGTGTAGTCATATTATTTTTAAGTTATAAATGTTGTAGTTGCTTATTTTTTGCTGGAGATTGCTTGACGTAGAGTATGAGAATTTAACAGTATATTTGTTAAATATTTGGTGGTATCTGTGGTTTGGTGGAAAATGTTTATGTAGAGTTTCAAAGAATTTTTTGGAGATTTATCCAATAGTTTGCAGGTTGAAGGGTGCGTTGTACCATGTTATGTTTCTTTTGCGGTTTTTAGTTAAGTTATTATTAACACTTATATTATTGTGTTGTGTTCTAGAAGAATTCCTATGGTTAGTATCCTTATTTGTGGAATTTGGTAAATTACCATGGTTGTATTTGGTGTTATTATTGGGTAGATTATGAGATTTTGAGTGCTTAGTATTCATATGTGGGTTGATAACATTGGTCATAGATCGTTTTAGTAATAGTTGGTGTGGTTTTTAGGTTGTTTGGTGTAATAAGAATAACCACTTTAGTTATTTGTTTCAATGGTATTTTTTGGTGTTTGTAGTTTTTTGCTAGGTTTTATATTTTGGTCCATAGTAGTGTTGGGGATATATGAGATTTTTTCTTCATATCCACTTCTAGTTAAGGCCTCGTTGTAGAAGGTTGCATTATTATAAAATATATCTTCATTGGAAGATAATTTAGAAAGTCTAAGAGATATGTTATATACTAAATTATTGAGTATAGAGCCAGGGTGGTTAGATCGTGAATGTAAATAATGTAGATTCTGGTTGGGTTTGTGGTAAGGTTGATAAGTATTCATAGAGAGGTCTAAGGTAACGTCAAGGAAATTAGCTACTTTTGAAGTGTTTTCAAAAGCGATGCTAAGGCTGTAATAGTCCTTGAGGAATTTTCTAATTTGTTTTTTTGTTTTTATATATTGGAATTGCTAAGATCGTTAGATAACAATAGACAATCATCCAATAAAGACCACCTTTGAGGTGGGGAAAAGAGTCATGAATATTATAGAGGAGAAATAGTCGAACGAGCTCTGTAACTTGAGAATAGTCCATGGAACCCATCGTAATATCGAATAAGTTGTTATATGTGTTTCTTGTCCAGTATTCTTCTTGGAGGTTTAGTAAGGTTTTTCTAGCGTGAGTTATGATGTTGATTTCCTCAGTAGATAAATCCGTTGCTGTGGATACCTCTGTGTATATATATATATATATATATATATATATAAAATCAAAAGATGGTTAAAAGATTTCCATGTATTTTATTATGCGCATTGTAAAAACAAATATAATCATGGGATGTTATTTGCGTTCTCATCAGATAACATAGGAGACATGATATGAAGCTTAAAAAACACTTTCGGGCAGTGAAGTTTTAAATCAACATATTGTTAAATCAAGCTTCATATTATGTCTCCCTATTTTATCTGATGAGAACGCAAATAACATCCGATGATTTTATTTGTTTTTGAAATGCGCATATTAAAATACATGGAACTCTTTTAGCCATCTTTTGATTTTATATTATTTATACTCCAGTCCTATAAACTGTTGAGTGCTACTTATCTGATATTTGCATTGCATTATTGTGCTGCAATAAAACTCACCTCCTACATTATATATATATATATATATATTAATAATTTGAAATTTCAACTTATTTGAGATTTTCACGGTGATGTAAAGTTCAATGTATTTGTACAATCCGCTAATATTAAGAACAAATTCAATCAAAGTGTAAACCACAAGTTCAACATCCAAAAATTGTACGAATGTAAATTCTCAGAGCATAAATAATAAATAATAATTCAACCAAGGATTTATACATTTTTATACTGTTTTTTCATACTTAACTTTCATCAAATAGAGAAAATGTTTAGAGATAGGAATGATTAACATTTTCTTATCATTTTACTACATTACAGTATTTGGAATCAAATCCATATATAAATAGCAATTGTAAAAAACAAAATAACAAAAAGAAAAGCTTTTAGATAAAATAAAATAAATGAAATTATCCCTACATATACGTAATAATCTTTGATACATTTGGATTCTCAGAAACATCAACATGTTTAAAACTGAATTAAATTTAAGAGATGCGTTGATATTATAATGTCATATATCCCTTAACGGTTCACTTAGTGTATGGCTGTTCTGTGAATTTCTTATATATTTACCTGATTCTAAAAGATTTCAGTTGGAACATTTTTATTTTGTTTCATAGCTAAACCGACCGGGATCTTAATGAACTGGTCATAATTCCTCAACCTTCAGGTCTTAAGGACAGAATCGGTGTTTAAATTACAAATTCGCCCCTCAAATAAAAGCTTGACAGAGCAAAATATTTCTACGTCATCTGCAGAGTCGAACAACTGGTTTTCCACTGAATGGAACAGACGACGTTTAACCTAAGGATATGGCAACATTAACATCGCAACCGACAACAACAACTACTATTATAAAACAGGTGATACCACAGAAATATAAAATACTTCTTTCCTAAAACTGAAGACACCAAAACAAGAAGAAGACCTAACATAACTAAAACTAAATACCTAGAAGCCAAAAGAATACTGCTGCAACCACCACCAACCAACAAGAACAAATATAACGGAAAGAAACAAAAAAGAAGGCAACAGGAACAACAACATGAAATACAACATATTGTCATCAAAATTTAAAGGAAACAGAACTATTTAAATGTTCTATTTACACAAAGACTCATATTCGACACGAGCAGCCGAATTAATAACTTGAGGGGATATGCATCCAATTAGCCGTCGTGTCCAAAATGTTGGAAGAATCTGCAAAGATTTTTTGTTGTGTCGCTACTTTTCATTAAAAATAAAGAGGTCAGATGTAGCACAACATGCAGAGGTACAGATGGCGTTAAAAGCATATGACCTGATCTTGACATGAACAAGGGGTCATGAAAGTGATTTTTAGAAGCGAAATCCTCGCAATTAAGCATTCTATGGTCCTCTAACGCAGTAATGACCATACCATTTCCCTTCCTGATTAGGGAGATAATCGGTACAAATCAGGATTTTAGGATAATCGGTACAAATCAGGATTTTAGGTTGGACATCTACTGGGTCTGGCTTGTGTTAACCTAGAAGAAAACGACACCATTCTAGACGTAAACAGAGGTCTTCTTCTTCTTATTATTATTATTATTATTATTATTATTATTATTATTATTATTATTATTATTATTATTATTATTATTTGCATTTATCTTGCTTTATGTTCATACGAGTTATCACCAAGTCACAACCAGTGACCTCAAGAGACAACAAGGTCCGCCATGTTCAAGAAAGAACACACATATTCATACATGCATCCTTAGTGTTTAGACTTGTGATGTACTTATATTGACAGGATCTTCCTTAGTATATGGGCAGTTCCCATTAGTACTATCTTTTGTATTTCTCCTATACGCGGGTTTTCTGGGATTTGCGATAAGTAGTCGTTAGACCCCTTAGGTATCATTCCCAGAGCGCCTACAACCACTGGTATTGTTTTAGTTCTCAATTTCCACATTTTTCCAATTTCTATCTCCAGGTCCTTATACTTGCTCAATTTTTCAAATGTTTTTATACATACATTCTTGTCTATTGGAACAGACATATCAATTAGCAGGCATACCCTCCTTTGAAAGTCCTTCAATATTATATCAGGTCTATTTGCATCTATTTTTCGGTCTGTTTGGATGCTAAAGTTCCACAAGATTGAGATGTGATCTTTTTCAAGTATGGGAGGTGGTTGATGCTCCCACCAATTCTTTTGATGGGGCAGGTCAAAATGCTTACACATTATCCAATGTATGTATTGTGCAGCTCTGTCATGCCTGTTTAGGTATTCGGTTGGAGCTATAGGACTGCACATTGAAATTATATGGTCAATGGTCTCTGATTGTTTTTTGCATACACGGCATAATGGGCTGCACCCATTTTTTATTATGTTGGCTTGGTAATTTTTTGTTGGCAGACACTGATCTTGTGCGGATATAATCAGTCCTTCAGTCTCCGATTTCAGTCCAGAGGATGCCAACCACTGATGGGTTAAAGTTTTGTCAACATCAGGATTGTTAGCTCGCTCTGGGTATTTTCCATACAGAGGCTTTTCTTGCCATTTCTTAGCCAGTTTCTGTAGCAGTTCTTTCTTTGCAGTTACTTTTACCTGCTTTGCTTTTTCTGTGTTTTCCATTTCAGCAGTAAATGGGACTTCTGAAATTTGTAGTCCATTACTGTATCTTTGTGCATCTTTTGTAATGGAATATGATCTTTTGGTGCTTTCGTGTTTCAAAACGAGTTTGATCATCCAATCATGTGATTCCCTTAGATATGTGGATAATCCAATAGTTGCAGTTTTCAACGCAATGTCTAACTGGATTAACCCACGTCCTCCTTCTTTCCTAGGGAGATATATTCTATCTATGTCTGCCTTAGGGTGATGCATTCTGTGCATGGTTAAGAATTTTCGGATTTTTGTATCGAGCCTACGGATCTCTGTGCTTGACCAGTTTATGACATTGTAACTGTAGGTTACTACTGGTATGGCAAGCGTGTTTATGGCATCGATCCTATTCCTTGCATTCAATTCCGTTCTTAAGATTGCTCTGACTCTGCGGTAACATTCCTTCCTTATCCTTTCCCTCATTGTCGAGTGCTTGATTCCGTCTCCTTCACAAACACCTAGATATTTGTAAGTTTGTTCTTGATCAAGCTCTCTTATCACGTTCCCCCGATCAAGATTAATGTCTGAACTCTTCAGCAGCTTTCCTCTGGTGAACGTTGCTTTGGCGCATTTATCCAGTCCAAACTCCATTTTAATGTCATCACTGAACTGCTTCACAGGGGATAATAGCCCTTGCAATTGTTCATCATTTTTTGCAAATAGTTTCAGGTCATCCATGTAGAACAGGTGATTAATGGTTTTGTCATAGACTCTATATCCATGTTTTGTTTCATTGAGCATTTTACTTAATGGTATAAGTGCGATGCAGAATAAAAGCGGTGATAAAGAGTCACCCTGAAAAATTCCACAATTAATGTTAACTTCTCCAGCTTCCAGTGATTTTGTTTCACTATTCAAAAGGAGTGTCGTTCTCCATGTCCTCATACTGAATGACAAAAACCTCCTGATAACGGGGGATATTTTGAAAATCTCTGAACATTTTTCAATCCAACTGTGTGGCAAACTATCAAATGCTTTTTCATAATCTATCCAAGCAATCGATAGATTTTTGTGTCTATTATGACAATCTTCCAGTATCATTTTGTTAACCAGAAGCTGATCCTTACAGCCATATGAGCCTCGTTTACACCCTTTCTGCTCAATGGGAAATAGGTCATTTGTTATCAGGTGGTCATATGTGTATTCAGTTAGGACTGATGTTAAAATTTTATACATTGTGGTCAAGAAGGTTATCGGTCTGTAATGTTGGGGATTGTTTGTCTCATCATTCTTCGGTAGCAGGAATGTAATGCCGTTAACTCGCCATGATGGTATCTTTTCTGGCTCCTTAACTATTTCATTGTAAAGTTGGGCTAACAGTTCATGAGACTCTGTGAAGGCATTTATCCAAAAGTTTTGTATTTTGTCTTTTCCTGGGGATTTCCATTTGCTGGTTTTTCTTAGAGCCAAGCGCAGCTGTTCAACTGTTATATTTTCCCATGTTTGTTCTTCAAGGTGAGCTGTTTCTTTCATTTGTCTGTCTATCCATGGGGCATGTATGTTATGAACTTTTTCTTCGGCCCAGATCTTTTCCCAGAATTCTTGCACTTCCTCCTTGGGTGGTATTGATTTAGCAGTTATTGTTGACTTACCAATTTTTCTGTAGAAGTTTCTTTGGTTGTTTTTGAACATATTATTGTCCTTATAGAATCTAGATCGTTTTTCAAAGCGCCTTGTACGAGCAGCTTTGGCCGACACTTTTTGCTTGATTGTTTCTATCAGCATGTCTATGTCACATGTTGATCTTATACTGTACTTTTTTTTCAATTTTCTAAGTTTAGTTTGTTTAACATGTTCACCTACTTTATAGTTTGTTAAAATTTCTATGTCAGATCGGAGAAGGTTTATTTGGCGATTGATGTTATCTTGCCAAGTAGATTTCTTGTGGGAATTCCTTTGTTTTTTCATCTTCACTCCACATAAGTGAGTGGTGACTTTAGCCGATGCATAATAGAGATGATTTAAGTCAGTAATGTTTAGTTTGTTTGTGATGATAATGTTTTTGAGAATTATGTTAGTCTTGTGTATTATCTTTTGGTTCTGTTTGGAGTTCTGGATCTTAGGGAGGGTGTCTCGTTCCACCATGTCAGATTCTTTCATTTTCATCCATTCGATCATAATTTCATCCTTCAAGTTGGCAAGTTCATTCTCATTCATTTCTTTATCATTTACGATCTCATTATTTTCATTTGGAGTTTCATCCTGAGCATGCACTCCCTCCACTTTTTCGCTCCTTTCTTTAATTTGTTCTGTTGCCAGTGATTCCGCCCCAACTCTGGGATTCGAAGTGTTACAGTTTACCTCGTTTTCACTGACACATGCTTCATTTTCCCTTCGCTGACTTTGTGCTACTAGCTTCATCTGATCGATTTCTATATCAGTTAGTAACTTTTTTCTTACAATATTTCTTCGTATATTGGCTAGTTTGTTACTGTCAATATAGCCTCTGTTTTCGGGATGTTTCTTTTTCCAGTTGATATATGTTTGCTCTGTATTCGATGTATTTGATGGGTAGTACATGGCAGTGTAGAAAGCCTCAAGGACTTCTTTATTATTATTATTATTATTATTATTATTATTATTATTATTATTATTATTATTATTCTAATGGCGGTGAATTGGCAGTATCGGTAGAGGGTCGGACGCCATGCTTTACAGCACAGTTACGTCCCTTTACGGACTGAGTTCAAAACCCGCCGAGGTTAACTTTGCCTTTCATGCTGGGGCTTTTTATATTGTTGGTGGGGAAGGGGGGAGCCAGCAGTGCCATAGTCGTTGGCGTTTGACCGGGTCACTAAGTCAGTCTATTTATATATTTTGCTAGCCTCTCCCTTGCCTAGTAATACCGCCACCTTCCCCTTTCTTAAATTAACGGAAGGTAGTGGGGTAGTAATGGTAGCGGCGATGATGGGATAGTGGTAGCAATGATGGAGTGGTGACGGCGGTGACTGTAGTTAGGGCGTTGTCGCTACTTAGTTCTTTTGAATAGACTGTATTGAGTATGCGTTTCTTTGATCTGCATATCTATGCGGTTTATCGCCTATGTTTAAGATATATATGTTGAAATATTTCCGTAATATTTGAATTAAACATTTTGAGAAAACTTGAGATACAATAATAGTAATTCGGTAAAATAAAGTACCAGTAATACACTGGGTATTTGCTGGACTTGTGCCAAAAGTAGAAACAATTATTATTATGCTGGGATTTGTGATGGTGGTGGTGAAATTACCGTTATCTGGCTGTTGTATTTAGTGTATACAGAGGGGTGGTGTGATAGGTGGTGTATCTAGGTTGTGGTGTTGGTGAAATTGCTGTTATTTGGCTGTTCTATATAGTGTAGACAGAGGGAGTTTTCTTCCATTTATAACCATTTTCTTCTTTGAATATAAAATTTAAAATACAAAATTCAATTTTTGAGCGATATCACAGGATATTATGGGTACTCATTTCCTGAGGGTAAAACCTGGTGCAATATGTCCCATGTGTACTAAGAATTTTTATATCACAATTATTTTAAATATGTTAAAAATCAAAAGCTTACGCGAGCGATTCTATAAAACTCTTGTGCCAAAAGTAGAAACAATTATTATTATTATTACTCTTTGAGTCTCAGTCATTGATGTTAGTTAACTGGAAAGTTTGTAGAGATGAATATCAAGCCACTACCTGCAGCCTCAGATATTCAGAACGTATCGGAGTGTTCTTGCTGTTTCCAGCAAGCATGCCTTTTGAATCGTTCCAAAAAGCGTGAAGAGGCCAATTTTCTTTAACCATCCCTGGAAACTTTTTGAGATAGTCCCTAGTGCGTCTATGACAATCGGGATCACTTTGACTTCATGGCAGTTCCAAATCCTTTTTACCTCCCATTTTAAGTCCTGGTATCGGTTAATTTTTCTCCCTCTCCTTCTCTTTCACTCTCGTGTCGAATGGGCAGGCCACATCCACAATCAGGCACGATCTTTTTTCTTTGTCCAAAACCACCAGGTCAGGTCTATTGTGTTCCAGTTTCTTGTCCGTCTGTATCCTAAAATCCCACAGCACCTTCACCTGATCGTTTTCTATCACCGACTCTGGCTTATGTTCATACCACTTCTCAGAATGTGGTAAATTGTTTACTTTGCATAGGTGCCAGTGGATCACCCTGCCCATCACATCATGTCTCCAGCCCTTATAGTGAGCCTGGGCTAGGTGTTTACACTCGGATACAATGTGAGCCACAGTCTCCTCTCTCTCTCCACAGATCATGCACAGTGGGCTAGCCTCCTCCTTGTAAATGTGGTGTTTCAACCATTTCGTTTGAGGGCCTGCTCCTGCGCAGCCATTAACATTCCTTCTGTAGCATTTTTAAGGTCTCCTCTTTTCAACCAGTTCCATGTCTGTGGATCTCTAAATTCAGTTTTCTCAAAGAAGGTACTATGAAGGGGTTTTCATGAAGGCTGCTCTTACTCCTTGATGTTATTTCCTCCTTGGACATCCCCTGGCCTACTGTCCCCTCCCTCAGTACAGTTCTGAGCATTGGCTCCTTACTATCAGTCACGTATTTGTGTAGGTTGTTTTTCTCCATCTGAACACAGTCCTCTATGCTGATAAGACCTCTTCCACCTTCAGATCTCCTTAAGTAGAATCTATCGACATCACTCCTCTTGTGGAACATATTGTAGATAATCAATAGCTTCCTAGTCTTCCTATCCATTTCTTTTTGTTCAGCAACATTCCATCTCAGAATTCCCGCACTGTACCTAATAATAGACACAGCTCGGGAATTTACTGCACTTATGGCATTCCTACTGTTCAGATGTGACTTTAATACGTTCCTTACTCTCCGAAGGTATTCAGTTCTTATCAATTCCTTCATTTTTTTTGTTCTTGGTTTCATCAGCCTCCAGAACGCCCAAATACTTGTATCCTTCCTCAGAGTCAATTTCCTTTATCATCTCACCTGTTGGTATCTGGATTCCGTTACTTCTGCTCAACTTACTTCTCCTCATCACAAGGACTCCACACTTACTAATACCAAATTGCATACATATATCATTGCTGAAAATACGGACAGTGTCAATAAGCACATCTAACTCCTTCTCACTCTTCCCGAAGAGCTTAAGATCGTCCATGAAGAGGAGGTGATTGATGGTAAGCCCTCCCTTTCCCAACCTGGATCCTGCTCTCACTTTTTGCAGTACACTGGTCAGGGGCATAAGGTCAAGGACAAACAACAGAGGGGACAGACTATCTCCCTTGAAGATACCTCTCTTGATCTTCACGCTTCCCAAGGATTCTCCAGTTGATGTTAACTCTGTTTCCCAGGACTTCATACTTTATTATTATTATTATTATTACAGTTACATTTATCTTGCATTATGTTCATACGAGTTATCAGCAAGTCACAACCAGTGACCTCAAGAGACAACAAGGTCCGCCATGTTCAAGGAAGAACATACATACTCACACATGCATCTTTAGTGTTTAGACTTGTGATGTACTTATATTGACAGAATCTTCCTTAGTATATGGGCAGTTCCCATTAGTACTATCTTTTGTATTTCTCCTATACGCGGGTTTCCTGGGATCTGCGATAAGTAATCATTAGACCCCTTAGGTATCATTCCCAGAGCGCCTACAACCACTGGTATTGTTTTAGTTCTCAATTTCCACATTTTTCCAATTTCTATCTCCAGGTCCTTATAGTTGCTCAATTTTTCAAATGTTTTTATAGATACATTCTTGTCTATTGGAACAGACATATCAATTAGCAGGCATACCCTCTTTTTAAAGTCCTTCAATACTATATCAGGTCTATTTGCATCTATTTTTCGGTCTGTTTGGATGCTAAAGTTCCACAAGATTGAGGTGTGATCTTTTTCAAGTATGGGAGGTGGTTGATGCTCCCACCAATTCTTTTGATGGGGCAGGTCAAAATGCTTACACATTATCCAATGTATGTATTGTGCAGCTCTGTCATGCCTGTTTAGGTATTCGGTTGGAGCTATAGGACTGCACATTGAAATTATATGGTCAATGGTCTCTGGTTGTTTTTTGCATACACGGCATAATGGGCTGCATCCATTTTTTATTATGTTGGCTTGGTAATTTTTTGTTGGCAGACACTGATCTTGTGCTGATATAATCAGTCCTTCAGTCTCCGATTTCAGTCCAGAGGATGCCAACCACTGATGGGTTAATGTTTTGTCAACATCAGGATTGTTAGCTCGCTCTGGGTATTTTCCATACAGAGGCTTTTCTTGCAATTTCTTAGCCAGTTTCTGTAGCAGTTCTTTCTTTGCAGTTACTTTTACCTGCTTTGCTTTTTCTGTGTTTTCCATTTCAGCAGTAAATGGGACTTCTGAAATTTGTAGTCCATTACTGTATCTTTGTGCATCTTTTGTAATGGAATATGATCTTTTGATGCTTTCGTGTTTCAAAACGAGTTTGATCATCCAATCATGTGATTCCCTTAGATATGTAGATAATCCAATTGTTGCAGTTTTCAACACAATGTCTAACTGGATTAATCCACGTCCTCCTTCTTTCCTAGGGAGATATATTCTATCTACATCTGCCTTAGGGTGATGCATTCTGTGCAAGGTTAAGAACTTTCGAATTTTTGTATCGAGCCTACGGATCTCTGTGCTTGACCAGTTGATGACATTTTAATTGTAGGTTACTACTGGTATGGCAAGCGTGTTTATGGCATCGATCCTATTCCCTGCATTCAATTCCGTTCTTAAGATTGCTCTTACTCTGCGGTAACATTCCTTCCTTATCCTTTCCCTCATTGTCGAGTGCTTGATTCCGTCTCCTTCACAAACACCTAGATATTTGTAAGTTTTTTCTTGATCAAGTTCTCTTATCACGTTCCCCCGATCAAGATTAATGTCTGAACTCTTCAGCAGCTTTCCTCTGGTGAACGTTGCTTTGGCGCATTTATCTAGTCCAAACTCCATTTTAATGTCATCACTGAACTGCTTCACTGTGGATAATAGCCCTTGCAATTGTTCATCATTTTCTGCAAATAGTTTCAGGTCATCCATGTAGAACAGGTGATTAATGGTTTTGTCATAGACTTTATATCCATGTTTTGTTTCATTGAGCATTTTACTTAATGTTATAAGTGCGATGCAGAATAAAAGCGGTGATAAAGGGTCACCCTGAAAAATTCCACAATTAATATTAACTTCTCCAGCTTCCAGTGATTTTGTTTCACTATTCAAAAGGAGTGTCGTTTTCCATGTCTTCATACTGAATGACAAAAACCTCCTGACAACGGGGGATATTTTGAAAATCTCTAAACATTTTTCAATCCAACTGTGTGGCAAACTATCGAATGCTTTTTTATAATCTATCCAAGCAATCGATAGAATTTTGTGTCTATTATGACAATCTTCCAGTATCATTTTGTTAACCAGAAGCTGATCCTTACAGCCATATGAGCCTCGTTTACACCATTTCTGCTCAATGGGAAATAGGTCATTTGTTATCAGGTGGTTATATGTGTATTCAGTTAGGACTGATGTTAAAATTTTATACATTGTTGTCAAGCAAGTTATCGGTCTGTAATTTTTGGGATTGTTTTTTCTCATCATTCTTCGGAAGCAGGAATGTAATACCGTTAACCAGCCATGAAGGTATCTTTTCTGGCTCCTTAATTATTTCATTGTAAAGTTGGGCTAACAGCTCATGAGACTCTGTGAAGGCATTTATCCAAAATTTTGTATTTTGTCTTTTCCTGGGGATTTCCATTTGCTGGTTTTTCTTAGAGCCAAGCGCAACTGTTCAACTGTTATATTTTCCCATGTTTCTTCCTCAAGGTGAGCTGTATCTTTCATTTGTCTGTCTATCCATGGGGCATGTATGTTATGAACTTTTTCTTCGACCCAGATCTTTTCCCAGAATTCTTGCACTTCCTCCTTGGGTGGTATTGATTTAGCAGTTATTGTTGACTTACCAATTTTTCTGTAGAAGTTTCTTTAACATGTTCACCTACTTTATAGTTTGTTAAAATTTCTATGTCAGATCGGAGAAGGTTTATTTGGCGATTGATGTTCTCTTGCCAAGTAGATTTCTTGTGGGAATTCCTTTGTTTGTTCATCTTCACTCCACATAAGTGAGTGGTGACTTTAGCCGATGCATAATAGAGATGATTTAAATCCGTAATGTTTAGTTTGTGTGTGATGATAATGTTTTTGAGAATTATGTTAGTCTTGTGTATTATCTTTTGGTTCTGTTTGGAGTTCTGGATCTTAGGGAGGGTGTCTCGTTGCCCCATGTCAGATTCTTTCATTTTCATCCATTCGATCATAATTTCATCCTTCAAGTTGGCAAGTTCATTCTCATTCATTTTCTTATCATTTACGATCTCATTATTTTCATTTGGAGTTTCATCCTGAGCATGCACTCCCTCCACTTTTTCGATACTTTCTTTAATTTGTTCTGTTGCATTACAATATTTCTTCGTATATTGGCTAGTTTGTTACTGTCAATATAGCCTCTGTTTTCGGGATGTTTCTTTTTCCAGTTGATATATGTCTGTTCTGTATTCGATGTATTTGATGGGTAGTACATGGCAGTGTAGAAAGCCTCAAGGACTTCTTTATTATCTTCCCTTGACCATTTTTCTCTCTTTTTCTTTGGATTTCTTGGTGGTGAGCATGGAGGCCCACCAGTAGGAGTATTCCGGATACGGGAGGTCTCCAGCTCCGAAGTGATGGGAAGGTTTCAACCATTAGCTGATTTTTCGACCCCAGTCTGGTTCCTCTCTGAGGGATGCGGCCCTTTTTTACCCGGGTGACGGCCGATCCGGTATGAGATTTTATCATTAGACATTTACTTTATTTTGTCGCATTTTATCCTTATCCGTCAAGGGGTAATCATGTCGTGTTACCACTTCTAGAACGAGTGTCAACCAAGACTAGAGGGGTCGTTCTCCCCTAGAGACACGGCTATTCCCTGCCGGCCGCCATCCCGGTATTTCTTGGTCACGTGGTTTTCTTTTTGTTGTTTTTTAAAATTGTTATTATCATGAGTGGTTCCTTAATGTGAGCATTGCGTGGCTTAAGAATGAAATTATTAATAATTGTCTCCACTCCAGGCACAAGGCCAGCAATCACCCAGTGCATTACAATAATATAATATACTTTTTGTTGTAGTTGGCTGTTATTGTTGTTGGCTATGTCGGTGGTGGTGCCGGGGCTTTTTATATTGTTGGTGAGGAAGGGGTGAGCCAGCAGTCCCATAGTTGTTGATGTTGACATTTGGTGGCCAGGTCACTAAGTCAATCTATTTATATCTTTTGCTAGCCTCTCCCTTGTCTAGTGATACCGCCACCTTCCCCTTTCTCTCTCAAGTTAACAGGGGAATAGTGGTGGTAGCATTGAAGGAGTGGTGGCGGCGACGATGGGATAGTGGTAGCAATGATGGATGGGGTGGGGTGGTGGCAGCGGTGACAATGCTGGTGGTCATGTCGATACTAGGCAGTGGTGATGTGATCGTATTACTGTAGTGATGGTGTTGTAGCGGTGGTAGCAATGAAGGAGTGGTGGCGGCGGTGATGGGATAGTGGTGGTAATGATGGCAGTAGTGAGTGGTGGTGGTGAAATTGCCGTTATCTGGATGTTGTGTTTAGTGTACAGAGAGAGGTGATGGCGTAGGTGTTGTATCTAGTTTCTGGTGTTGGTGAGATTGGTGTTGTTTGGCTGTTCTATATAGCGTAGACAGAGGAGGGGGGGTATTCTTCCATTTATAGCCATTTTCTTTTTTTATTATTATTATTATTATTATTATTATTATTATTATTATTATTATTATTATTATTATTATTATTGGCGAACTATGTAGTAAATCGTATCATTGTGAGCTCCGCAAAGGTTTGTTATTTTCGTTTGTTAAAAATTGTCATTTATGGAAAATTTTATTGTTAACATTTTATAAGCGCACATACATTGTTTTCCGAAAAGGACACCCAAAAGGATTGGGGCCTTGTGCCCAAAATTTAAACTTTTATTATTATCAAAAATTTCTTTGAAAAAAAATGGCTAATTCACCTCTGCACCAAGCAGCTGAAAGCCTTCCTCACAAATTAACACCTCACACCGACACCACCATTGTAAATGTTACTACGTTTGCCAACACAAAAAAAAAATAAGCAGTAGCAATATTTTAAATTTGTCTCAGGCAGACATTCATTTCCCGTCATTACCAATGACTGCAGGTGTTAAAGCCTCCACCACCACGACCACCGCGACAACCACCACCCCCACCACCACCGCGACAACAGAAACAAAAGAATAAAAAAATAAATTAACTCGTGATGTCGAAATGAAATCAAGCAAAATGGACTCTTCCCCACCAAAGACGACTGACGTCACCACCAGCACAACTGAAACTAAAATTAATATTAACACAAATAACGATAGCAACAACAACAACAATGTCATTATAAAACCGACCCACAGTTTCGCCAGAGTAGCAAAACAGTTCGAAGCATTTACGGTAACTCAGGAGGATTTAGAAAATGCCAAACAAATGGTAAAGAAAGATGGGTACAGGGTCAGTTTCACCCCCCACCTAATAAAATGGAGCATCGGCGCCTATGCACCGTGTCGTATAGAACAATAAATGTAAAATCGCGCCGAGTGGAACGTGCATCCGAGTCCCAAATCCAAAAAGCTTTGGGACATGTGTGGGCAAGAAAAACCCACATCAGACGTGGGCAAAAGTATGGAACCGTGGACGTGTTCTTTGAAACACCAGAGGAGGCTAGAGAACACGCCATGGCCCCATTAAGAAGTGACGACTTCACACTCGTCCCAAGCTATTGTGGCCAGAGACTCGTAAAGATCAGGGTGACCCACGTTCCACCGGCCATCGAAATTCCCTGGCTAATAGCGGCCGTCCTGGCCGGTATCGAAGCCAACACAAAAATAATAGCAATAACAAAAGAAAAGCAGGAGAACTGGTCCGGATCTGGGATGGAGCTCCTGATCCAAGCGGACCAACAAAGCATTGAGGAGATCCCAGATGTAATAGACCTCACTGACGGCAGCCACCTCACGGTAATTGTCGAGGGCAGAAGACCTAGGTGTGTCGTTTGTGGTGAAGGAACCCACCTAAGGTCTTTCTGCCCTCAGGCTAAAAGGTTGAGGCCACCTCTCCTACCCACCCCAGTGACACAACCATCAACAACACCACTAGCAGAGATGGCAGCAACAACTGTAGCAGCAACAACAGAAGCAACTATAACAGCAACAACCCCAGCAACAGTAGCAAAACCAACACCACCACCACCACCAGCAAAGCCAACACCACCACAACCCAACGCTTCAGAACTAGCACCAGCGCCTACACCATCCACCACGCCACAACCAAAACATACGCCTGTGGAGGATTTTCCACTCCCCGGCCTATCACAACTGGAGACAGATTGTGACGACGAGGAGTGGGAAACGATATCCGGAAAAAAAAAAGAAACCAAAAAAGAAAAAATTCTCTTCCTTCCCCCTCCAAAAACAAAATACAGAGGGAAACAAATAAACTAAGAAACAAAAAAGTTAGGACAGATATGCCACCATCCACACCAGCATCACCAACCCCATCAACCCAAACACCAACACCATCACCATCATTAACTCCAACACCACCATCACCTACACCACAAAAGTCACCAAAATGCGAAACAGAAACAAACCCACAACAAACGCAAACAAAACAAAACAACCAAAACGATACACACTACACGGCATTAAATTTGAACAACAAGCAATTATTACACTACATCCAACACAACACCAGCATCACAGAAAAAGACTAAACAACAACGCCAAAATTCACACCACCTCCACACATACAAATCACTCGCATCACACAGAAAACGTAAATGACACTAAAACAAAAATTCCCCAAAGACATCGGAGACTTCCGACAAGCACTCTCCAGGAGGATTTATAAGGATATCCTTCCTGAGGAGGCCACAAGCAGTGAAAAGGATGGAAAAACCGTCCTTCCCCTACGAGAAGTAAGGTAAGTGGTCTTTCCCATCTTTTCCACTCCTTTTCAACATAACCTCACTCAGAATAGGCAGCATAAATGTGCGTGGCTTGGGGTCGTCATGGAAGCAGGGCGACCTGCTCAACGACCTCAGGTCCCTAAACATAGATATAGTGGCCATCAGCGAGACCAGAATCTGCGAAGCACAGGCTTTCGAACCGATCTTCGGCGGCTACGATGTGTACGCATCTCCCAGCCGTCCGGCATCGGGTTGAGGAGTTGCTGTGCTTTTTCGGAGAGGTTTTGATCTTGCCATACGGGCCATCTTCCTGGACCCAGAAGGTAAGTTGGTGGTGCTGGACGTGACCAGCGGAGACGGGCAAGCTTTCAGGTTAGTGG
Organism: Eledone cirrhosa; assembly: GCA_964016885.1. Lineage (NCBI taxonomy): Eukaryota > Metazoa > Mollusca > Cephalopoda > Octopoda > Eledonidae > Eledone > Eledone cirrhosa. The sequence continues at coordinate 292,279,489 of OZ024743.1, forward strand.
CCGTCTATGCCCCGACAGGAGCAGGGCGGCCTGATTTCTTCCGGCGTCTGGAGACCTTTCTTGGAACGTCCCGCACTTTAGTGTTAGTGGGCGACCGGAACGGGATCTTAGATGCACGCTGGGATTGTGTGGGATTAGTGGATAGGGAAGGAGGGTGCAAGAGTCTCACCAACCTGCTCAGACGTTTTGAACTGTCTGACAGGTACCGAATGGATTTCCCGAATGTACCAATGTGGACTTGGACAAATCGCATAGGGTCATCCAGATCATATCTAGATAGAGTATTTTGTAGGGAAATAGATAGGTCTAGCATAGGCTGTCCACAATTCAAGATAGTCAGCTACACGGACCACAAATTCGTGATCTGTGTGCTTGACTTAGATAGGCTTCATAGGCGAGGACCCGGCTACTGGAAGCTAAACGCGTCCTTACCAACGTGCAAGGCCTACAGAGACCGGATTAGCGAACTAGTTAAGCGGGCGTTGACGGGGGCCATCGTCAACAACAAGTGGCGGTTTGCTCTGAAAAGAGCAATTAGAATAGAGTCCATTAGGTTTAGTAAGACTTTAGCAATAGAGAAAAATAGAGCAGAGGGAGAATTAGTTAGAAAATTAGATGAGGCGCTTAGCAAAGCATCGCGACCGACGTACTTGCGGCGAAATTGGCCCTTGACCAATTCTTCAATGCAAAGCACGAAGTCTGCGTTGTCAGACCTAGGGTGCGTGCTCTCAGACACGAGGGGACGAAAGCCGTTCAATGGGCCCTAGTGGCGGAGGCACGTCGTGGCAACAAAGCCACGATCTGGTCTTTGGTGGACCACGACGGGCGCATGCTACTCGATCCCGGGCAAATGTGTGAAGTTTTTCAGCGACACTTCGCTCAACTGTTCGGGGGCAGTGGCGGGCCGGATCGAGGGATGGACTTTAGTGTCTACCTCGACGGACTGCCGCGGCTTTCGGTCACTGAGGCGGAGTGTTGCGAAAAGCCGATAACAACCGCTGAAGTACGGGATGCAATGACTAGTTGCACAAGGGGTAAATCGCCTGGTTTGGATGGTCTGCCCTATGAACTTTACGTACAAATGCCAAACTTGTTCCGAGGCCTCTTGGCGGACGTCTACTGCGACTGGCAACAGAACGGGAGAATTCCCAGCTCTGTGAGCCGAGGAGCGGTGGCGCTGCTGAGAAAGGATCCGAACAAGGGGGATAACATAGATAATTTTAGGCCCATAACTCTGCTAAACACTGAGTTCAAGATTTTGGCCAAGGTGCTAGCAAAGAGGTTGGCGCTTGTCGTTGGTGGTCTGGTGGGAGAGGCACAGACATGCGCCATTCCCGACAGATCCATCCACGACAACCTCCACCTCATGCGATACATCGTAGAGAGTGTAGCTAGGGAACCTGGCACGGGTGGGTCTTTGATCAATTTAGATCAGTCGAAAGCCTTCGATAGGGTCGACCATCGTTACCTAGCGGCAGTCCTGAGGGCGGCTGGCTTTGGGCCCGTCTTCAGAGGCTGGATCGCTGCCATGCACAGCGACATCTGCTCTGTAGTGAGAGTGAACGGTCACCTTTCGGAACCGTTCAACATCATGCGCTCGGTCCGCCAAGGATGTCCCCTCTCGTCCCTATTGTACGTATTGACTCTCGAGCCATTACTGCACAAACTGGAGACGTTGAGGGGGGTCCCGCGCGAACTAGGATGCGGAAGATCCGTGTCAGCATATGCCGACGATGTCACGGTAGTGGTGTCGAACGCCAAACACATCGAGGCGATCGGCACTACACTAAGAGAATACGAAGCGGTGACAGGAGCAATGATCAACCAGGAAAAGTCAGTGGGCCTGCAGCTCAGCACCTGGAGAGGCAGGTCCATGCCGTCCAACAGCGTCGTCGGGCGCTGGACAGACGGACCGGTTAAATTGCTAGGGGTCTGGTTCGGTCCAGACCTCCAGACGGACAAAAACTGGGACGAGGTGACGAGCAGGGTGGCTTCTCTCACCCAGAAATGGGCCGAGAGGAAGCTATCCCTGAAAGGTCGAGCGGAGGTGGCGAATGCGTACATCGCATCCGTCATCTACTACCGCCTGACCGTCGTATCTTGTCCTAAGCCCCGCCTGACTGCGCTGGAGCGTTTGCTCTTTCGCTTCTTGTGGAAGGGACGCGCTCCGATGGTCAGGCGGTCCATCTGCTGTCAACACCCGCTACGTGGAGGGCTGGGCATGCCGTGGCTGATGATGCGCAGACACGCGCTCAGGATACGAAATCTCCACCTCTTCCTCGACGGTGATCAGGTGTGGTCGCCGTTTGCTAGACACGTTTTTCCCCAGCTCGTCTCCTTGACGGAGCTGCAGTCCTGGGTCAAGCGAAGACCGAGAGGGAGCTCTTGGAGACTGGAATGTCTTCAGGCGCTCACAGCCCTCGACCAATCGGGCAATGTGATCGGTGGAAACTCCACCTTGGCGTTCTATAGGGGATTAGTGGAGGGGAAGAGCGACGACGTACTTTGAGAAACTCTAGGCGTCGACGAAAATCAACTAGCCAATCTCTTCGGAAGGACTTTCGGGCCGGGGCCTATGGACAACTTCCAGAAATCCCTGGCCTGGCAGTGCTACCGAGGAGCTTTGCAAGTTCGGGATAAACTCTACAGGCATGGAGGTGCCGTCAGCCGGGCATGTCCGAGATGCGCGCAGGGCGACGAAACCGTCCTGCACGCACTCGTCCAGTGTCCGAGCATTGCTGACTTGTCGGTTTATGTCGAACACCTGCTGTCACGTGTAGGACGGATCCAGCTATCAGCTGAGTCCATCGTGAGGATTGCCCCGCCCCCTTCCTTTAGCCGGGAAGGGCAGGCAGTTTTTATCTGTCTGGTGACCATGGCGAAAGAGATAGTATGGTGGACACGTTTGAAAGGGCTGAAGACGAGCACTTACCTCTTCGGTGATGCCCTGATTAACTTTTTCAAATTTCATTTGAAAAGGAAAATCAGGGTAGAGAGGGAAGTGCTCTCTTCCCGGCATTTTGTTGAAAGATGGGTGAGAGATGCAAGTATGGCCCGAATGAATGGTCCTTCTCTGAGCTTGTGTCTGTAAATTAAAGGTGGAAAACTGGAAGAGGGCACTTGCCCTGGTGGTCAGGGCCACTGTGGTCTTTTAATGGGCTTTCTCCACAAATGTCCATCGGAAGTCTCCCCCCTATTGGGGAATTTTTTTCTTGGTTATTTTATATCAACCACTGTTTTTTTTACACGCAGAAATGCCCATTTGTACCGTCCTGTATTGTCCTGTACTGTCCTTAATGTCTACTTTATGTAAACCCTTGTGGTTAATAAAGAAAACATTATTATTGTTATTATTATTATTATTATTATTATTATTATTATTATTATTATTATTATTATTATTATTATTATTATTATTATTATTATTATTATTATTATTATTATTCTTTGAGTCTCAGTCATTGATGTTAGTTAACTGGAAAGTTTGTTGAAATGAATATCAAGCCACTACCTGCAGCCTCAGATATTCAGGACGTATCGGAGCGTTCTTGCTGTTCCCAGCAAGCATGCCTTTTGAAGCGTTCCAAAAAGCGTGAAGGGGCCAATTTTCTTTAACCATCCCTGGAAACATTTTGAGATAGTCCCTAGTGCGCCTATGACAATCGGGATCACTTTGACTTCATGGCAGTTCCAATTATTATTATTTTTATTATTATTATTATTATTATTATTATTATAAAGGCCGTGGATTGGAAGTATCGATAGAGGGCCGGACGCGTTGCTCTGACGCAAAGAGTTACGGCCCTTTCCATTCTGAGTTCAAATCCCTCCGAGGTTAACTTTGCCTTTCATCCTTACGGGGTCAATTAAATAAAGTACCAGTAATACACTGGGTAATTGCTGGCCTTGTGCCAAAAGTAGAAACAATTATTATTATTATTATTCTTTGAGTCTCAGTCATTGATGTTAGTTAACTGGAAAGTTTGTTGAAATGAATATCAAGCCTCTACCTGCAGCCTCAGATATTCAGGACATATCGGAGGGTTCTTGCTGTTCCCAGCAAGCATGCCTTTTGAAGCGTTCCAAAAAGCGTGGTGGGGCCAATTTTCTTTAACCATCCCTGGAACCTTTTTGAGATAGTATCTAGTGCGCCTATGACAATCGGGACCACTTTGACTTCATGGCAGTTCCAAATCATTTTTACCTCCCACTTTAAGTCCTGGTATCGGTTAATTTTCTCCCTCTCCTTCTCTTGCACTCTCGTGTCGAATGGGCAGGCCACATCCACAATCAGGCACGATCTTTTTTCCTTGTCCAAAACCACCATGTCAGGTCAATTGTGTTCCAGTTTCTTGTCCGTCTGTATCCTAAAATCCCATAGAACCTTCACCTGATCGTTTTCTATCACCGACTCTGGCTTATGCTCATATCACTTCTCAGAATGTGGTAAATTGTTTACTTTGCATAGGTACCAGTGGATCAACCTGCCCATCACATCATGTCTCCAGCCTTTATAGTCTGGGCTAGGTGTTTACACTCGGATACAATGTGGGCCACAGTCTCCTCTCTCTCTCCACAGATCATGCACAGTGGGCTAGCCTCCTCCTTGTAAATATGGTGCTTCAACCACTTCGTTTTGAGGGCCTGCTATTGCGCAGCCATTAACATTCCTTCTGTAGCATTTTTAAGGTCTCCTCTTTTCAACCAGTTCCATGTCTGTGGATCTCTGAATTCAGTTTTCTCAAAGAAGGTACTATGAAGGGATTTTTCATGAAGGCTGCTCTTTCTCCTTGTTGTTATTTCCTCCTTGGACATCCCCTCGTCTATTGTCCTCTCATTCAGTACAATTCTGAGCATTGGCTCCTTACTATCAGTCACGTATTTGTGTAGGTTGTTTTTCTCCATCTGAACACAGTCCTCTATGCTGATAAGACCTCTTCCACCTTCAGATCTCCTTAAGTAGAATCTATCGACATCACTCCTCTTGTGGAACATGTTATAGATAGTCAATAGCATCCTAGTCTTCCTATCCATTTCTTTTTGTTCAGCAACATTCCATCTCAGAATTCCCGCACTGTACCTAATAATAGACACAGCTCGGGAATTTACTGCACTTATGGCATTCCTACTCTTCAGATGTGACTTTAATACGCTCCTTACTCTCCGAATGTATTCAGATCTTTTCAATTACTTCATTTGTTTTTGTTCTTGATGTCATCGGCCTCCAGAACACCCAAATACTTGTATCCTTCTTCAGTGTCAATTTCCTTTATCATCTCACCTGTTGGTACCTGGAATCCGTTGCTCTGCTCAATTTACCCCTCTTCATCACAAGGACTCCACACTTACTAAAACCAAATTGCATACATATATCATTGCTGAAAATACGGACAGTGTCAACAAGCACATCCAACTCCTTCTCACTCTTCCCGAAGAGCTTAAGATCGTCCATGAAGAGGAGGTGATTGATGGTAAGCTCTCCCTTTCCCAACTTGTATCCTGCTCTCACTTTTCGCAGTATAATGGTCAGGGGTATCAGGGCAAGGACAAACAACAGAGTGGACAGACTATCTCCCTGGAAGATACCTCTCTTGATCTTCACGCCTCCCAAGGATTCTCCAGCTGATGTTAAGTCTGTTTTCCCGGACTTCATACTTTTGCCCAACAACTGTCTGATGTTAGCTGCCACCTTGAAGATAGCTAGGCTTTTGGTGATCCAAGAATGCCAAACACCTTTTTGTAGTGTATCCATCCCATGGCAAGACCAGTGTGTCTCCTCTTGCAAATGCCTCATTACCATCTTATCAATAAGTAACTGGTCCTTTGTACCACGGGTCTTCTTTTGGCATCCTTTCTGTTCGTACGGTAACAAGTTGTTTGTGTGGAGGTGATGGTAGATTTCCTCAGACATAATGCTTGTCAACAGTTTCCACTTTACGGACAGACATGTAATAGATCTATAGTTGGTAACATCATTACGTAGTGGGCAAATAACTAATAAAACAAATAAACAAATAATAAATAATAACGATTATTTTTACTGGCCTTGTCCCGAAATTATAAATCATGTTTTTGTCTTGTTGTATGTGGTAGTGTTTCTTTCATTATAGTAGTAGTAGTAGTAGTAGTAGTAGTAGTAGTAGTAGTAGTAGTAGTAGTAGTAGTAGTAGTAGTAGTAGTAGTAGTAGTAGTTATTCTAACCATCATGGTACTCATCATGAGTATCAAGATTTCAAAGATTTCATTATTGTTGCCGATATTGTTTCCCGTCGTTCGATATTCATCTTATAGCATATATATGAATTGCACAGCATTGTTACTCTTCTCGTCACAGATCTGGCGTCTACTTACTAATTATATTGCGATCAAAGGATAACAATAGCTTCATTTGAGATACAGATATATAATAAGTGAGATCATTAATTTCATCCTTAGGTCTAATACCCCTTAGGTTTCTTTTCGTTTCTTTGTATCTCCTTTTACTTCCTTAAGAATGCAGAGTTGTTTATACTTGTGAAAAAGAGCGTATCAATCTATTTCTCTCTATCTCCCTCTCTTTCCTTTTCTTTTCTTCCAACGCTTCTTTTACTCTTTCTATCTGTGTATATATAATATAGTAAATTGCAGACAGCGTACTTTTCTCCTTACACACATATATACATATATATATATATATATATATATATATATATATATATATATATATATATATATATATATATATATATATATATATATATATAGCGAGAGAGCGAGAGGGAGAGAGAGAGATTGACCTAAGTAGTTATGTATCTCTCACTATTTATCTCTCTCTCTCTCTATATATATATATATATATATATATATATATACAATATATTAACAAATGGTAACTATATTTACGCAAACTATGGTGCGCTTTCATCAGATAAAATATAATATAGGTTAGTTTTATAAATAAATATTGACATACCCTGAAAAAATGCAACCATTCTGGTTGGAATCTCCTGGATAGTGGAGTTATTAGATTTATTGTTGGTTTATTATGCAAATTAGTGTCGGAAAGGTTTAAATAACAGTATATTTAAATTAAGCCGTTGGAATAGGGAAAAAACAAAGAAAGAGAAAAAAACGAAAGAAAGAAAGTGAAAAACCTGAGTATATTTAAGTGAGAGAGAATATTAGTTATAAGGATAGTAATAGCGTAATTTTGAGAGAAGAGGCGAAGAAATGAATATAGCGTGGATGAATACCGTAGCGTGGATAAACAATAAATAATAAAGCGTGGATAAATAATAATATCCGGATTCATTATAATGATAAGTTGAAGAATTTTATCTAATGTTTAATTAATAAATTTGATTAAATGTTTAATAAATAATTTATCAATTCAATCCGTAGTTTAAATGTGTATGTTAGATTGTTAAAATTGAGACATATATATTATTAAAGAATATATATTATTAAAATATATATTATTAGAAAATATGTTATTATTACAAAACCATATATAATTGTATTAATTATTAATTAATTATTTAAAATTTGTTTAAGTTTAAAATATCCGAATATTTCTAAGCCCATGGAAATTCCGAGAGTTTACAGAAGAATAATCCCTTATTTGTAATAGCAGTAGAGCGTAAAGGAAATTTCTAGAGATTTACTAATAATTTAGATAGCTCTAAGGATTAAATGCTATAAAGTTAAGATTGTTAAAATAATTAAATTTTCCATCTTAATAATGTAATTAGAGTATGAATCTTATGTTATTTTAAAGCAAGTTATAATTTTATAAATCTACCTGTTATACAGTTATGACTGTTAAAACATAAATTTGTTTGCTACAACGTCTTAACATTTAAAATGTGTTCATGGAATATATCTAAAGCATAAACCATAAAAACTCTTTCATAGGAGTATATCTATAGAATATATTTAAAGTATAAATTTTATATATATATAAATATTTTGATATATATATATTAAGCATTTGAAAAATATATAAATATATAAATATAAAATATACAATATAAAATATGAATTATAATTTTAAAAAATGAATTATAATTTAAAAAAAAATAAGAATATAGAAAATAAAATACACAGTATAAAATATGAATTATGAATTATAATTTTCTTCTACCCATCAGAGGAATTTTCAAAAAAATCCTTCTTCAAATCTTTCAGTACGTTTATCAAGAAAAGTTTTTCAAGAAAAAATGTTTTTTCAAGAAAAACTTTCTTTTAAGAGAGTTATTATCAGTCATATGAAGGAATCTAATGCATTATCGATAGGTTTAATAAAGATGAGTTATGTATTACATTATATATATATATTTAAACGTTGAGTTCAATCTATGTTTGCAAGAACTGAAAAGATTATTCCTTAAATTAACAGAATTCTTACTTTTTAATATAAAGAATATTTCCTCTATACAAAGAGCACAATTTTCAGAAGAAGCATTGAATGGAGGAGCTTTGGAGATTCCAAAGTAAAGAATAGTTAGTGTTGTTTGATTTTAGGTCCCATAGTAAATTAAATAGAGAAGTTGAAGATGTTTTATTTATATTCGTAAAAGAGCATTTATAGTTATTAAAACGGGACTTAAAATCTGTGAA
>OZ024743.1:292293086-292320586 GCA_964016885.1 Eledone cirrhosa
ATGATTTTAGGAAATGTATTCTAGATGAATGGTAGAAGATCCTGGACAACAAAGTACTGACAACACAAGTGGAATGATTTCAAACGTCAGAGTTCATTGAAATCTTAAGATCTTTTCTCGCATCTTGTAAATTAATAGAATTTTGTAAGCATTTGAGTAACATAAAAGCAAAGCAATAATTACCGACGTAAAACCTGAGGTAGGTTAGTATAAAATCGAGACTAAAAGTGTTCGCTCTCAGTTGATAGCAATATATAACATTCTAAGCTTTCTTTTTTAATTAATTCTAAAATCAAATTCGGAAGGTGAAAAGTTTAATCTTTACTACCTCACTGCACATCCATAACGATATACTGAATATTGAGAAATGAATTTTGGTCAGATTGATCTATGGTGGACACGTTTATTTGCTTTAACATGGAAGGTGTGGTGGAGGGAGCAGTGTCCATGTCCTGCACAGGAACTTTGAGAGACGAGGAATCGATGCCGTTGATATTGTTTAAAATGTGAAGGCCCACTTCTTTTGAAAAGGCATGCGCAGAGACGGAGAGAAGAATTTTAACAAAATGAAACGTGTATAATGAAATAGTATTTAAGGCCAGGTTAATGACTTTGCGTTTTTAAATGAATCACCTTGAGTAACATAACTGATTATTAGATAGTAACAAACATAAAGTTTTCAGTTATCAACCAGTACTGAAATTCCATTTCTCTTTGGAGGCGGGAGAGTGAATTCTGTCAATTCAATGGAAAAAATAGAATGTTTCCAAATTAGAATATTAGGTCCAATATTTGTCGGGTCCAATATTTTTCCCTAAATCACTATTGTCGTAATTGAATAAATTGTCTTCAAATGAATATTCAAATATATATTGCAGACATGGCTCACCTTGACTCTTCAACAACGTCCCTTAAACTAGGGCTCTGCCAAATTAATGCTGAGTGTCCTGTTGCTAAGTATTTCGTCATGCCAAGCTATTATATGTACATTTTTCTCTTAGTATAATCCGTTCTCTAAATCGAATGATATACTCTCTCTATAACAATCTCTGATAGTAGAGTAATTGCCTGGAGAACGAGGTGCAATTGAGAATCCCTGATCCACATGTTGCTACAAGTCACCTGCCACTAAATAAATCCCAAAAGTCATTGTTTTTCTGGTTTCTTCGTTGAGCTAATTATGGTTGATTTGGTGTTCATGATAAGTAAGATGACAAGATTCTTCCTGGAAGAATAACTGATCTACACAAGATGTATTCATGTTAGGCTTTTAACTATTTCAAGCAAACCAAATCTAGTGTAAAATATATAATGATCCTGCAGCTTAGTGCTGCTAATTTTACCGATAAATAGAGAATTGTTCTGATCAATGCATTTAAGTGCATTGTGCCATATACATAATTATGTGAATTAGTCGTAGAAACAGCACATCACCAGGGAAAATATATGAACCGTGAATACTCTCGTCCGCACTTTGACGCCCCTTTTATCGCAGCAAAGTGCCGATTTGATATCAATGATGTATATATATTTGTGTGTGTGTGTGTGTGTCTGTGTGTGTCTGTGTGTGTCTGTGTGTGTGTGTGTGTGTGTGTGTGTGTGTGTGTGTGTGTGCGTGTGTGTGCGTGTGTGTGCTTGTGTGAGTATTGTATGTATATAGTGCAGTGTTGAAATTAATTTAATTTACATATGTATTTGACCGACATGTTTTATTAATTCAAAATATTACAGAAATGGAATAGAAAACTCAAAATGTTGTCATACATCGTTAATGATCCAGTATTTCTGGCAATATACTGCCTTCAAAAAGAGCTAAACAACTATTACAATATATATATAAAACAATAGATGTAGCTCAACATAATTCACTAATACCATTTTAATCTCACGCAATACGGTTTTTTCCTTTTATGTCAAAACGAAATTTCATGAAAGAAAAGAAAATCGAGGCCACAAGTATAAAATTGAAATTCATTTTATTTTACCATGATGAAAACTTTTCTCCATGTATCGAATAATGAAAAATGATTGCTTCTCTGCCAAAAATAGAAAAGTTAGTTTACATTTCACTGGTCGTTTTGAAAGTAACACAATTTCAAGTCTATTTTTTCTGCCCCGTTGATTACCTTCACTAATCAGATCATACCCCGCAACACACCAAGAGACAAACGCACAACAGACAAACAACTTTGTTCAAAGTCGGATGGTTCCGTAAGAAAAAAAATTAAACAAATAAGTGAAAGATGGCGATGTTATATTTTTAGTTGTTTGTTTACCAATGTTCAGAAAATATAAATGTGAAAAACAAAAAGAGATTAAAAAAAAGATGTCGCCAGAAGCTTGTGTGACAGCGTTTCTTTGATGCAATTTGTATTTTTCGAGAAAGATATTTCTCTCTCTCTCTCTCTCTCTCTATATATATATATATATATATATATATATATACATATATATATATATATATATATATATATATATATATATATATATATATATATATATATATATATATATATATATATATATATATACGTGTGTGTGTATACATATACATATATATATATATAACGAAGGAGTTGTGGTAAGGAACCAGATGGACTATAAGGCACCAGAGTACTCAATACTTAGGGTTGTAGAGTAGGTAATAGGAAAAAGTATGACCCCGACGGCAGACATCAAGTCGTTCTGATGGCTATTTCTGGACGGCATGAGCTCTGCCGTTGAGGTCTTACTTTTCATATATATATATATATATATATATATATATACATGTACATATATATATATATACACACACACATATATATATATATATATATACGCACACACACATATATATATATATATATATATATATATATATATATATATATATATATATATATATATATATATATATATACACATATATATACACAAATATATGTATTTATATATATCAAATATATATATATATATTTAGTTAGATAGATTGATAGGTAGTTAGATAGATAGATAAATTATATCTAGTTTATACAAGAAATTGGAAATTGACAAAACTAATAATGATCTTGTCCAATTCACTTTACCTTTACTCACTTCGAAGGCCAAACGGTATTTTAAAATGTTCCAAGCTTGGCAGACGATATCTAACTAGATTCGTTAGACGAGATCTCTTTAAGTTTAAATCTAATTTTGAAGAAACCTTATAAAATACGGAAGTTTTTATCAGAATGTTTTATTTGATTTTGTGGCTGTAAGAAGAAAATGTCTATCATGTTCAGACTAATAATAATAATAATAATAATAATAATAATAATAATAATAATAATAATAATAATAATAATAATAATAATAATAATAATGTTTTCTTTATTAACCACAAGGGTTTACATAAAGTAGACATTAAGGCCAGTACAGGACAATACAGGACGGTACAAATGGGCATTTCTGCGTGTAAAAAAACAGAGGATGTAATAAAATAACAAAGAAAGATTCCCCAATAGGGGGGAGATTTCCGAGGGACATTTGTGGAGAAAGCCTATTAAAAGACCACAGTGACCCTGACCACCAGGGCAAGTGCCCTCTCCCAGTTTTCCACCTTTAATTTACAGACACATCCTCAGAGTAGGACCATTCACTCGGGCCATTCTTGCCTCTCTCACCCATCTTTCAACAAAATGCTGGGAAGTGAGCACTTTCCTCTCTACCCTGATTTTCTTTTTCAAATGAAATTTGAAAAAGTTAATCAGAGCATCACCGAAGAGGTAAGTGCTCGTCTTTAACCCTTTCAAACGTGTCCACCATACTATCTCTTTCGCCATGGCCACCAGTCAGATAAAAACTGCCTGCCCTTCCCGGCTAAAGGAAGAGGGCGAGGCAATCCTCACGATGGACTCAGCTGATAGCTGGATCCGCCCTTCACGCGACAGCAGGCGTTCGACATAAACCCACAAGTCAGCAATGCTCGGACACTGGACGAGTGCGTGCAGGACGGTTTCGTCGCCCTGCACGCATCTCGGACATGCCCGGCTGACGGCACCACCATGCCTGTAGAGTTTATCTCGAACTGGCAAAGCTCCTCGGTAGCACTGCCAGGCCAGGGATTTCTGGAAGTTTTCCATAGGCCCCGGCCCGAAAGATCTTCCGAAGAGATTGGCTAGTTGATTTTCGTCGGCGCCTTGAATTTCTCCAAATACGTCGACGCTCTTCCCCTCCACTAATCCTCTATAGAACGCCAAGGTGTAGTTTCCACCGATAACATTGCCCAATTGGTCGAGAGCTGTGAGCGCCTGAAGACATGCCAATCTCCAAGCGCTCCCTCACGGTCTTCGCTAGACCCAGGACTGCAGCTCCCTCAAGGAGACGAGCTGGGGTAAGACAGGTCTAGCAAACAGCGACCACACCTGATCACCGTCGAGGAAGAGGTGGAGATGTCGTAGCCTGAGCGCGTGTCTGCGCATCATCAGCCATAACATGCCCAGCCCTCCACGTAGCGGGTGCTGACAGCAGATGGACAGCCTGACCATCGGAGCGCGTCCCTTCCACAAAAGGCGAAAGAGCAAACGTTCCAGCGAGTCAGGTGGGGCTTAGGACAGTATACAATAGTCAGGCGGTAGTAGATGATGGACGCGATATACGGGTTAGCCAGTTCCGCTCGACCTTTCAGGGATAGCTTCCTCTCCGCACATTTCTGGGTGAGAAGCCACCCTGCTCGTCACCTCGTCCCAGCTTTTGTCCGTCTGGAGGTCCGGACCGAACCAGACCCCTAGCAATATAACCGGTCCGTCCGTCCAGTGCCTGACGACGCTGTTGGACGGCATGGACCTGCCTCTCCAGATGCCAAGCTGCAGGCCCACTGACTTTTCCTGGTTGATCATTGCTCCTGTCACCGCTTCGTATTCTCGCCGATCGCCTCGATATGTTTGGCGTTCGACACCACTACGGTGACATCGTCCGCATAGGCTGACCCGGTCTTCCGCGTCCTAGTTCGCGTGGGATCCCCCTCAACATCTCCAGTTTGTGCAGTAATGGTTCGAGAGTCAATACGTACAAGAGGGACGAGAAGGGACATCCTTGGCGGACCGAGTGCATGATGTTGAACGGTTCCGAAAGGTGACCGTTCACTCTCACCACAGTGCAGATGTCGCTGTGCACGGCAGCGATCCAGCCTCTGAAGACGGGCCCAAAGCCAGCCGCTGTTAGGACTGCCGCTAGGTAACGATGGTCGACCCTATCGAAATCTTTCGACTGATCTAAATTGATCAAGGACAACCCGTGCCAGGTTCCCTAGCTACCCTCTCTACGATGTATCGCATGAGGTGGAGGTTGTCGTGGATGGATCTGTCGTGAATGGCGCATGTCTGCTCCTCTCCCACCAGACCACCAACGACAAGCCCCACCTCTTGCCTAGCACCTTGGCCAAAATCTTGAACTCTGTGTTTAGCAAAGTTATGGGCCTGAAATTATCTATGTTATCCGACCTTGTACGGATCCTTTCTCAACAGCGCCACCGGACCTCGGTTCACAGAGCTGGGAATTCTCCCGTTCTGTTGCCAGTTGCTGTAGACGTCCGCCAAGAGGCCTACGAACAAGTCTGGCATCTGTACGTAAAGTTCATAGGGCAAACGATCCAAACCAGGCGATTTACCCCTTGTGCAGCCAGTCATTGCATCCCGTACTTCAGCGGCTGTTATCGTCTTTTCGCAACACTCTGCCTCAGTGGCCGAGAGCCGCGGCAGTCCGTCGAGGTAGACACTAATGTCCATCCCACGATCCGGCCCGCCGCTGCCCCCGAAAAGCTGAGCGAAGTGTCCCTGAAAAGCTTCACAGATTTGCCCGGGATCGAGTAGCATGCGCCCTTCGAGGTCCACCAAAGACCGGATCGTGCATTTGTTGCCACGACGCGCCTCCGCCACTCAGGCCCATTGAACGGCTTTCGTCCCCTCGTGTCTGAGAGCTCGAACCCTAGCTCTGCCAACGTAGTCTTCGTGCTTTGCATTGAAGAATTGGTCAAGGGCCAATTTCGCCGCAAGTACGTCGGTCGCAATGCCTTTGCTAAGCGCCTCGTCTAATGTTCTAACTAGTTCTCCCTTTGCTCTATTTTTCTCTATTGCTAAAGCCTTACTAAGCCTAATGGACTCTATTCTAATCGCTATTTTCAGTGCAAACCACCACCTGTTGTTGACGATGGCCCCCGTCAACGCCCGCTTAACTAGTTCGCTAATCCGGTCCCTGTAGACCTTGCGCGCTGGTAAGGCGCGTTTACCTTCCAGTAGCCGAATCCTCGTGTATGAAGCCTATCTAAGTCAAGAACAAAAATCACGAATTTGTGGTCCGTGTAGCTGACTATCTTGAATTGTGGACAGCCTATACTAGACCTATCTATTTCCCTACAAAATACTCTATCTAGATATAATCTGGATGACCCGATGCGGTTTATCCGAATCCACATTGGCACATTCGGGAAATCCACTCAGTACCTGTCAGACAGTTCAAAACGCCTGAGCAAGTTGGTGAGGCTCTTGCACCCTCCTCCCCTCTCCGCTAATCCCACACAGTCCCAGCGTGCATCTAGGATCCCTTTCCAGTCGCCCACTAACACTAAAGTGAGGGATGTTCCAAGAAAGGTCTCCAGACGCCGGAAGAAATCAAGCCGCCCTGCCCCTGTCGGGGCATAGAGGGCCACTAGCCTGAAAGCTTACCCGTCTCCGCTGGTCACGTCCAGCCCCACCAACTTACCTTCTGGGTCCAGGACGATGGCCCGTATGGCGAGATCCAAACCTCTCCGAAAAAGCACAGCAACTCCTCCCCCCGATCCAGGACGGCTGGGAGATGCGTTCACATCGTAGCCGCCGAAGATCGGTGCGAAGGCCCGTGCTTCGGAGATTCTGGTCTCGCTGATGGCCACTACATCTATGTTTAGTGACCTGAGGTCTCTTGAGCAGGTGGCCCTGCTTCCATGACAACCCCAAGCCACGCGCATTTATGCTTCCTATTCTGAGTGAGGTCATGTTGAAATGGAGTGGAAAAAGATGGGAAAGACCACTTACCTTACTTCTCGTAGAGGAAGGATGGTTTCTCCATCCTTTTCACTGCTTGTGGGTAAGAGAGGTGGCCTCAACTTTTTAGCCTGAGGGCAGAAACCCCTTATGTGGGTTCCTTCACCACAAACGACGGTTACGGTGAGGTGGCTGCCGTCAGTGAGGTCTATTACCTCTGGGATCTCCTCAATGCTTTTTTTGGTCCGCTTGGATCAGGAGCTCCATCCCAGATCCGGACCAGTTCTCCTGCTTTTCTTTTGCTATTTCTATTATTTTGGTGTTGGACTAGATGCCGGCGAGGACGGCAGCCATTAGCCAGAGAATTTCGATGGCTGGTGGAACGAGGGTCACCCTGATCTTTACGAGTCTCTGGCCACAATAGCTTGGGACGAGTGTGAAGTCGTGGCTTCTTAATGGGTCCATAGAGTGCTATCTGGCCTCCTGTGGTATTCCAAAGAACACGTCCACGGTTCCATATTTCTGGCCATGTTTGATGTGGTGTTTTTTTGCCCACACATGTCCCAAAGCTTTTTGGATTTGGGACTCTAATGCCTGTTCCACTCGGCGCGATTTTATGTTAATCGTCCGATAAGACACGGTGCATAGGCGCCGATGCTCCATTTTATTAGGTGTGGGGGGTGAGGCTGACCCTGTACCCATCTATCTTTACCATTGTTTTGGCTTCATCTAATTCCTCCTGACTTACCTGGATTTTTTCCCAATTTTTGACTACTTTGGCAAACGACACGGTGTTGTTATTCTCATTGTTGTTGTTGCTGTTTTTGTTATTGTTATTTCTGTTATTGTTATTTTTAGTTTCACTGTCAGTGGTGTTCGGTGTGGAAGAGTCGATTCCGGGTGAATCGATTTCGATGTCACGAGATCATTTTTTTTTTGTTTCTGTTGTCGCTGTGGTGGTGGTGGGGGTGGCGGTTTCAACACCTGCAGTCAGTGGACGTGTTCTTTGGACCACCACAGGAAGCCAGAGAGCACTCTATGGCCATATGAAGAAGCGACGACTTCACACTCGTCCCAAGCTATTGTAGCCAGAGACTCGTAAAGATCAAGGTGACCCTCGTTCCATCGGCCATCGAAATTCCCTGGCTAATGGCGGGAAATAAATGTCTTCATGAGACAAATTTAAATTATTGCTACTGCTTATAATTTTAGTGTTGGCAAACGTAGTAATATTTACAATGGTGCTGTTGGTGTGAGGTGTTAGTTTGTGAGGAAGGACTGACACTGAGTCCTCCATGATTTTTCAAAGAAAAATTTTTGTTTTATAATTATAAAAGTTTAAATTTTGGGCTCAAGGCCCCAATCTTTTTGGGTGTCCTTTTCAGATAATAATGTATGTGCACTTATATACAGTTAATAATAAAAAATTTCCATAAATGGCAATTTTAAACAACTGAAAATAACAAGACTTTGCGGAGCTCACGATGATACGATTTATTACGTAGGTCGCCAATAATAATAATAATAATGATAATAATAATAATAATAATAATAAAAATAATAATAATAATAATAATAATAATAATAATAATAATAATAATAATAATAAGGGAAGAATAATAATAAGAATAAGGGAAGAAGACGCACGAGGTGACGGAGGTCATGAAATCGCTCCCGTAAGTTTTGAATTTTTAACATATTTAAATCATTTGTGAAATAACAACTCTTAGTACAAATGCTACGTAAAGCACCCGGCTTGAGCCCCAAAAAAATTCGGACCCAAAATATATTGTTATAAGGCTCAAATATTCAAATATTCAACTTTGTATTGTACACTGTATATCCAAAAAAAAATGGCTATAAATGGAAGAAGAAGAACCCCCCCCCCCTCCTCTCCTCTGGCTACACTATATAGGACAGCTAAACTCACCAACACCAGAAACTAGATACACCACCCACCCCATCATCTGTGTACACTGAACACAACAGCATTTTCACCTTCACCGCCACCGCTCACTACGGCCATCATTACCACCACTATCCCATCACCGCCGCAACCACCCCTTGACTCCTTCACTGCTGCTGCCACCGCTACAGCACCATCACTACAGTAATACGGCTCAAATATTCAAATATTCAACTTTGTATTGTACACTGTATATCCAAAAAAAAATAAAATGGCTATAAATGGAAGAAGAAGAACCCCCCCCCCTCCTCTCCTCTGGCTACACTATATAGGACAGCGAAACTCACCAACACCAGAAACTAGATACACCACCCACCCCATCATCTGTGTACACTAAACACAACAGCATTTTCACCTTCACCGCCACCGCTCACTACGGCCATCATTACCACCACTATCCCATCACCGCCGCCACCACCCCCTGACTCCTTCACTGCTGCTGCCACCGCTACAGCACCATCACTACAGTAATACGGTCGCATCACCGCCACCACTGCCTCGGTATCGACATCACCACCACCACTGTCTCAGTATCGCCAACGACGCCAGTCTCTGCTGGCTACCACTTCCACATTATAGAATTCCTAATACTAACAAAGAGGAAGGCATCAAAATATATAGATAGACTCAAAAGAAAAAAGAAAAAACAAACAACAAAAGCAGCACAGCAACAACAGTAAAAAACGAGAAAAACAGAGAAAAACAAAAACAAAAAAAGAAACCCCAAAAACGTAAAGAAAATAAGAATGAAGAGAGAAGCAGGCGGACGGACAGAGAAGAGGGGGGAAAAAGTAAAACTTAAAAAACAAAAACTAAGTCAGACATTCGAATACTACATTACAATGAAACTTATGCTTATTCATTTTTGGGGCCCTTTCTGCCCGTGTGTTTGTTTGTTTATGTGTGTCCGTATACAGCGTGGTGATAATGCCACACAAGGGCCAAGTGGGATGGCGGATCCACAGATGGCTATGTAAACATACATTCGCCAATCCTCGATAAGAGTGTTTAAATATCGAACATAAACAGTTCGAATAACGGTGAAATGGAGACTAGAACGTCATGTGACAGACTCTCACCCAACAGGTGCCCCCTGGCTCAGCAGCAGGAACCTGACTGTCAACCAAATACTGCTGATGTTGGAGGAAGAAGAAGAAGGAAAGGGGCCAGAACCAACTGGACGAAAGAATTGAATAGAACTGTTATGCAATGCTACCTGAAAAGTAACCCCAAGGAGAGGGGCTACAGGAGACGGATGCATAACATCTGGAACGAGATTGGTTTATTTAAATTAGATGAACAAAAATTGGCCGGGCAGGCTCGGGTAATAAGAACTAATGGGTGGATAAGCGAGCTGGAACTGGAGGAACTGAGCAGAGAGAATGGCTTGGAGTTGGCGGGTGTAGTATGCCAGACAAGCGAGCCGGCGGGAAATGAAGGTGAGGAGGTCCTGAGAACGGAGGAACCACCCGAAGCAGACAATGATCTGAATACTGAGATAAATAATACCTGGAACAGAGAAACGGCCACTGAGGAGATGAATGCTGACGGGCTAGGACAAGATTCGGTTGACATCCTAAATTTAGTGGTAGATGAGTTGAACAATGATAGTGGGAGACCTATGAACCTAAGATTTGTAGACAGGAAAAAGTTAAAAGAAACAACAGCTAAGGTAAACAAAGTCATCCCATACCTTGAGGCGAGGAGTCTTCACCAGTGCAACAATATCCTCAAAGCAACAGCAAATACGGTGAGGAAACTACTTGGTATAAAAGCGAGAGGAAACAACAGACAAGAAAGAGCAGAGCCGTGGTGGAAGAAGCGACTGAGTGGGCAAATCGGGGAAATGAGAAATGACATAGGAAAGCTTGAGTCACTACTGAATGGGACACTAAAAAACATAGGCACTAAAAATAGACTGGAAATAAAATACAAAACTAGGAGTAAAAAGCTAAATATTATCATAGAGGAATTGAAGCAACGCATTGTAGCAAAGAGTGCCAAAATCAGGCGATACGAGAACAGAGTCAGTCAGTATAAACAGAACCGCATGTTCGACAACAACCAGAAGATGCTGTTTGGACAGCTTGAGGGGAAAGAAAGAGGCAACGACTTGATCCCTGGGGCGGAACAAGCTAAAACATTCTGGAGAGGAATATGGGAGCAGGATGTTAGACACAATGCCCAGGCAGGGTGGATTGAGACAGTACAGAGGGAGATCGGTGAGCAGGCACAGCAACAGACTGATTTGAGTATCACAGTTGAAACTCTTAAGGGGCAAGCCAAAAAACTAACCAACTGGAAATCACCAGGCCCAGATGGTGTGCAGGGGTATTGGATTAAACATTTAACATCCCTCCACCCGAAGCTGACGGCCATGTTCAATGACTGCTTGGTGTCGGGTGAGGTGCCAGAGTGGTTGACAAAAGGTACCACAGTTCTGATAATGAAAGACCGAATCAAGGGTAATGATGTTACCAACTATAGACCTATCACATGTCTGCCCGTAATGTGGAAACTCTTGACGAGCATTGTGTCTGAGGAAATCTACCATCACCTCCACACAAACAACTTGTTGCCGGACGAACAGAAAGGATGCCGAAAGAAGTCACGTGGTACAAAGGACCAGTTGCTTATTGATAAGATGGTAATGGGGAATTGCAGGAGGAGACACACTGATCTTGCCATGGGATGGATAGACTACAGAAAGGCATTTGACATGGTGCCTCATTTCTGGATCACCAAAAGCCTGGAGATCTTCAGGGTGGCAGATAACATCAGACAGTTGCTGGGCAGGAGTATGGGGTCCTGGGAGACAGAGTTGACATCAACTGGAGTATCCTTGGGAAGCGTGAAGATCAAGAGAGGTATCTTCCAGGGAGATAGCCTGTCCCCTCTGTTGTTTGTCCTTGCCCTGATGCCCTTGACCATTATGCTGCGAAAAGTGAGAGCAGGATACAAGTTGGGAAGGGGAGAGCTTACCATCAATCACCTCCTCTTCATGGACGATCTTAAGCTCTTCGGGAAAAGTGAGAAGGAGTTGGATGTGCTTGTTGACACTGTCCGTATTTTCAGCAGTGATATATGTATGCAGTTTGGTATTGGTAAATGTGGAGTCATTGTGATGAGGAGGGGTAGGTTGAGCAGAAGTAACGGGATCCAGATACCAACAGGTGAGATGATAAAGGAAATTGACTCTGAGGAAGGATACAAGTATTTGGGCGTTCTGGAGGCTGATGGCATAAAGAACAAAAAAATGAAGGAATTGTTAAGAACTGAATACATTCGGAGAGTAAGGAGCGTATTGAAGTCACATCTGAACAGCAGAAATGCCATAAGCGCAGTAAATTCCCGAGCTGTGTCTATTATTAGGTACAGTGCGGGAATTCTGAGATGGAATGTTGCTGAACAAAAAGAAATGGATAGGAAGACTAGGAAGCTATTGACTATCTACAACATGTTCCACAAGAGGAGTGATGTCGATAGACTCTACCTAAGGAGATCTGAGGGTGGAAGAGGTCTTATCAGCATAGAGGACTGTGTTCAGATGGAGAAAAACAACCTATACAAATACGTGACCTATAGTAAGGAGCCAATGCTCAGAGCTGTACTGAAGGAGGGGACAGTAGGCCAGGGGATACCAAAGGAGGAAATAACATCAAGGAGGGAGAGCAGCCTTAAGGGAAAATCCCTTCATAGTACCTTCTTTGAGAAAACTGAATTTAGAGATCCACAGACATGGAACTGGTTGAGAAGAGGAGACCTCAAAAAGGCTACAGAGGGAATGCTAATGGCTGCGCAGGAGCAGGCCCTCAAAACTAAGTGGTTGAAGCACCATATCTACAAGGAGGAGGCTAGCCCACTGTGCAGGATCTGTGGAGAGAGAGAGGAGACTGTGGCTCACATTGTGTCCGAGTGTAAACACCTAGCCCAGACCCACTATAAGGGCTGGAGACACGATGTGATGGGCAGGGTGATCCACTGGCACCTGTGCAAAGTAAACAATCTACCACATTCTGAGAAATGGTATGAGCATAGTCCAGAGGCGGTGATGGAGAACAGTCAGGTGAAGGTACTGTGGGATTTTAGGATACAGACGGACAAAAAACTGGAACACAATAGACCTGACCTGGTGGTTGTGGACAAAGAAAAAAGATCGTGCCTGATTGTGGATGTGGCCTGCCCGTTCGACACGAGAGTGCAAGAGAAGGAGAGGGAGAAAATTAACCGATACCAGGACCTAAAGTGGGAGGTGAAAAGGATTTGGAACTGCCATGAAGTCAAAGTGATCCCGATTGTCATAGGCGCACTGGAGACTATCTCCAAAGGTTTCCAGGGATGGTTAAAGAAAATCGGCCCCTTCACGCTTTTCGGAACGCTTCAAAAGGCATGCTTGCTTGGAACGGCAAGAACCCTCCGATACGTCCTGAATATCTGAGGCTGCAGGTAGTGGCTTGATATTCAATCCAACGGACTTTCCAGTTAACCAACATCAATGACTGAGATTCAAGGAATAACAACAATAATAATAATAATAATAATAATAATGATTTCATTTATTGGCCACAAGGGCCGACATATAGGGGACAATACAAAAGACTGGGACATGGGGTTTTACAGAAAAACTGAGTAAATAATATGAATAACAATAACAAAGTAACAATAAAGTAACAATAAAATTACAACAAGAAAAAAATTCCCCAATAGGGGGGATGACCACCTAGGGTTCGCTCAGGTACCCCACCAGTCCTTAACGACCCGACGCTTCGAAAGCACCCCGGATGCGCAACCCTCCCCTCTTCAAATTTACCTACCTACAGCCGGATGACCAGAGTAGGCCCACTCACACGGGCCATTCTTGCCACATTCACCCACCTTTCAGCAAATGTACTGGGGGGGGGGGCAGCACTTCTCTCTCCACCTTCACCTTCCTTTCCTAGTGAAACTTGAAAAAGTTGATGAGGGATTGGCCGAAGAGAAAGGTCTCTGTCTTCCGTCCTTTCAACCTCGTCCACCATATAACCTCTTTCGCTACTGCCACCAGACAGAGGAAAATTGCCTGCCCTTCCTGGCCAAAACAAGACGGCGGGTCAATCTTCACTATGGACTTGGCCGATAGCCGGATCCGTTCTACACGCGACAACAGCTGTTCAACATAACTCCACAAGTCAGTAATGCACGGACACTGGACGAGTGCGTGCTGAACGGTTTCGTCGCTCTGCGCGCATCTCGGGCAGGTCCGTCTGACAGCACTTCCGTGCCTGTAGAGTTTATCTCGAACCAACAGTGCCCCCCAGTAGCACTGCCAAGCGAGGGATTTTTGGAAATTATCCCTCGTCCCCGGCTCGAAATTCCTCCCGTACAGACTGGTTAGTTCGACTTCGTTGACTCCCAGGGCCTCTCCGAGTGCGTCGTCGCACTTGCCCACCACTAATCCTCTATAGAACTGGAGAGTGGAAGTTCCACTGACTGCATTGCCCGCCTGGTAGAGGGGAGTGAGTGCTTGGCAACATTCCAGATGCCACTCACCCAGTTTCGGTCTCTTCTTGACCCATGACTGCAACTCAGTCAAAGAAACGATCTGCGAAAAGGCACGTCTGACAAACGGCGACCACACCTGTTCACCGTTTAGGCAGAATATCTGAAGATGCCGCAGCTTCAGCCCGTGCCTGCGCATCATTAGCCACGGCATGCCCAGCCCTCCACGTAGAGGGTGCTGGCAGCCGATGGACCGCCTCACCAGCGGAACCTGACCCCTCCACAGAAATTTGAAGAGGAGCCGCTCCAAGATGGCGAGGCGCAAACGGGGGCAAGGGACGACAGTCATACGGTAGTAGATGAGGACGCGATGTACGCGTTCGCAACCTCCGCCCGACCTTTCAGTGATAGCTTCATCCCAGCCCATTTCTGGGTGAGACTGACTACCCTGCCCTTCACCTAGTCCCAATTCTTATCCACCTGGAGGTCTGGCCCGAACCAAACCCCTAACAACTTTACCGGTCCGTCCGTCCAGCGCCTAACGACGCTGTTTGACGGCATGGACTTGCCTCTCCAGGTGCCGAGTTGCAAGCCCACTGACTTTTCCGGGTTAAGTTTTGCTCCCATCAACCTTTCATATTCCTCCAATAAGTTGCCGACCACCTTTATTTCTGAGGTGTCCGACACCATCACGGTGATGTCATCCGTATAAGCCGACACAGCCTTTCCGCGTCCCGGTTCGAGCGGGATGCCCTGCAACAGCTCCAGCTTCCGCAGTAAAGGCTCGAGAGTCAATACGTACAGAAGGGAGGAGAGAGGGCACCCTTGACGGACCGATCGGGAGACCTGAAACGGTTCCGAGAGGTGGCCATTAATTTTGACCACCGAGCAGGTGCCGCTGTGAATTGCAGCGATCCAGCTTCTGAAGACGGGGCCGAAGCCAGCCGACTTGAGGTCAGCCTCCAGGTACCGATGGTCGACCCTATCGAATGCTTTCGATTGATCTAAATTGATCAGAGCCCCACCGAAACCAGGTTTACACCCTACTCTCTCTATGATGTATTGCATTAGGTGGAGGTTGTCGTGTATGGACCTGGTTGGGATTGCGCAAGTTTGCGCCTCCCCAACCAAATCCCCGACGGCACACGCCAACCTATTCGCTAACACCCTGGCCAAAATCTTAAACTCTGTGTTGAGCAGAATTATGGGCCTGAAATTGTCTAATATGTCCCTCTTCTTCTCGTCTTTCCTTATCAGCGTCACTACGCCCCGGCTCACAGAACTGGGAATACACCCGTTTTGCTGCCAGTTGCAGTAGAGGGCTTCGAGGAGATTGGAGAACAATTCTGGCATATTTACGTAAAGCTCGTAGGGCAGACCATCCAAACCGGGTGACTTGCGCCTCATGCAGCCGACAAGGGCATCCTGATCTCGGCTGAAGTAATTGGCCTTTCGCAGCGCCCAGCGTCAGCCGTCGAGTGTTGCGGCAAGCCATCGAGTTAGAGACTGAAGTCCGCCACCATCTCTGACCTGCCACTTCATTCGAACAACCGACAAAAATGTTGGCAAAAGGCCTCACACATCCGCTGGGAATCGCTCAGCTCGTGTCCGTATCGGTCCGTGAAAGACCGAATCGTGTTTTTTTTACCATGCTGCGCCTCTGCCACGCGGGCCCATCGTACAGCTTTGATTCCCTCGTTTCTCAGAGCTCGCGCCTTAGCTCTGACAATGCAACCTTCGTGTTTCGCATTGAAGAAATGGTCTAATCCTATTCTCGCCGCTAGCACGTCAGTTGCAATGCCACTACCAATAGCCTCGTCTAACTTATCTACCAACTCCCCTTCCTTTCTATTTTTCTCTAATGCTACTTCTCTGCTAAACTCTATCGACATTACTCTAATCTCTCTTTTGAGAGCCCCCCCCCCCCCCCCCACCCACTATCTATTGTTGACGACTCCCCCTGTCATCTTTTTCTTAACTAATTTGTTGACCTGGTCCCTGTAAGCCTTACGTGCCGCAAATGACATGTTTAGCTTCCAGTAACCAGGTCCTAACCTACGCGTCTAACTAGGTCGGCCATACAGATCACAAACTTGTGATCTGAATAGGCCACCGTTTCAAAACGTGGACAGTTTACACTATTTCTGTCTATTTTCCTAATGAATATCCTGTCTATATACGATCTAGATGACCCTATGCGGTTAGTCCAGGTCCACACTGGCGCATTAGGGATATCTAGTTGGTACCTGTCAGACATTTGGAACTGGCTGATCAGGTTCTTAGAGGCTTTTGCACCCACCCCCCACCCGCTCCTATCGGATACTCCGACACAGTCCCAGCGTTCGTCTAAGATGCCGTTCCAGTCCCCCGCTAACAGTAAAGGGCGAGACATACCCAGAGAGGCTTCCAGGCGTCTAAAGAAGTCCGGCCGTCCTGCCCAGTAGGAGCATAGATGGCCACCAGTCTAAAGGCACCACCTTCGTTATTGTTCACGTCGAGGACCACCAACTTCCCGTCCGGGTCCCGGAAGATCGACCTTACCTCGAGATCCAGGCCTTTCCTAAACAGCACTGCCACCCCGCCTCCCATTCCCGGCCAACTAACAGATGCAAAGATCTGATAGTCGTCGAAAATGGGGGCTAGTGCGCGCGTGTCGGAAATCCTGGTCTCGCTGACGGCAATTACATCCATTTCTAGAGACCTGAGGTCGTTGAGCAGGTGTCCCTGCTTCCAGGACGATCCCAGGCCTCGCACATTTAATCGTCCTACTCTTAATACGGCCACGTTGACAGGTTAAAAAGAGAGAGGAAAGGTTTACTTACCTTCCGGGCTCTTGTGAAGGTTGGGTGGTTCGACTTCCATTGTTGGTGGGGTTTCTTTTGGAAACCCCTTTAAAGGTCTTGAAGTGGGTTTTACGTTCGGGGTTCCCACGTCCCGAGGAAAGCTGTCTCGTATTTCTTTGTATAAATCGAGCGACATTCGCACCAGAAACAAATCTTCCGGCAAGCGAAATGTGCTCGATTTAAAATGTCCCCCTCTTTTAGTATATTTTCCCTTCGTGCTACGAGGGCCATCAGTTCCTTGTTGGCCCTCCTGACGCGCACCAAGTTTTGTATGTTTTGTTGGTGTGATTTTATTTGTTTGCGTGGCTGTGGTTGTGATGGTTTTGGTGGTGTTGTTTCGGTTGTGTCTGTGTTTGTTGTGAGTGCGGTGTCTGTGGTTTCAGATGTTTGTGTGTATATTTGTTCTTGCGTCTGTTTCAGTTGTTTGCGTTTGGGGGATTCTGGTGATGGTGATGGTGGTGTTGATGTTGGTGTTATTGGAGAGATGTTTGCGTGGGTGTTGTCTGCGTTTTGTACTGTGGGTGATTTTGTGCTTTGTTGATTTTTTTTGTCTTTTTGTGTTTCCTTTTTTGTATTTTGGGGGATTTGGGCTTTTCCTCATCTTCACTACTGGTAGATAAGGTTTCTCTGTCTGTAAGTGTGTCTGTGTGTATGTTTATGTTTTTATTGGTGTGTGTATTTGGGTGGAGGGATTTAACAGCTCTCCTCGTTCCCCCCCCTGAGTGGTCAATGTTTGTGGTGGTCATTCTATTGGTGTTGTTGTTGGTGGATTTGCCGGTGCTGGTGTTGGTTGTGGTCCTCTCCCAGGCGTCGGCAGCAGTGGAGCCTTTGAACCCTTGCCTCTTTCAGCAGTTGAGGGCAGAAGGTTAGCAAATGGGTTTTTTCCCCACAAACAAAACAATGCGGTCTTTTCAGTTCGGTCATAATGTGAATGACCGTCCCATTCTGAAGGCGGATGTGGTCCGGGATTGTCTTCACATTCTCGGGCCTAATCTGGAGAAGGATCTCCAGGTCAACCTGGACCAGTCCTCTCTGGCCGTTCTGGTCACTTCTATAAGGACGGTATCCGTCCCCTCCACAATCACACATCCCAGAAGCCACCACATGTCTAGTCCTGGTGGAATTCTGGGAATGCGGAGGCGGGCCGTTCTTGTTCCCATGTGGGAGGGGTACATTATGACCTTGCTGGTTTTGCAAGGAGTCATAGCGTGTTTCATAGCGAGGGCTTCTGACTTGAACAACACCGAAATGGTGCCGTACTGTCTGCCCCTCGCTATGTATTCGGTGTCTTCTCTGATGCACTACAGCGCGACTTCGACATCTGCGTGTGGGATTAAAGCTGCCCTTTTGGTTTGTGCTGAGATGCATCTATAAAGCACCGTTCTGCGCTCCACTGCCTCAATAGCTTCTACCGGGACAATTATGTTGACCCAGGTTTGCTCTTGTTTGATGTGCTTCCATGCCTGGGCCAACTTTTCATATTTGTTTGAGAGGTCCATGTTGAAGCATGGCCTCTCTTTTGCTGCTGCCGCAGCGAAAGTGTTCTTGATTTCGTTGGGGGTGTTGTTGTCGTTGTCGTTGTTCTTGTTGGTATTGTTGTTATCACTGTCGCTATTATCATTGTTGTCTTTGTTGCCACCGTTGTTCTCGGTGCATTTGGTATTGTTGCTGTTGGTGTTGTCGCTATTTGTTTTCATGTTAGTGGTGTTGATATTTTTGTTGCATTTGTCAATTTTTTTATTATCTGTATTTTCGTTGTCGCTGTTACTGTCATTTTTTTCCAAAATTAGAGTTCTCTTTGGTATCATTGGTGTCTTTGTTTACATTGTTTGTGGTGGTGTTTGTGTTATCAATTTGTGTTAATTTCGCTGTAGAGCTCCTCTCAACTTCCACGTCGTTGTCGCACGCCAGCAGACATATCGCTGGGGCGCGTGGCTCAGCCATGATTTTTTTTTTCTTGGTAAATTTTTTAAAATGTAAAAAAAGTTCAAATATTTGGGCCAAAAGGCCCAAATATTATTCTTCCCCCTTCACAGGGCAAAGTCCAAAGGCTTCTATGCCTTACACAACAACAAAAATTCAAAAAATCAGTTTTGATAGGTAAATAAGTGAACTTACGGGAGCGAGCAAAAAGACGTCCGTTCAGACTCAATAATAATAATAATAATAATAGAAATGCTTTCTTTATTAACCACAAATGTTTACACAAAGTAGACATTAAGGGCAGTACAGGACAATACAGGACAATACAGGACAAGAAGAAGAAGAAGAAGAAGAAGAAGAAGAAGAAGAAGAAGAAGAAGAAGAAGAAGAAGAAGAAGAAGAAGAAGAAGAAGAAGAAGAAGAAGAAGAATTTGTTGTTTGTCCTTGCCCTGATGCCCTTGACCATTATGCTGCGAAAAGTGAGAGCAGGATACAAGTTGGGAAGGGGAGAGCTTACCATCAATCACCTCCTCTTCATGGACGATCTTAAGCTCTTCGGGAAAAGTGAGAAGGAGTTGGATGTGCTTGTTGACACTGTCCGTATTTTCAGCAGTGATATATGTATGCAGTTTGGTATTGGTAAATTTAGAGTCATTGTGATGAGGAGGGGTAGGTTGAGCAGAAGTAACGGAATCCAGATACCAACAGGTGAGATGATAAAGGAAATTGACTCTGAGGAAGGTTACAAGTATTTGGGCGTTCTGGCGGCTGATGGCATAAAGAACAAAAAAATGAAGGAATTGTTAAGAACTGAATACATTCGGAGAGTAAGGAGCGTATTGAAGTCACATTTGAACAGCAGAAATGCCATAAGCGCAGTAAATTCCCGAGCTGTGTCTATTATTAGGTACAGTGCGGGAATTCTGAGATGGAATGGTGCTGAACAAAAAGAAATGGATAGGAAGACTAGGAAGCTATTGACTATCTACAACATGTTCCACAAGAGGAGTGATGTCGATAGACTCTACCTAAGGAGATCTGAGGGTGGAAGAGGTCTTATCAGCATAGAGGACTGTGTTCAGATGGAGAAAAACAGCCTACACAAATACGTGACTGATAGTAAGGAGCCAATGCTCAGAACTGTACTGAAGGATGGGACAATAGGCCAGGGGATGTCCAAGGAGGAAATAACATCAAGGAGAAAGAGCAGCCTTCGGGAAAAATTCCTTCATAGTACCTTCTTTGAGAAAACTGAATTTAGAGATCCACAGACATGGAACTGGTTGAGAAGAGGAGACCTTAAAAAGGCTACAGAAGGAATGTTAATGGCTGCGCAGGAGCAGGCTCTCAAAACGAAGTGGTTGAAACACCATATTTACAAGGAGGAGGCTAGCCCACTGTGCAGGATCTGTGGAGAGAGAGAGGAGACTGTGGCTCACATTGTATCCGAGTGTAAACACCTAGCCCAGACCCACTATAAGGGCTGGAGACATGATGTGATGGGCAGGGTGATCCACTGGCACCTGTGCAAAGTAAACAATTTACCACATTCTGAGAAATGGTATCAGCATAAGCCAGAGGCGGTGATGGAGAACGATCAGGTGAAGGTGCTGTGGGATTTTAGGATACAGACGGACAAGAAACTGGAACACAATAGACCTGACCTGGTGGTTGTGGACAAAGAAAAAAGATCGTGTCTGATTGTGGATGTGGCCTGCCCATTCGACACGGGAGTGCAAGAGAAGGAGAGGGAGAAAATTAACCGATACCAGGACTTAAAGTGGGAGGTAAAAAGGATTTGGAACTGCCATGAAGTCAAAGTGATGCCGATTGTCATAGGCGCACTGGGGACTATCTCCAAAAGTTTCCAGGGATGGTTAAAGAAAATCGGCCCCTTCACGCTTTTTGGAACGCTTCAAAAGGCATGCTTGCTGGGAACAGCAAGAACCCTCCAATACGTCCTGAATATCTGAGGCTGCAGGTAGTGGCTTGATATTCATTCCAACGGACTTTCCAGTTAACTAACATCAATGACTGAGATTCAAGGAATAATAATAATAATAATAATAATAATAATAATAATAATAATAATAATAATAATAATAATGATTTCTTTATTAACCACAAGGGTTTACATAAAGTAGACATTAAGGACAGTGCAGGACAATGCAGGACGGTACAAATGGGCATTTCTGCGTGTAAAAAAACAGAGGTTGAAATAAAATAACAAAGAAAAATTCCCCAATAGGGGGGGGGGGGAGACTTCCAAGGGACATTTGTGGAGAAAGCCCATTAAAAGACCACAGTGGCCCTGACCACCAGGGCAAGTGCCCTCTCCCAGTTTTCCACCTTTAATTTACAGACACATACTCAGAGAAGGCCCATTCATTCGGGCCATACTTGCTTATAATAATAATAATAATAATAATAATCACATCAAAATACCCACAGCGAGCTAACAATCCTGATGTTGACAAAATACATACATTGGATAATGTGAAAGCATTTTGACCTGCCCCATCAAAAGAATTGGTGGGAGCATCAACCACCTCCCATACTTGAAAAAGATCACATCTCAAACTTGTGGAACTTTAGCATCCAAACAGACCGAAAAATAGACGCAAATAGACCTGATATAATATTGAAGGACTTTAAAAAGAGGGTATGCCTGCTAATTGATATGTCTGTTCCAATAGACAAGAATGTATCTATAAAAACATTTGAAAAATTGACAAGTATAAGGACCTGCAGATAGAAATTGGAAAAATGTGAAAATTGAGAACTAAAACAATACCAGTGGTTGTAGGCGCTCTGGGAATGATACCTAATGATTACTTATCGCAAATCCCAGGAAACCCGCGTGTAGGAGAAATACAAAAGATAGTACTAATGGGAACTGCCCATATACTAAGGAAGATTCTGTCAATATAAGTACATCACAAGTCTAAACACTAAAGATGCATGTGTGAGTATGTGTGTTCTTTCTTGAACATGGCGGACCTTGTTGTCTCTTGAGGTCACTGGTTGTGACTTGGTGATAACTCGTATGAACATAAAGCAAGATAAATGCAACTGTAATAATAATAATAATAATAATAATAATAATAATAATAATAATAATAATAATAATAATAATAATAATAATAATAATGTTTTCTTTATTAACCACAAGGGTTTACATAAAGTAGACATTAAGGACGGTACAGGACAATACAGTACGGTACAAATGGGCATTTCTGCGTGTAAAAAAAACAGAGGATGAAATAAAATAACAAAGAAAAATTCCCCAATAGGGGGGAGACTTCCGAGGGACATTTGTGGAGAAAGCCCATTAACAGACCACAGTGGCCCTGACCACCAGGGCAAGTGCCCTCTCCCAGTTTTCCACCTTTAATTTACAGACACATACTCAGAGAAGGCCCATTCATTCGGGCCATACTTGCTTCTCTCACCCATCTTTCAACAAAATGCTGGGAAGAGAGCACTTCCCTCTCTACCCTGATTTTCCTTTTCAAATGAAATTTGAAAAAGTTAATCAGGGCATCACCGAAGAGGTAAGTGCTCGTCTTCAGCCCTTTCAAACGTGTCCACCATACTATCTCTTTCGCCATGGCCACCAGACAGATAAAAACTGCCTGCCCTTCCCGGCTAAAGGAAGAGGGCGGAGCAAACCTCACGATGGACTCAGCTGATAGCTGGATCCGTCCTACACGTGACAGCAGGTGTTCGACATAAACCCACAAGTCAGCAATGCTCGGACACTGGACGAGTGCGTGCAGGACGGTTTCGTCGCCCTGTGCGCATCTCAGACATGCCCGGCTGACGGCACCTCCATGCTTGTAAAGTTTATCCCGAACTGGCAAAGCACCCCGGTAGCACTGCCAGGCCAGGGATTTCTGGAAGTTGTCCATAGGCCCCGGCCCGAAAGTCCTTCCGAAGAGATTGGCTAGTTGATTTTCGTCGACGCCTAGATTTTCTCCAAGTACGTCGTCGCTCTTCCCCTCCACTAATCCCCTATAGAACGCCAAGGTGGAGTTTCCACCGATCACATTGCCCGATTGGTCGAGGGCTGTGAGCGCCTGAAGACATTCCAGTCTCCAAGCGCTCCCTCTCGGTCTTCGCTTGACCCAGGACTGCAGCTCCGTCAAGGAGACGAGCTGGGGAAAAACGTGTCTAGCAAACGGCGACCACACCTGATCACCGTCGAGGAAGAGGTGGAGATTTCGTAGCCTGAGCGCGTGTCTGCGCATCATCAGCCACGGCATGCCCAACCCTCCACATAGTGGGTGTTGACAGCAGATGGACCGCCTGACCATCGGAGCGCGTCCCTTCCACAAGAAGCGAAAGAGCAAACGCTCCAGCGCAGTCAGGCGGGGCTTAGGACAAGGTACGACGGTCAGGCGGTAGTAGATGACGGACGCGATGTACGCGTTAGCCACCTCCGCTCGACCTTTCAGGGATAGCTTCCTCTCGGCCCATTTCTGGGTGAGAGAAGCCACCCTGCTCGTCACCTCGTCCCAGTTTTTGTCCGTCTGGAGGTCTGGACCGAACCAGACCCCTAGCAATTTAACCGGTGCGTCTGTCCAGCGCCCGACGACGCTGTTGGACGGCATGGAACTGCCTCTCCAGGTGCTGAGCTGCAGGCCAACTGACTTTTCCTGGTTGATCATTGCTCCTCTCACCGCTTCGTATTCTCTTAGTGTAGTGCCGATCGCCTCGATGTGTTTGGCGTTCGACACCACTACGGTGACATCGTCGGCATATGCTGACACGGATCTTCCGCATCCTAGTTCGCGCGGGATCCCCCTCAACGTCTCCAGTTTGTGCAGTAATGGCTCGAGAGTCAATACGTACAATAGGGACGAGAGGGGACATCCTTGGCGGACCGAGCGCATGATGTTGAACGGTTCCGAAGGGTGACCCTTCACTCTCACTACAGAGCAGATGTTGCTGTGCATGGCAGCGATCCAGCCTCTGAAGACGGGCCCAAAGCCAGCCGCCCTCAGGACTGCCTCTAGGTAACGATGGTCGACCCTATAGAAGGCTTTCGACTGATCTAAATTGATCAAAGACCCACCCGTGCCAGATTCCCTAGCTAACCTCTCTACGATGTATCGCATGAGGTGGAGGTTGTCGTGGATGGATCTGTCGGGAATGGCGCATGTCTGTGCCTCTCCCACCAGACCACCAACGACAAGCGCCAACCTCTTTGCTAGCACCTTGGCCAAAATCTTGAACTCTGTGTTTAGCAGAGTTATGGGCCTAAAATTATCTATGTTATCCCCCTTGTTCGGATCCTTTCTCAGCAGCGCCACCGCTCCTCGGCTCACAGAGCTGGGAATTCTCCCGTTCTGTTGCCAGTTGCAGTAGACGTCCGCCAAGAGGCCTCCGAACAAGTTTGGCATTTGTACGTAAAGTTCATAGGGCAGACCATCCAGACCAGGCGATTTACCCCTTGTGCAACTAGTCATTGCATCCCGTACTTCAGCGGTTGTTATCGGCTTTTCGCAACACTCCGCCTCAGTGGCCGAAAGCCGCGGCAGTCCGTCGAGGTAGACACTAAAGTCCATCCCTCGATCCGGCCCGCCACTGCCCCCGAACAGTTGAGCGAAGTGTCGCTGAAAAGCTTCACACATTTGCTCGGGATCGAGTAGCATGCGCCCGTCGTGGTCCACCAAAGACCGGATCGTGGCTTTGTTGCCACGACGCGCCTCCGCCACTCGGGCCCATTGAACGGCTTTCGTCCCCTCGTGTCTGAGAGCACGCACCCTAGGTCTGACAACGCAGCCTTCGTGCTTTGCATTGAAGAATTGGTCAAGGGCCAATTTCGCCGCAAGTACGTCGGTCGCGATGCCTTTGCTAAGCGCCCCATCTAATTTTCTAACTAATTCTCCCTCTGCTCTATTTTTCTCTATTGCTAAAGTCTTACTAAACCTAATGGACTCTATTCTAATTGCTCTTTTCAGAGCAAACCACCACTTGTTGTTGACGATGGCCCCCGTCAACGCCCGCTTAACTAGTTCGCTAATCCGGTCTCTGTAGGCCTTGCACGTTGGTAAGGACGCGTTTAGCTTCCAGTAGCCGGGTCCTCGCCTATGAAGCCTATCTAAGTCAAGCACACAGATCACGAATTTGTGGTCCGTGTAGCTGACTATCTTGAATTGTGGACAGCCTATGCTAGACCTATCTATTTCCCTACAAAATACTCTATCTAGATATGATCTGGATGACCCTATGCGATTTGTCCAAGTCCACATTGGTACATTCGGGAAATCCATTCGGTACCTGTCAGACAGTTCAAAACGTCTGAGCAGGTTGGTGAGACTCTTGCACCCTCCTTCCCTATCCACTAATCCCACACAATCCCAGCGTGCATCTAAGATCCCGTTCCAGTCGCCCACTAACACTAAAGAGCGGGACGTTCCAAGAAAGGTCTCCAGACGCCGGAAGAAATCAGGCCGCCCTGCTCCTGTCGGGGCATAGACGGCCACTAACCTGAAAGCTTGCCCGTCTCCGCTGGTCACGTCCAGCACCACCAACTTACCTTCTGGGTCCAGGAAGATGGCCCGTATGGCAAGATCCAAACCTCTCCGAAAAAGCACAGCAACTCCTCCCCCCGATCTCGGACGGCTGGGAGATGCGTACACATCGTAGCCGCCGAAGATCGGTGCGAAAACCTGTGCTTCGGAGATTCTGGTCTCGCTGATGGCCACTACATCTCTGTTTAGTGACCTGAGGTCGTTGAGCAGGTGGCCCTGCTTCCATGACAACCCCAAGCCACGCGCATTTATGCTGCCTATTCTGAGTGAGGTCATGTTGAAAAGGAGTGGAAAAGATGGGAAAGACCACTTACCTTACTTCTCGTAGGGGAAGGACGGTTTTTCCATCCTTTTCACTGCTTGTGGCCTCCTCAGGAAGGATGTCCTTATAAATCCTCCTGGAGAGTGCTTGTCGGAAGTCTCCGATGTCTTTGGGGAATGTTTGTTTTAGTGTCATGTACGTTTTCTGTGTGATGCGAGTGATTTGTATGTGTGGAGGTGGTGTGAATTTTGGGGTTGTTGTGTAGTCTTTTTCTGTGATGCTGGTGTTGTGTTGGATGTAGTGCAATAATTGCTTGTTGTTCAAATTTAATGCTGTGAAGTGTGTATCGTTTTGGTTGTTTTGTTTTGTTTGCGTTTGTTGTGGGTTTGTTTCTGTTTCGCATTTTGGTGACTTTTGTGGTGTAGGTGATGGTGGTGTTGGAGTTAATGATGGTGATGGTGTTGGTGTTTGGGTTGATGGGGTTGGTGATGCTGGTGTGGATGGTGGCATATCTGTCCTAACTTTTTTGTTTCTTAGTTTATTTGTTTCCCTCTGTATTTTGTTTTTGGAGGGGGAAGGAAGAGAATTTTTTCTTTTTTGGTTTCTTTTTTTTTTTCCGGATATCGTTTCCCACTCCTCGTCGTCACAATCTGTCTCCAGTTGTGATAGGCCGGGGAGTGGAAAATCCTCCACAGCCGTTAGTTTTGGTTGTGGTGTGGTGGATGGTGTAGGCGCTGGTGCTAGTTCTGAAGCGTTGGGTGGTGGTGGTGTTGGTTTTGCTGGTGGTGGTAGTGGTGTTGGTTTTGCTACTGTTGCTGGGGTTGTTGCTGTTATAGTTGCTTCTGTTGTTGCTGCTACAGTTGTTGCTGGCATCTCTGCTACTGGTGGTGTTGATGGTTGTGTCACTGGGGTGGGTAGGAGAGGTGGCCTCAACCTTTTAGCCTGAGGGCAGAAAGCCCTTAGGTGGGTTCCTTCACCACAAACGACACACCTAGGTCTTCTGCCCTCGACAATTACCGTGAGGTGGCTGCCGTCAGTGAGGTCTATTACCTCTGGGATCTCCTCAATGCTTTTTTGGTCCGCTTGGATCAGGAGCTCCATCCCAGATCCGGACCAGTTTTCCTGCTTTTCTTTTGCTATTGTTATTATTTTCGTGTTGGCCTCGATGCCGGCGATGACAGCCGCTATTAGCCAGGGAATTTCGATGGCCGGTGGAACGTGGGTCACCCTGATCTTTACGAGTCTCTGGCCACAATAGCTTGGGACGAGTGTGAAGTCGTCACTTTTTAATGGGGCCATGGAGTGTTCTCTAGCCTCCTCTGGTGTTTCAAAGAACACATCCACGGTTCCATACTTTTGCCCACGTCTGATGTGGGTTTTTCTTGCCCACACATGTCCCAAAGCTTTTCGGATTTGGGACTCGGATGCCCGTTCCACTCGGCGCGATTTTACATTTATTGTTCTATACGACACGGTGCACAGGCGCCGATGCTCCATTTTATTAGGTGG
>OZ024743.1:292323086-292410586 GCA_964016885.1 Eledone cirrhosa
AACAACCACACACACACACACACACACACTCAGACATACATATATATATATACATACTCACACATATATACACCGTCAGACACATATACACATATATACACATACATACACACATCTCTACACATACATATACATATATATATATATATATATATATATATATATATATATATATATATATATATATATATATATATATATATATATATATATATACATATACATATATATGCATACATATATATTTTTATACTCACATACAAACACACATACATGCATACACACTTACATACACATACACACATCCACGCTTACATATACATATAATTATGGGGGGGGGTGAAGGGGGATTACATTTATTAGTGGGAAATAGTAAATATATAGGTTTCAAGGAACATAGAATACTAACCTGCAGTTAAAGCTTTATATGTGTTTACTTAGTGGTATCTGTTTTAGGAAATGGTATTTGTAAGAAGGAAAGCCAAATTATGTATTTTAATATAAGTAGAATATTAATTATAGGTTAACTAAACTAAAAATAGTTAATATATTAATTTCTAAGGTGTATACTAATTAGGTTTATAATATTTAAAGCGGAATTTTGAAGTTAAACAGTAGTAGAGTATTAATTATAGCATAACTAAATTAAAAATAATTACATATATTTACATGATGGTATCAATTTTAGGAAATGAATTTTGTAAGAGGGAAAGCCAAATTAAGTAGTTCATCGGTAGTTAAATTCTCATACTCAACAACTAAAAACATAAAACAAAATATAAGTGCCTTTTAATGCATATAAATGTAAAGAAACCATAAGTATACCACCAGTACATCAAACTAGCCATATTATCTCCTCAAATACAGAATTAACGAAAGGTTGTAACTGTAGAAACAAGGCAAACTGCCCATTAAAAGGAAATTGTCTTGTTAACAACATAGTATATAAATGTAAAATTAAAACTAAGGATTCTATTTGCTCATATATAGGAGCTACTTCTAACAATTTTAAGGTAAGATTTAATACCCACAAACATAGTTTTAAAAATGCCGCACTGGCTAATACAACATCTCTAGCAGAAAAAATTAATAGTTATAGAAACAGGAATATAGAATATGATATGACCTGGAGTGTGCTCAAAAGAGCCACCCCTTATCAAAATAATAGAAATGAATGTAGATTGTGTTCCCAAGAACTATTTTAAATAATGAAATCTAAGGATATCCTATTAAATAAGCGACAGGAATTAATAATATCGTGTAATCATAAACTGAGAAAAACATTTAAATATTATAAATCTAATTAATAATATATATTTTAGAAATTAATATATAAATTAATTTTAATGTAGTTAACCTATAATTTTAATTAAAATTCTACTACAGATGAAATAAAAAATATCGTATAATCATAAACATGTGTGTGCATACAAACAGGTCAATATGCATGTGTATGTGTTTGTGTATATATGTACGTATCGAACGTATGGATGTGTAAATGTGCGTGTGTATATAAGCATGTATATTTTGTGTCTCTCTTTTATGTTTTTTTTTTTAATGTTTTTTTGTGAGACATGTGTGTCTGTGTATGTACGTACCCCCCCTTTTTTGTCTTTTTTTGTCTTCTTTTCTTGAGTTTTTCCTTCTATATGAAATTTTTTTTTTATTTTTCATTTCTAATTTATTGATACATTTTTATAAGTATGTCGAGATTGACACTTTCCTTTAATTACTATACTCCCTTACCTCTTTTACTTCCGCATCTAAATGTAAGTGTGTGTGGGCGTGTTTCTGTGAGCTCCTCAATATTCATATACTTATGATATATATATATATATATATATATTCTGTCTGTTGATTACAGACATACCGATACATTAGCCCTAAATTTTATATTTACATACACTTTTTCACTATACGTATACATATGAGAATACACTTTTATGCACATCTGTGAGCGTATTTACATACATATATACACACCTAACTGTATTTTCTTGATAAATTTTTATGTATCTCAATCTTTATTTCATTGGTCTATTTAAAATCTGTTCCCAAACAGACCTATTATTTTGAATTGTTGTTATTATCAATAAACAAGCATCATTATTTCTGAAGACAGCATATATATGTGAAGGTATGTATATTCACTCTGATAGTTTGTATAATTTTGTACATAGATCTTTTGAATATGCATACCAATTCTAACACATATATGTCCTAGAAACGATCGTAAAATAATGAACTTTTTTTGTTTAATATAAGGAAGTGTTTCTTTGTTTATTCCTTATTTTTTTCATAATTTATCTTGACTCTGTTTTCCGTTTATCTTTCACCGAATGTGATTTTTGAATGCATCTCTTCTTTTCAAGATATCCGGATTACATTGAGTTCTTCATACGGATTGGACACTACCGTAAACTTTTGGTAGATTTATCTACATATATATATACATATATATACATATATATATATATATATACACATATATATATATATATATAAATATATATATATATATATATATATATATATATATATATATATATATATATATATATATATATATATATATACATATATATATAAATATATATATATATATATATATATATATATATATATATATATATATATATATATATATATATATATATATATATATACATACATATATATATATACCTATACATACATACGCATACACATGTATATATATATATATATATATATATATATTTATATACGTGGAAAAAAAGAAACGAAATTTCATTTCTCACACTAGTACGGCTGTTACTTAAATATAAGTATGTATAGGTACATACATATATGTATACAGACGTACAGTAGTATGCATATATATACATACATGCACACATATATATATGTACGTACGGATTTATTGACGATAGCTAATAAGCTTGAAACTAGTACATCGTTACTTTGTCAGTGTTGAACAAAAGGGTAACGATGGTTGCTAAACACTGTACGGCTTAATTCGGGATGTTTGTTTACAAACAAACCGAGCATTATAATAAATGTTCGGTAAATCCATACGTACATATATGTATATATATATGTGTGCATGTATGTATATATATACATACTACTGTAAGTCTATATACATATATGTATGTACGTATACTTACTTATATTTAAGTAACAGCCGTACTAAGAGTGAGAAATAAGATTTCGTTTCACTTTTTACATTTATCGTTTTCGGTGCACCCGGCCGATTAACTCACTCGATATGCAAATTAGGATGCTCAGCCGTTAATATGCATAAGGAAAGTATATACTTTCAGACGTTCAATCATCTGGTAGGAAGGTATACGGTGCTGACGATAGCTAATAAGCTTGAAACTAGTACATCGTTCCTTTGTCAGTGTTGAATAAAAGGGCAACGATGGTTGCTAAACACTGTACGGCATAATTCGGGATGTTTGTTTACAAACAAACCGAGCATTATAATGAATGATCGGTAAATCCATACGTACATATATATATATGTGTGCATGTATGTATATATATACATGCGACTGTACGTCTGTATACATATATGTATGTACGTATACTTACTTATATTTAAGTAACAGCCGTACTAAGAGTGAGAAATGAAATTTCGTTTCATTTTTTCCATTTATCGTTTTCGGTGCGCCTGGCCGATTAACTCACTCGATATGCAAATTAGGCTGCTCAGCCGTTAATATGCATAAGGAAAGTATATACTTTCAGACGTTCAATCATCTGGCAGGAAGCTATACGATGGTGAGGATAGCTAATAAGCTTGAAACAAGTACATCGTTCCTTTGTCAGTGTTGAATAAAAGGGCAACAATGGCTGCTAAACGCTGTACAGATTAATTCGGGCTGTTTTTTAGAAACAAACCGAGCATTATAATAAATGTTCGGTAAACCCATACGTACATATATATATGTGTGCATGTATGTATATATATGCATACCACTGTACGTCTGCATACATATATGTATGACCGTATACATGCTTATATTTAAGTAACAACCGTACTAAGAGTGAGAAATGAAATTCCGTTTCATTTTTTCCATTTATATATATATATCTAAGGCGGGTAAAATTCCCAAGATCCATGGACGAGTTCTCTCCAGCGGTCTCTGTCCCTCATTATCGCTGCCATGTCCTGCGTCTCCAACAGACCAGTGTCTGTCCTTAGGGCATCGAACATACGTTAACCTTGGTCTTCCTCTTCTAGTGTGTACATGTAGGGGCTCCCTATATATATATATATATTTATTTATTAGAATTGGTGCTCTGAAATAGCGATGTATACATGAATTTATGTATAGTATATTTGGCAATACACCGTATGTATATGTTATGGCGTATATTTTATATATTGTGGTATATATGCTTTTGGTTATGTGTATACGTGAGTTTTGCGTCTGTGTGAGTATGCGGGTTGGCACGTATGTAGGGTGTGTGTACATGTGTACTTCGTGTTTTGGTTGACATCATCTCCAAACATATGTGTATTTACATGTAGGTATGTGTGTGCGCTTGTCATATACGTATTTATTTATTTATATACGTTTATTTAATTACTACGATCCATATATGACGTATTATCTTCGTTTTTTCTGTTCATTGCCAGAGAACGTCTCTATGAACCACCTAATAGAATATTAGTCTACGACTTCTTTTATACCATAAACGTGGTTTTGTCTTTGCGTGTAATTGTTTTTCACCGCTCCAAATAATGACGAATTATATTCGTTTTTTCCCGTTCTTTGCCAGGGAACGTTTCCACGAACCAAAGTATCGTCTTCCTGTCTCCCTCCGGTTGCAACGTTTTTTGAAATATTCACTTCTGCGTTTACAGATTGACTTTGTTAGTTTCAGAAGATCCCGTTAAGGGTGAAAGTAGCGATTCTTTGCTTAAGCTTTAATCTGTTATTATATATATATATATATATATATATATATATATATATATATATATATATATATATATATATATATATATATACGATATATTAACAAATGGAAACTATATTTATAAAACCATATTTATTTCATTATACATATTTCAAGGACACCAAGTTAAATTATTCGTAACTCATCCAATAAATATTTATTTTTTCACTTCATCTTAAATGTTACGCTAATACAACAACCTATCACTTAGGGCTTTCTCTTTCTCTTTCTCTTTCTCTTTCTCTTTCTTTTTTTCTTTTTTTCCTTCTCTTCCTCTTTATCTTTCTCTTTCTCTTGTTTTCTTATTTTCCTCTTAGAGTTTGCTCTTTTTTCACTTTTTTCTCTTTCTTTTCTTTCCCTTTTTCCATACCCCAACGGCTTATTTTAAATCTACTGTGATTTAAATATATCCGACACTAATTTGCATAATAGACTAAATAAATTTAATAACCCCACTATCCGGGAGCTTCCAACAGAAATGGTCACATTCTTTAAGGGTATGTCAATATTTATTTATAAAACTGATCTATATTATATTTTATCTGATGAAAGCACACCATAATTTAACGTGGTGTCCTTGAAATATGTATAATGAAATAAATATGGTTTTATAAATATAGTTTCCATTTGTTAATATATCGTATTTTTACTCCAATAATTTGTTGAGTGCTTTAATTCAGTTATAAAAATATTTGCTTATTGTATCCCAACAATTTAAATAGAACTTCTACATATATATCTATATATCTATCTATATATATATATATATATATATATATATATAAGATTTGAGGGACATACAACTCGGTTTGGATACTCCTGTCGCCCGTCATTTCTGTTCTCCTGGTCATTCTTCCGTTACATCATGGATCACAGGCCTCCCGCACCAGGACTGAACAAAGTCTGATTCACCGTCTTGGGTCCTATTCCCCTCTTGGACTCAACTCACCTCCCCCCAATTTCTCTAATACCCCATCCCTTATCACACCCCTAGATTCCTATTCTCATAGCTTCGTACTTACATGCATACACCCTTTTACTCACATATACACACACATTTCTTCTTAACTCCGTACGGACCTATAATAACACACACACACACACACACACACACACACACACACACACATACACACACACACACACACACACACACACACATATATATATATATATACACACACACACACAAACTCGTGCTTACGTACGTGCTCAAGTATAGCTCTTTTTACAAAACGGTTTTTTTTCCATTTCAAGTAGACGCGCGCCATCATCCACTTTTCTAAAAAACAAACCATACACAAAACGCCAGCACCAACAGTTTTGCAAGAGATGTCAACATGAATGGACCTATTATTTTTATCTAAATACATTTTTCCCAATTCCATCCCACCCGTCCCCTTAATCTATTTTATTTTTCATGTTTCTTCTGATGAAGGACTAGCGTTCGAAACGTTAAGACCCTTTTCCTGCTATATCAAGCGTTAACGTATTATATATACCTTCCATATACTGTACCGATTGTGTCGTTATTTCTGTTTACCTTTCACATATATATATACATTTCGTTTTAATCATTGTCTAGCCCAGAAAAAAGAGAGATAAAGACACAAAAAAAAGGAAAAAAATATATCTTTCTTCCTCATAATCGTCTGTTTTTCCAGGTTTTCATATATATATATATATATATATATATATATATATATATATATATGTGTGTGTGTGTGTGTGTGTGTGTGTGTGTGTATATATATATATATAAGTAAAAAAGATGATATCGAAAATGCAACTGGAGTCTTTTTAAGAATATTTATTTGTTTCAATTACCGGTTTCGCAGTTCTTATGCTTTTCAAAAGTAGAATTGAGATGGATGGTTTTTGGTTCTTCTCGCATCTCTCTCTCTCTTCCTCTCTATTCCTCTCTATCTCTCTCTCTCTCTCTCTCTGTATCTCTCTCTCTCTCTCTCTCTCTCCCTATATATATATATATATATATATATATATATATATATATATATATAGAGAGAGAGAGAGAGAGAGAGAGAGAGAGAGAGAGAGAGAGAGAATGGAAAATGAAAAATGAGTGATGCATCGGAACTCAATTTATTGTGGGTTACAATTGTTTCTACGTGTGTGGATCTACCTGACTCTAGACTCGCAGGTTCCTCGGACACATCTATTGATTTCGAATCATATCCTCTTTCTGGTGTTTTCTGGTCCTACAAGCCTATATCGTCCACCTTCATCCGCTTTGCACGTCCTTGGGTTGGTCACTGGGTACTGACGTCATCATTATTCTGACCACTTGTAGCAGCTCACTGACCGTCAGGGCGTGAGCTGTTACTCACTCACTGCTCCATCAGTAAAATTTCTGCTGTTTGTCAGCTCACACTCCCACTCACACACACACACACACAGATACTGACATACAGATACAGAGTAGCTTGTGTGCTTACATTCACACACAGAAATAGTCACACAAATATACGCATACATGCACACAGAGAGGCACACACGAACAAAGGCGCGTGGATATACGCACGCATATACACAGACACATGCACATACACGCACTATACATGCACTCAGACACACGTACGCATCCGTACGTATACATACACGTACACTCACACATATATATATACATATACATACATTTACGTACACACATCTGCACATCTGCACATGCACATGCATACATACACACATACACATACACGCCCACACATACGTATATACACATACGTCTACACATACGTCTACACACACATATATACACACACACGCACATATATACACACACATATATATAAATATATATATATATATATATATATTATATATATATATATATATATATATACATACATACATATATACACACGCATACCCTAATACATTTTTGTTTCCCCCTGCACGTGTGCATACTCACACACAGACTCGCATATATATTCTTACACATATGTATACACACATAAAAAAATGTACGAAAACTACATGCAAGAAATATTGAATTGAATTTCTAACATTACTAATTCATTTTTCAAATCCCACCGCTGTCTTTTAATCACGTGATGTTTACACACACATATCCATATAATGAACATAGGATAACAGAAAATTAAACACACACAAAAGAAGATAGGATAAAGATCAAAGTTATTTGTAAGACGCTCAGGTTAAAGGAAGAAATATTTATTTTTGACGTTTTGGACAGTTTCCTTCTTTGAAAAATAGTAGTGGAAAAAAAAGATAATAACGGAAATGTTCAAACAATTAGTATTTTCGTTACCCAATACTCATGGACTGAGCTAAAGTAAGAACATGT
Source organism: Eledone cirrhosa (assembly GCA_964016885.1). Taxonomy (NCBI): domain Eukaryota; kingdom Metazoa; phylum Mollusca; class Cephalopoda; order Octopoda; family Eledonidae; genus Eledone; species Eledone cirrhosa. Next base: position 292,331,368 of record OZ024743.1, read on the forward strand.
TCAGTTTAAGTATTCAAGTCTAACAAGCAAATGGTGGACGTGTGACGTGTTGTGTATATATGTGTATATATGTGTGTGAGTATATGTGTGAGTGAGTGTTTTTTTCTGAGAGAGAAAGAAATTTGACTTAAATGTATATGTATGAGTCATTTCGTATGTGAACATGTGCGTGCATTTACACCGTGTAATCTTTTGAAAGTAGAATGTTTAAATACGGGGTGTAAGTGTATATGTATGTGTCTCACTAATTACTTTAGATGTATAATTTTGTGTTTGTTTTTTTAAAAGTCATGTATGTCTGGCTGACTTTGACACGGTGTGCACGTGTGTTTATTAGTGCAGTATGTGCGTGAAGGCGCCCGGTTAGTGGTTAGAGCGTTCAGCTTGCAATCGTGAGGTTGTGAGTTTGATTCTCGCTCCGAGTGATGCATTGAATCGTTGAACGACATATTTTATTTCACGTTACGCCAGTTTACTCAGCTGTAGAAATGAGTTGCGACGTCACTGGTACGAAACTGTATTAGTCATTGCCTTTCCATTGGGCAACATCGGTGCCGTAAAGAAGGGAGCCTTGTACGAATCAATAAGTTGCGTATTTTGTGGGAAGGCTCAAATCGAAATCTGATTGGAACGATGAAATGGTAAATTAGATGGGTGGAAGGTGAGAATAAAGGGGAGGTCTCACAAAATGGGGCAGAATTGATGGGTGGGTTTGAGAGCGCCTCACGCACACACACAGATTCTCTCTCTCTCTCACACACACACACACACACAAAACACATATATATATATATATATATATGTATATATATAAACGGAAAAAATGAAACGAAATTTCATTTCTCACTCTTAGTACGGCTGTTACTTAAATATAAGTATGTATACGTACATACATATATGTATACAGACGTACAGTAGTATGTATATATATATATATATATATATATATACGTACATGCACACATATATATGTGTACATATAGATTCACCGAACATTTATTATAATGTTCGGTGTGTCTGTAAACAAACATCCCGAATTTAGCCGTACAGTGTCTAGCAACCATCGTTGCTCATTTATTCAACACTGTCAAAGGAACGCTGAACTAGTTTCAAGATTATTAGCTATCGTCAGCAAAGTATACCTTCCTGCCAGATGATTGAACGTCTGAAAGTATATACTTTCCTTATGCATATTAACGGCTGAGCAGCCTAATTTGCATATCGAGTGATTTAATCGGCCGGGCGCACCGAAAACGATAAACGGAAAAAATGAAATGAAATTTTATTTCTCACTCTGCCGATTTAAGTAGCAGCCGTACTAAGAGTTAGAAATGAAATTTCGTTTCATTTTTTCCGTTTATCGTTTTCAATGCGCCCGGCCGATTAACTCACTCCATATGCAAATTAAGCTGCTCAGCCGTTAATATGCATAAGGAAAGTATATACTTTCAGACGTTCAATCATCTGGCAGGAAGGTATACGTTGCTGACGATAGCTAATAAGCTTGAAACTAGTACAGCGTTTCTTTTTCAGTGTTGAACGAACGAGAATCGATGGTTGCTAGACACTGTACGGCTTAATTCGGGATGTTTGTTTGCAAACACACCGAACATTATAATAAATTTTAGGTGAATCCATACGTACATATATATATATGTGTGCATGTATGTATATATATATACATACTACTGTACGTCTGTATACATATATGTATGTATACATACTTATATTTATATATATATATACATATATACATATATTATATATAGAGAGAAAAAGAAGGAGAATGAGCAGAAATAATAAAGGTAGAAACAGAAAAAATATGTAATTATAATATATTCATAGAAATTGCTACTAGATAATAAGTTTTAAAAAACCCACTAAATATGGAAGTTGTTGTGGTTTCTTAGCTCCTGGTCATCCATTTTAGGCAATCCATGGCCAATACATTTACAGACTAGCGCTCTTGTTGACAGGAAGACAAAATCAAAGGAACTGATAATAATATAGTGTATCCTAATATCTTCCCTGCGTGTTACACAACATTTGAGTAATCTGTAGATACGATAAAATGCGATTGAGTAGGCTTATTTTTTTCGTATTCATGTAATACTTTTTTTCGGAATTTTCTGCTTAAGAGCATCACATTCATTTCATTAGTCAGAAGCAATAATCTGTGGACCGAGAGATGAGAAACCACTCAAAGAGTAACGATTTAAAAGAAATCAAATCTAAAAATTAAATCATATTCAACAAATTCTGTTAGCAGATTTAACAATTTTAGAGCCATATTTAAATGTCGGGTTGTTGCGTTAAAAGTGTTAAAAACACGTTTGTCAGGTTAATGCATATATCACTCTTGATTCAATGAGAATCCTGTGGTCTGAAGCTGCTAGCTAAACGCAAGATTCTCGTTCCATCTTTCTGAAGCAGATGTAAGCTGATGAAAAAGTATGTATAGCTGAAAAATGGTATTCTATACAATTTCTTCCTACCTATATATTTCTTTTTACGTGATTGGGAACATTCCATGTAAAAATGAAATCTGATATCCATATCCATCAAATGCTTTTAAAGATATTGCTAGAATTGTAATTCTCCCCCCTTGAATCTCGTATAAAAAATACGATTCGTAGCTTAGACAACGATATCCATATCTACTCTGCTACTACTCTAACTATATATATAGCTATTTGTTTCTATTTATCTGCTCCTCTCTCTCTCTCACACACACACACACACACACACACACACTCTCCCTCTCTATCGCTACAAAACACACTCACACATAATTGTTTCTACTTTTGGCACAAGGCCAGCAATTATCTCAGTTTATTACTGGTACTTTATTTTATCGACCCCGTAAGGATGAAAGGCAAAGTTAACCTCGGCAGGATTTGAACTCAGATCATAAAGGGAAGTAACACTATGCTTCAAAGCACGGAGTCTGATCCTCTACCGATACTGCCAATCCACACATATATATACATATAATATATATATATATACATATGTGTGTGTATTACCAAATGGCAGACTGAATGAGGTGGTAATACGCCCCATGAAACTAATATATATATATATATAAATATCTATACATACCTATATGCATATGTGTTAATATTGAGGAAAGCAAGAATGAGCACACAGCACTATAGTAAAGATTAATGGCTTATTAAGGCTAATCCAGTAGCCTGTTTAACCTAATGTTTTCCACTCACTCAAAGTGCATCACCCTCAATCAGTAGTTACTATCCCGGTACCAGTGACAAGCTACTGAACATTTATGGAGTACATAAGCATATAGATATATATGTACAGAGACATACTTAATACATAAACATACACAGACAAATATACACAACTATACACATAAATACACACATGCACATGAACACATACACACATATATTCAGACATACAACCATACATACATACATAGACACATTCACATTGCAAAGATGTCTCCGGTTGTGAGTATTCATCTTGAAAAATGTAATTGAATTTTGTCGATTAGATTCAGCTCTTAATTGAGAAGACTAAATTTGTAATCGATAATCCCACACATTGAAAGTTTAGATATTCCGATAGACGTTATATTGGAGAGAAATGCATTGGGCGTCATCGTTAGTGTGCCTGAGATAGAATATGAACGACAAATAATTTGTGTAGGCTTTTCTGGTTCAGCAAATTGACCATCGTCATTGCCATGGATACAAACAAATAATTATATTTTGTGAAGGGCTTTATTAGTTTAAATCGTTACTAATATATGACTTGTAAATATGTTTCAAACAAGACAGGTAATGATAAGTTTACACTTGTAGAATTTGAGATGCGTTTCTTCCTATGATCCAGTTATTCTGCAGAGACAATGCTTTAACATGAATGGACTTTTATTTAATTTGATTAGGCACAAAAGATCGATGGTATTATGAAATGGTATATGTTGATACTGTGATCGTCATATCTTTCCTAAATGTATTAGTGGTATCACTGAAGTCGTATGATTTCAACTAGATACTTTAACTGTTAAATCAGTAAGGGAAATGTATTGTCCATGCCATATTTCATGGCCGCAAAGACTGGTGGGTGAGAAGAATCTCTCCTCAAAACGGAGATCTGACGCACAAAAAAGGGTATTCTGCTAAAGACACTCAAGTGCCAGGTAGTGGTGTTAAACTGAGCAACCCAGAGCGTCACACATGATTTAAACTTAGAACACAAAAAAGTCGTCATAAAACTTGCAACGCATCTCGTCCAACAATTTAATATCATCATCAATACATTGCTCTAGTCTAGTACTTTATTTTATCTAGCCGAAAGAAAACAAAAGCAAAGTTGATCTTGACAGAATGTACAGAGACGGAACATATTTTGTTTAACGCTCTACACAGTAACAATTTACTGCAAATTTGAAAGCGTGTTGCGATTAGGATCGTTGTGGGTTTACAGTCAACACAATATAACATTAAAATAGTGATTTATTTTAAAATTATTATGTGAAACAACTTATCTAAGAATGACTCTATATAGCGTCTTCTAGAGTTCATTCCTTTAACGTCAAGGATACCTGACTGATTTGTTTCTTCTCGTCCCATCACCCATAATATGTCTAACCTTCCAGGGCCAGCACTAACCCCAGTCATACCATGAATATCTTTAATACAAAACTCTACAAACAATAGCTTAATTGCAGCAATCTCTCCAGTTTGTGAGAACTACGGGCATAGCTTCTTTATTCAGACCGCTCATAAAAAAAAGTACACGAACTTGTTGCTGCCAAGAATCAGGCCACGGGTTTAATTCCTGCTTCATCCAGGTAACCCCCCCCCCCCCCCCCACCCTCCTTCACAAGAAATTGGTATTTAAAAAGGAAAATGTCTGATCTAACATCCTGGTAATTTTCGTAGAATATTATCAGTGCAGTGAAAATTATAACAAAATCACACTCTATAGGAAACATACAGATTGTTTCACTTCCATATTTCTCCGTTTGGATAACAATTATTGGTTATGGTATCACCCAAAACATGAGCGGAGACCGACGCATATAGATTTGTATTCCAAATTAATATATATGTACACAGACAGAGACACACACACACACAGACAAACACACACACACACAAAGACAGACACACACACACATATATAACAATACAAAGAAGATTTGCTAAGCCTTCATTACGTTTATTGATTGGCGACACGCGTTTCGCTCAAGGTTCGATCTGTATCAATACAGATAGAACATTGAGCTGATCAATAGCGAAACCCGTGTCACCAATCAATAAACGTAATGAAGGCTTAACCAATCATCCTTGTATTATTATATTACATTCTGTCTTGCTTTACACTCCGCTACTGACGTGAACCTAAACATCGAGTACTCACCTGGGTGAACCTACAGTAACTTCACTTTACACTTCCTGGATGTGTGTGTGTGTGTGTGTGTGTGTGTGTGTGTGTGTGTGTGTGTGTGTGTGTGTGTATGTGTGTGTGTGTGTGCGCGTGTGTGTGTGTGTGTGTGTGTGTGTGTGTGTGATATGCACATCCATTTTACTAATTGCCACGGAAAAACACACACAATAAAATACGGAAATATACCAATCAACGGACGCATACAGACACATGTTAAAGGCCGCATACTAGCTAAGGGATGAACATATATAAGAACACATATACAGTTATACACAAATACATAAAGATAACAAACGATACATACATTCATACCTGGGCACTCAAATCGCATTTTACGAAAACACTAAATATACGCATACACAAACCACATATACTCACATATAGCTTGTACACCATTAGCTCGCATACGGACATTTAGTCGGGTTATTCTTACAATATATAATACTAAATATGAGATGTAAGTAAATCTAACTACTTATACCCACACGCACACACCCTCCCCTCACACACACATATATATATATACATAGCATATATAAAGACAAATATAAATAAATATTGCATATGCAAAAATACAGAAATACACATATACATTTACATGGAATATATATCGATATAGACATATAAACATATAATTATATTACGTAGACTCTTTCAGGCTGAATCCTTTATACTGTCGCGACAGTGCCGGACGCCTTCCACGCCATGCTTCTCTCAACGAGGTTATGAAGCATGGCTTGGATGCTGCAGTCTTCCCCTCCCAGCTCGAACCAGTTGGGCTGGACCGAGGGGTCGGCAAAAGGCCAGACGGCTTGACCATCTTCCCGCTCCGCAGAGGTAAACCCCTCATCTGGGATGCCACATGCAGTGACACATTTTCCAGCGGCAACCTGGTGCTGTCTGTGACTAACACAGACTCTACTGCACTTCGGGTTGAGGAGAGTAAACTCTCCAAATATCGGTCGCTCTGCGAAAGGTTTGTTGTCCATCCCATAGCAGTGGAGACTTCTGGTGTCCTTGGACCTACAGCCACCTCCCTACTCACCACCAGTATTTATTTGTACTTTATACTTAGAGCTTAATGGTTACAGGGTTCTAATTCATATATATATATTTCGGCTCTCTTACAGGATGAGCTATTAAGTTGTGCGTGTTGGACTGTTATTTCTGTTCAACACGCGCTTACCACGTTTGGCTGGCGAAGCACGAGGTGATGAATTCATCTTTCTGTGTGAACGTTGGCAAATAGTGTTTGTGGCATTTAATCGCAATCTCTCGCTGATGAAGCCCAAGATTATCTGTTACAAACACACTCAGGGCGAAACAGATTAGGGATAATCTGTCCGAGAGATATTATGGTTATTGAGGCGGTTTGTATTATTTGATATTATATTTTTATTTTCATTTCGTCATTCTGTCTGTTTCTTGGTTAAATATTTCAAGCATATGTGGCTTTTCAACCCTTGTAATTTTAGACACACGGTTTACTGTGTTTCTAACTATATATTGTTAATCGGCTCAGTATTTATTTGTACTTTATACTTAGAGCTTAATGGTTACAGGGTTCTAATTCATATATATATATACATGTATATATATATATATATATATATGAGAGACGTAAAATAAGAAAATTATAAAATTAACTTACTAAAATATCACTTCCAACTAATTAGTTTCTGGAATGGAATAAATATATTTTCCGAAGAAGATATAGAGAAGCATTCCGTCATCAGGGAGGTCTATTCTCATCTAAGTATCCAGGCAAAGCGTGGACACTGGAAACTTATTAAAAAATAATTCAGTGGATAGGAAATAGCAAAGCGTGGACTGAATTCCTAGCCATTGAGAAAATCACTGCCTCTGCGTCGGTGGCAAATTCAAAAAGAATCAATCACCTGACATCGAGGTCAATCAGTGGAAAGTGGCTTGCTAATAAGACAGCGGCTTGCTACCATAGCAGCAGTCATGGCCAATATTGCTCGACAAATAATTTGGAGATAATTATAAAGAATTAATATCTCGTAACATATATATACATACAGATGCATATCAATGCTAGCAAATATATAGGTTTTGTCTTAGTAACTTTGTGGTTCAATGCATGGGGTGCAGAACAATAATATGAGAGACGTAAAATAAGAAAATTATAAAATTAACTTAATTACTAAAATATCACTTCCAACTAATTAGTTTCTGGAATGGAATAAATATATTTTCTGAAGAAGATATAGAGAAGCATTCCGTCGTCAGGGAGGTCTATTCTCATCTAAGTATCCAGGCAAAGCGTGGACACTGGAAACTTATTAAAAAATAATTAAGTGGATAGGAAATAGCAAAGCGTGGACTGAATTCCTAGCCATTTGCTATTTCCTATCCACTGAATTATTTTTTAATAAGTTTCTAGTGTCCACGCTTTGCCTGGATACTTAGATGAGATTAGACCTCCCTGACGACGGAATGCTTCTTCATATCTTCTTCGGAAAATATATTTATTCCATTCCAGAAACTAATTAGTTGGAAGTGATATTTTAGTAAGTAAATTAATTTTATAATTTTCTTATTTTACGTCTCTCATATTATTGTTCTGTAACCCCATGCATTGAACCACAAAGTTACTAAGACAAAACCTATATATTTGCTAGCATTGATATGCATCTGTATGTATATATATGTTACTAGATATTAATTCTTTATATATATATATATATATATATATATATATATATATATATATATATATATATATATATATATATATATATAGAGAGAGAGAGAGAGAGAGAGAGAGATACTTCGTTTATTTAATTTGTTTTGCATGATTCCTTATCTGAAAACGTGTGTTGAAACAGATATTGTTATACTTTGGAAGGGTCATGTTGCCAATAAAAACGTTAGCACCAGTTCATTTTCACTTCAATTTATTAGAAACTACCAGCAGTACCCAGCGTTGCCTGGCTGGGTAAAATAATATCTTCTTTGATGAAAATGTGTTGATCTTAGCGTCTGCTTCTCGATGACACATCTATGGCCACACACAGGCCATGCGAGGGAGAGTGGTGATGACCTCTATCACTGAGAAACGGAGGTGGCTGATGAAGGGGCATGCTGAGGGAGGGAGTTTCGAATTTGAACGAAATCGGTTGAAAAATGTGGGAGCTACAGCCGAAAAGGCGGAAATTTGAGCGAAAAGGTGGTATTTTCGAATATTTAAGCGGCTGCCACGCCATTCCTAAACAAAAAAAATCAAATATGTAAATAAACTTTAAGATGTAAAATAATCAGATCTAGCGTAGTGTGAATTTTGAACAAAGTAGGTTGATTAATGTGGGAGTTAGAGCCGGAAAAGTGGAAACTTGAGTCTAAAAGTTGTATTTTTGTATATTTAAGTGGCTGTCACACTGTTCCTGAACGACAAATGCAAAATATAAATCCAGGAAAGGATGTGCAATGATAACTTCTATTTCGCTTTTAAATTTGAACGAAATCGGTGGCAAAATGTGGGAGCTAGAGCCAAAAGTCTTATTTTTCGATACCTAAAATAAGGTCCCCCCCCCCCCTCCCCCTATAGATTTTTATCTGCAGAATGACCCCGGAATAAAAAAAAACGATACGCTGATATATAGAAAACATTCCCCGATGACTAATCTATGAGCCTGTACAGTTTCATGAAAATCGGTCGTAAGATGTAGGCCCCTAAAGGTAATACACATACACACAGACACACACACACACACATACTTAATGTTATATATATACAGATTTCCAGCTGGCTGGTTGCTTCGATAACCAGATGGTTGTTTACATATTGTCAAAGCTCTTTCGTCACACATTATGTGACCTCCTCAGAGACTAGGTTTTTATTTTGTTTCTCTCCTTTGTTCTGTTCTACTCCATCTTGATGTTGTGTGTCACGTGCTTAGTTTGCGCGTGTGTTACATTCAGGTGTGTTTGTGTGTGTGTATATTTATTTATGTGTTTATTTACTTGCCAATATTTGGTTGTTTGTTCTATATGTGTGTCTGATTTGTTTTATTAGTTTGGTTTTTATGTGTGTCTGTAATTCTTCATTTTGTCCTTAATTACTAGTCATGATGTTATTATTCCACTAATGTTATCTGTTTAATTTTCGTTGGAGTTCGTTTACATTTGGCACCTCTGTAATTTGTCTGAGCATTGCATCTTTTCAGTGTTTGGATATAATATTTATTTATATGTACAATAATGTGCCCCTATGTTCTACTTTGGCATGTCGGTGGAGTACTGATGAGGTTTTCCCATCTTGGATTTCTCGCCAGTTTTCACTTATCCTTTCTGGTATGCTACGGGCTGTTTCAACTGTGTATGTTGTGTTATTATTCCTACAATGTCCCTAGGCACATCTGCTATATACTACGTTTCTTGTTTTGTAGTTAGTTTGTGGTCTAGCTTGGACACTATGCACTTCCTATCAGAGTAAGTGTTTCTTTGAAATGAAAATTTTACTAATTAGGGTTTTATGGGAATACCTAGTCTTTCAACTATCTTAATATTTTATTTGAGCTTGTCTAGGTCTCTTCTAAATCTGTAAGCTTGTTCGTCTCTAGTAGTTGTATTGACGAACATTATACTAGTATTTATTTCTATCATACCATGATTTGATCTCATTTGCCTTATTCCTAATGCTTTCTATTCTGTTCAAAAATGTGCTCCTATACCTGGGGCAAATCCCATGTCAATCATTTTCTAGTATATTTGCCCATTTGGTCCTGGCTCCTTTATATGCCCTGATCTTTTCTCCCTGATAGTAGCCAGTGAAATGCATACGGTAGATGAAGTATGGTATGTGTCTCTCTAATTCTTTAGGATTGCGCATGCAGGACACATTCCTCATCACTCTTACTAAGTGTGCAATCAGTATATTGATTTTCATGGGATCCGAAACAGCTGGGTTTTGGTGGATCAGGTACTTGGATTATGGGTTTGGCAATATGCAGATGGTGAATTTGCGTTCTATTACTAATAGTTTCCAACCAGAGTTCTGTGTCTAGTAAGGATAATCTATGGTTGGGGTTTTTACTTGAGTAGTCTATAGTAACTTTAATGGATGGTGTTAGCTATTTACTGGATGATTTCCATGGTGTTCTTCCCTAATTCCTGACTTTTCCTGTGGGGGTCTTTTTACTCCGATGTTTATGTCATCTACGTAGAGGTAGTACATAGTCAGGGTTATAAAATAGTCGTCTAAGCGTTCCTCTAGCCTTGTGTCCTACCATACCATAAAGAGGTTAGCTATGTCACCTGCAATGCTAATGCCAATGGCTGCCCCCCCCCCCGCCTTCTTTGGCAGACTTTTATCCATTAAACTTGAATATATGTTCATTTAGGGTTGTCCCAGGATTGGAAGTTGTTGGTAGTCCATCTTTTAGGTTGCATTATGCTAGTCCACATCATCATATAATTATTGAGGGTTTCTTCCCTTTATTCATGCTGTTGTTGTGTTACTTCTCTTCTGTTGATGATGTGGGGTTTGCATTGACTGGATGAGTTTGCAGGCTGTCAACTGACAATCTGTCAGACTTGTCTGCTGGAAAGCATACGATCTATCCATTTCGTGAGTGCTGCATGAGATTACGCAAGCCATTTGCGGATTTTCCCAAAGTTACTGGGCCTCCATTATATTCTGTTTCCTGCTATGCTGTTCTAGAAACTTTTAAAGTTTAGTTCTGGCTATTGTAATATGTACCTCCGTTTGGTCATCAGATTGTGACGGTAAATTTGATCGTTTGATAAACGAAAGCGTCGTAGGGTAAATGTATCCCATGTCGAAGTATTTATCAGATGGGTCATAGAATGTGGAATTCCACGGTGTATTGTTTACTATGTTAGTATAAATTGTGTTGTTGTCTCTACTTTCAATCAACAGCTTCGTGGTTGCTTTTAGGCCGTATCAACCTCACAGCGATGATGCACTTTTAAAGCGCAGAAATCGGTGCACACGGATCGGCGAAACTGCAGTCGGGTCTTTGAAGAAAAAATAGGTATATTTTTGTCTATTATTTACTCATATTTTGTAATTTGATATATAGCTCTGATTATGGAGTTGATTTAATTATTTTAGTTATCGGTCATCGAGCAACACGTGTTAAGGCGGACACCACACACACACACATATACATATGAATATGTGTGTGTACTCCATTATCATATTGTCCCAAACTCCCCTATGGTCGAGTTAACCACGAGTGTATTAACTGCCTTTTCTAGCAAATACGTTATTCACTCACTGTCCACCTTACTACCCTTCTGTGACCACTGTATCATGTGTTTATCTCTCTCCTCGCCTCCCGAGAAATTGACACTTGCTACAAAAGAAACAATGCTTTTTTTATCACTATATCACGTGTTAATACCTCCCTTCGCCTCTGAGACTTTCTCACTTGCTATAAACGCATCAGAAAAATGACCCCACAGAGATGATGCACATTTAAAGTGCCGAATCCGTGCACAAGGATCGGCGAAATTGCAATCGGGACTTTGGAAAAAAATAGGTATAACTTTGTCTATTATTTCCACATATTTTGTAATTTGATATATATATATATATATATATATATATATACGTATATAGGAACAAGTAAGACCCCGACGGCTGAGCTCAAGCCGTTTCGACGGCTTGAGCTCAGCCGTCGGGGTCTTACTTGTTCCTATTACCCACTCTACTACCCTAAGTATTGATTACTTTGGTGCGTTATGGTCCACCTGGTTCCTTACCACATTTCATTCGTTATATAAACGTATATATATATAATTGATCCTACTTTCGGCACGAGGCCTGCAACCTGTTACAGGTGCGTCATTTATCAACCCCATCAGAAAGAAAATCAAACCCAACCTCGGCAGGATTGGAACAGAGAACGTAAAGGCCCGTAGATATATTCTGCAAAGCATTTTATTCGACGCTCTACCGAAATTCCACCGCTCAGATGCAATAATAATAATGATAAGAAGAAAAATAAAGTAATAATATTATTATTAATAATAGTAATAATAATAATAATAAACCGGGATAAGAGAGAATGTCAGAAAGTAAGGACGGTCTATATTAGCCATAAAACCCGATACTTAGATAGGTAGATTTTATTGACTTCAGTTGTGTTACTATTAAGTATAATGCATATCTGCTTCTAAAATGGTTTACGACTAGGAGAAAGGTGTAAAAGCAATGAAATCTGTCAAAATCAAACAGTAAAGCAGGTTGAAGCTATCAGTTCATAAATGAATATTTAGCGTAAGTAAGGAACATCTCTCTCTCTCTCTCTATCTCTCTCTCTCTCTCTCTCTCTCTCTCTATATATATATATATATATATATATATATATATGGATGTGTTTGTTCGTGTTTTTGTGTGCGCGTGCGTGTGTGTGTTAAATGTTGATGATATATACATATGCATACACACACAAAGACACACACGCACACATATATATATATATTTATATATATATATATTTATATATATATATATATATATATATATATATATATATATATATATATATATATATATTTACTTATATATATATACATACATACATACATATATACATAAATACATACATACACAAACATATACATATATATTAGGCCTACCTTTCAGAGATAATGTTTTCAAAGATAGTGTGTGCTACTTCACGAGGCTTTTATGTTAAACAAGACTTTTCAATTTCCTTTAAATAATTCTCTCTTGGTGTTGAAATGAGGCTGAAACCTAAAATTGGTGTCAGAGTTCTTCATAAAGAATAGTTGCTCCTTACTGTTCATATTTCCACCTAAATCTTCACCTATGCATAGTACCTAATCATTATCCATCCACAGTCCAATGACAGAGTATGAATATAGTCGTATTATTTGATAGAGGAACTGGAATCATATGATTCCAGTTCCTCAGTGAAATAACAACCCAACCAGGAACTGGGCATATCAGAGTATTGACAAAATTATACACCTCAACAACATATGTACTTGTCTATACCACACTAATTCGGACTGCCTGAAGAGGTCACAGCCAAAGATGGCTGTCACTGAAATATATATAGCAGTGATAAACGAAGCTAAATTTTAAACATTTGACTTTTTATTTAACTATATTTTACATTACTCCGGAGTAAGCAAACCAACCTGCGCACCTCGTCGAGTGCTCCAGCCTGCATACTGAGGTGTTGGTATACAGCCAACATGTATTCAAAATCTCTCTCTCTCTCTCTCTCTCTCTCTATATATATATATATATATATATATATATATATATATGTGTGTATATATATATAATTTTTAATGTATATATATAACGAATCATCCATGGTTATATTAGGTAGCATGGTGTAGAGATTTGCATATTGTACAGATTTGCATATTGTACAATTTTGGATTGTTGACTTAGGATTCAGAAACCAATAGAAAATATTGTATAATATCTAACGATTAGGTTCAGGTCTGTATCAACCTGCTTGTATTTTCGTCGATGTGGTGGCTTCTCTGGAATTCTCCGCTTAACTACAGTTTTCAATTTGTACGCCTTTAACGCATGTTTATTACTCTGAGATTCAATTTATCGATTTATCAGTATAATCTTATTGAGTGCTTCGTGCAGAACTACCGACTATTGTGCTTTCTTGGGATGCAAACCTATGTTGAAATTTCGATTTTACTCACATTATATATATATAATGGACGGTGGATTGGCAGTATCGGTAGAGGGTCGGATGCCATGCTTTGGAGCAAAGAGTTAATGCCATTTATGGTCTGACTTCAAATCCCGCCGAGGTTAACTTTGCCTTTCATCCCTACGGGGTCGATAAAAAAAGTACCAGTAATACACTGGGATAATTGCTGGCCTTGTGCCAAGAGTAGAAACAATTATATATATATATATATATATATATATATAGAGAGAGAGAGAGAGGGGGGGGGAGAAAGAGGTATATCAAATATTAGATGGATACTGAACCGTCGTTTTTACGCCAGTTCTTCTAAGCTTTCTCGAGTTGGACGAAGGCGTGAACATTTCCAGAAGTTTCTAGTGGTGATAATTAATTCTGGGTATACGGCGCCAGTCACACACATGGTTTTTCTTCTGCTTTTGCGGGTACTTATTTTCACCTGAGTGAACTAACTTCCTTGTCCAAGAACGCAAGGCACTAGCAAATGTACGATTTGAATAACCAACCTCATCATCAGCATCCCAATCCCTTAAACCTTTATCCCTAAAATGACGGGTTGTGCATAGTTAGAATAGCATATTTTAAATAAATGCTTGTTTAATCGGGAATAGTCTGAGTTAAACAATAACAATAAAAACAAATAATATAAAAGTCTCCTCAAGAAGCCATCAGCCACCTAAGCCAAAAAAACGAAGCAAGCAAAACAGGTCAAACAAAAGAATTTACCTGGACCCCTGGAATTGATGGTATAATCCAGTAAAGGGTTTCTGCGACACCTAAATCAATTATACTGCCCGCTTACATATTAAGCTTTTGGTATAATGATCGAACAAGGCTGCCACTTCGACAGCAGGTATTTTGTTCTCAGCCAGCGATCGGGATCCCGGCAGTAGTAATGTGTAGTAGTGATAACTCCACGTGTATTACCCTACAGGGAGGTAACCCCTTTTTTTGGCAGATGAATTCAACACGTGTAAAATTACTGCAAGAATTAATATATATTTATATAAGACAATTATCAAAGTTGTGTTCAAATCATTTAATAGCTGACAATCGTTTCTTCCAAAATTTCGTTTGGAATCATCAGAGCAATATCAATGTTTGTACATATAATTAACCTCCTATTCAACTGAACAATCATATAGATACATATGTATTGATGTTGTGAGCAACAGTTTCGTATTTACAGGGTTTACTGGATGCGACACATATTATACGAGAATTGTACAATAATTCTAATTAAAATTAAAAGCACAGAGTGGAATGCATGCAACAGATAATACAAGCGAATAGTCTAATAATTAAAGAGGCATTGGGAAAGAAGCATTGAGAAAGAAAGAGTACATTAGCAGTACATATGCAAGCGTGAGAAAATGCACATATATATGAGAAGGAAATATGCAAAGATATTATGCATATATAGAGAAATAAATAAATACTGTATGGTAAGCAAATATGTTAATGTATTAAAAGTTATGGCGGATGTAATATGTTGATTGTGTACGATGTTCTTACATTGAGCTAGTTCTATACGAAAGTTGTCTATTTGAAACACCAAGGTGTGTTGAATAACATGTTCGTCATTCGACTAACAAATGAATATGTGAATACGAAGACAAGGTGACAAGATTATAATGGCTCTAGAAATAGCATGCATTTTACCCGTCTATCTTCTCAACAATTAAGTTGTAGCAAAATGACGTACATATTTTTCAACGTATGAAGTTGTTTAAAACAATTGTCTATTGAATGTTTTTATTTTTTATCCAAATAATCCCTCCGATTAAGGAATTTCTACCAGCATTAGTTGTTTTAATCTATTGGAATAATTAATATTGTTTCTAAATTCCAGAAACTGCAGCCAGAGATAGGGCATGAAAGATGAGCGAAACTTTCTAATATTACTGTCTAACTTGCGTTCCCCCTAGTGGATGTTTTGGCATTAGCTATGTATTTTTTGATATTCTTCATTGAGATATCCATATAACTTTCTGCCTGCCTTTCCATCCTCTCTCTCTCTCTCTCTCTCTCTCTCTCTCTCTCTCTCTCTCTCTCTCTCTCTCTCACTCTCTCTCTCTCTATATATATATATATATATATATATATATATATATATATATATATATAGAGAGAGAGAGAGAGAGAGATAGAGATAAGTCTAACATACCTGTATACATTGGATGTATGTATATATTTTTGGATGTACGTTTATTTGTTCGGAAACTGTTCTGACCTGAAAGATCGACACTGGCGCCTGTTTTGCTCGGATGCCCTATCCGTATGTTAGGAACATGTGTCTCCATTATTAAAAGAGTAACTTATCTTACGCTGTCTATCAATTTTAGATATCATTACAGAACGGTTGATTGGCAGTATTGGTATATATCCCCGAAGCATGTTTTGTGGCATATAGTTACGTTCCTTTACGTTCTGAATTCAAATCCCACCGAGGTTAGTTTCAGCTTCCACCCTTATGGAGTTGATATAGTAAAATACCAGTAACTCACTGGGATCAATTCCTTAAAATTTCCCCTTAATGTTCTCCATAAATCCCTTGGTGTTTGTGTTGCTGAGCAAAAATTATTTCTAATTACGTCTTACAGTTTAAGATATGCGATTTTGATTTGATGAGGTAAACCGGATTGGAATTAATCATAAACAATACTAGGAAATATTGAATTGCAATCGACAGGAGATTATTAGATATGGTAGAAATTAACCCTTTCAATACCATATTATAATGGAAGATACTTCCTATGATTGTCAAGTAATTTCGAAAATAATTAGAATTTAGAAGGATTATTAAGCTGGTAGTATCAGATAGGATCAGCAATGGAAGAACTAATGAAAACATAGTTTTCTGGGTCCAGGATCATAACGTAAAGATTATGATGGAAATGATTTAGAAAAAAGTAAAACTTAAACCAAGTAGGGGTGGTTACAGGTGGATTGATATCAAGATCGTTAAATAGAAACAGATAAACATAGCATGATATCTGAGTGAATTCCTAGTTGATGAGTGAAATACTATGAGACAATGTATAATAATGTCAAGAGAACTGCTCAATACAGACGATAAACATTTGTACTTCGACTGAAATAGGTAATTCGGTTAATTTGTTGTGAAAGGCTCGTAGTGACACTTCCGAACAATGTATCATATTTTTTTATTCCACGCATATGTATATATATTTGTGAATATACACATATATATCTATGTATATATGCATGTAAGCATGTATACATGCAGGCATATATGTACGTATGTACGTACGTACGTGTATATCATTCCGCGATGTATATTGGCGAAATATGTGACCATGGATTTTATAAAATTATTGGTGCTTTCAATTTAAGTTCCTTGTGATATTGATTTTATCTGAATTACACAGAAAAAACCCCCGTCACTCTCGTCATCACTAAATAAAATAAACCAGAGTTTTACATGCTACACACGTGGGCATGCTTACAGAGTCAGAAAACAGCACAACCCCATTGACTTTCGGAAACATTGTTTCACGCTCAGAGTTGCTGAAGCATGGAACAAACTACCTGCATCAGTTATTAGCTGTCGAGACACTGCATCCTTTAAAACCTCCATGCTTCCTGAGATTCGCCAACACTGCACTTAATATTCCCCCTCCACACACACGCACACATGTATATCATAACTCATGACTATTCACTTCCCTGATATTTGTATATTATTCTATGTACTATAATGCACCTTTGATGAGTTGTAGTGCACCTGAGCACTGTACACAATAATTCGATTAATTCAAGATTGGTGAATCTACTAAATATAAAAATACCATCGTCTCAATAGCCTCTATATTTAAGATATAATGTGTAGTCAATGTAATTCTGACTAGAGCCAGGAAATATGTTGTATGCTCCCGGCAAGTCGAGCTTACGGTGATGGAATGTTCATTCTGATAAAAACCACTAGTGTTCCTTTAGCTATTACGGAGACATATTTTATCTTTTAAAAAAATATTTATTCCTTTTTCTTTGTAACTCATTCAAAGAACCAGGCAGATATCAGTTAATGTTTTGTACTATGTCGGTTATCACCGTGGAATAAAACGTTAGCTTCCGGCAAACTGTGAACACAATGCAGTCTTAATTGTGTGTGTACTTATTTATTTGACTTCCATTGTTAATACCCTTGCGGAAGAGAAAGCAAGCATAAACGTTACAATATTCACATTTTGCCCTCTCATCCATATAATGACGGATCTTTCGCTGCTTATTCCATCACAAATAAGAAATAAAGAACTAATTTATGCGATATTCTCTTAGGTTGGACGTAGACATGGATGGGTGAGTGGATACGCATTTCCATTTGTAATCACGAGTATCCGGGTTCCAACTCCCTACGCAGCTCCTTCAACGAGGTTCTTTGCATTATCTTATGTCATCCCAATCTTTGTGAAGGAAAATTGGGTCGACAGAAACTTCGTAAAAGCCTGTCAGTATGACCGTACCAGTATGTATTTCAAATGTCAGGCCTAGGCAGATATTTTATCATAACTGACTCTGCATGTGAATTACGTTGTTATCTAAAGAGCTCACATGTCCACGGAATACTCAACAACATGTACGTTATTTCCTGATCAAGACATACCATTCAATAAATATTCAACGTTTAAACCAACACAAGATCCATTATTTACCTATTTTTAGGAGAATCTGACGTAGGAAAAATAAAACAGAAGAAAAAATAAATGTGTGATGTGAAGTTAATGTCTTCAAAGCAATGTTTGAAATAATTCAAATGACTAACTATATCCAAAAATTTGAAAGACAAAATAACCTGTAACTTGTATGTTGTCCACCTATCATTTTTTCACTCAGTAACTATTTCGTTAGGAAAGGATTCACATTAATAACAAAAATCAAATGTTTTATCATCTACTATAATGCTGCTCTTCTTCTTCTTATTATTATTATTATTATTATTATTATTATTATTATTATTATTATTGAATGCCATGGTTGACGGAGGCTCGGCTCTGTAAGGTATAGTAATTTTTAACCGTTAAAACAATTGTAAATTGTTTAAAACTTGAACCAAATTGTTGATAAAGACACCCTCCTCCTCGTGAGAGGGGTCTTTCTGTCCGTTATTTGGCCCTTCGGGGTTAAATAACCAGTTATTGGGGTTTTGTACCCAAAATTTCATTTTAAACAAAAAAACAACATGGCTACGAAAAAGAAATTTCATACGTCACTCCCACTCATTCCGTCTTCTTCTTCCTCAATCATCACTACAGCAGAGAGAAGATTGTCTCTCTCCCTCCCTTCTCTTTCGCAAGTGACGAAAGAAAAGAAAAGTCTCGTGCAAAGCGTGCAAGGTTTCTCCACGACGACGACGACAGCGACGAAACAGGTTTGCGGGAAATACGAAAACCCAGTTCATTCGTCTGACGTCAGGAATAATAGCAGTAGCAGCCGTAATAACAACAGCAACAGTGACAATGAAAACAACAGTAGCAGCCGCAAAAGCATCACCAGCAGCATAAACAACGACAGCATTAGCAGCAGCAACACCAACAACAACCACAGCAACAGCGGCGGAGGCAGTAGTCGTAGTACCTGCAGCAACAACATAAGTACCAGCAGCTCTGACGACAACAACAACAGCAGAGAAAAACCAATCTCATTTGCAGGTATTGCGAAAAACTTGGAAACAATCCTCATAACAAATGAGGAATTAGAGGAAGCGAAGAAGATGGTGACAAAGAACGGACACCGAGCAATCTGCAAGGCAGCGGAAAAACTTTTCGAAACCCAAGAGCACTGTACGGTCACGTACCGTACAGTAAGTACAAAATCCCGTAGAGTGGAAAGAGCCACAGAGGCCCAAATACAAAAAGCCTTGGGGTCTGTGTGGCAGCGGAAAACGCACATCACCCGAGGCAAAAAATATGCCACCGTAGACGTACTTTTTGCCACACCCCAGGAGGCAAAGGCCCAATCAGTAGTGACCCTAAGGAGCGAGGAAATGGTGTTGGTGCCCTCCTACTGCGGGCAAAAAATTGTGAGGGTCAAACTGACCCACGTCCCCCCCGGAATGACCCCTTCTTGGCTGGCCGCGTCTGTCCTCGTCGGAATCGAGGACAAAACAACTGTACTGCAAGTACAGAAAAAAGTAAGAGAAGATTGGGTCGGCTCCTCCATTGAGATGCTAATCCAAACCAACCAGGAGTGCATCGAAGCTATCCCGGATGTGATAGACTTCGATAACGGCACTCAACTGCCCATAAGTGTTGAGGGCAAACGCCCGAAATGCTTTCGCTGTTGATCGAAGACTCACCTCGGGGCCTTCTGCAACGAGGAGACCCTGAGAAAGAAGAAAACCCCCCTCCTTCCGAATCCGGCTCCACGGCTACCAGCAACAGGACAAGCGGCAACCAGGAACGATAGGTCCGTGGCACCCATACCCACTCCACGGAAATCAAAAACAGCAGCAGCAGTGGAAATATTAACAACAACAACAGCAATACCAAATGCAGCAGCAACAGAGACTCCAGTGCAAACATCACCAACAACAACAAGTGAAAGAGTGGAGCTGGTACCCCTCCCCGACCTCACAGAATCAGACATGGAGTGTGAGGTGGGAGAGGGATGGCAAAAGGTCGTAAGAAGGCACAAACGCAGAAGCAGCGCATCGTCGCCTTTGAAAAGGGAGGAAAGAAATGAGAAAAGGGTAAAGTCTACTGCAAAGAGACCCACAGCAGCAACAACACCAACACCATCACCACCCACACTAGCACCACCATCACCA
The DNA here is from genome assembly GCA_964016885.1 of Eledone cirrhosa. NCBI lineage: Eukaryota > Metazoa > Mollusca > Cephalopoda > Octopoda > Eledonidae > Eledone > Eledone cirrhosa. Next base: position 292,352,281 of record OZ024743.1, read on the forward strand.
CCGGCGACAACTCCACCGCCAACAACACCTTTAACACCACCACCACAAGCACCAACATCGCAAACACAACAACAAAACACACACACCCAGCAACAACGACAAGAAAATAGCAGAACCACACCCCACCCCCAGAAAAACAAATGCACGGCAATAAACACACACAACAAGAAACTAATGACTTACATAATTGAACACACAGACATTTCACAACAGGACTACATAATACCAGCACCAATCAAAACGCCAACTAACATAAGACTGCTAAAAATAGCACAGAAACAATACACAAACATTAAAACGAAATTCCCCAACGCAGTTGGTGATTTCAGGGACCTAGGAGGAACCATCAATCGAAGAGTATATTCAGACATTCTCTTAGAAGAGCCGACGAACAGCCGAAGGGACGATTCAACGGTCCCTTCACCAGACGATCAAGTGAAAAGGGATGTAAAAACCATCCCTCCTCTACCAAAAGTACGGTAAGTGGTCTTTCCCATCTTTTCCACTCTATTTTAAACATGACCTCACTCAGAATAGGCAGCATAAATGCGCGTGGCTTGGGGTCGTCATGGAAGCAGGGTCACCTGCTCAACGACCTCAGGTCACTAAACATAGATGTAGTGGCCATCAGCGAGACCAGAATCTCCGAAGCACGGGCCTTCGCACCGATCTTCGGCGGCTACGATGTGTACGCATCTGCCAGCCGTCCTGGATCGGGAGGAGGAGTTGCTGTGCTTTTTCGGAGAGGCCGTCTATGCCCCGGCAGGAGCAGGGCGGCCTGATTTCTTCCGGCGTCTGGAGAACTTTCTTGGAACGTCCCGCTCTTTAGTGTTAGTGGGCGACTGGAACGGGATCTTAGATGCACGCTGGGACTGTGTGGGATTAGCGGATAGGGGTGGTGGGTGCAAGAGCCTCACCAACCTGCTCAGGCGTTTTGAACTGTCTGACAGCTACCGATTGGATTTCCCGAATGTGCCAATGTGGACTTGGACAAACCGCATAGGGTCATCCAGATCATATCTAGATAGAGTATTTTGTAGGGAAATAGATAGGTCTAGCATAGGCTGTCCACAATTCAAGATAGTCAGCTACACGGACTACAAATTCGTGACCTGTGTGCTTGACTTAGATAGGCTTCATAGACGAGGACCCGGCTACTGGAAGCTAAACGCGTCCTTACCAGCGCGCAAGGCCTACAGAGACCGGATTAGCGAACTAGTTAAGCGGGCGTTGACGGGGGCCATCGTCAACAACAAGTGGTGGTTTGCTCTGAAAAGAGCGATTAGAATAGAATCGATTAGGTTTAGTAAGGCTTTAGCAATAGAGAAAAATAGAGCAGAGGGAGAACTAGTTAGAAAATTAGACGAGGCGCTTAGCAAAGGCATTGCGACCGACGTGCTTGCGGCGAAATTGGCCCTTGACCAATTCTTCAATGCAAAGCACGAAGGCTGCGTTGTCAGAGCTGGGGTGCGTGCTCTCAGACACGAGGGGGCGAAAGCCGTTCAATGGGCCCGAGTGGCGGAGGCGCGTCGTGGCAACAAAGCCACGATCCGGTCTTTGGTGGACCACGACGGGCGCATGCTACTCGATCCCGGGCAAATGTGTGAAGCTTTTCAGCGACACTTCGCTCAGCTGTTCGGGGGCAGCGGGGGGCCGGGTAGAGGGATGGACTTTAGTGTCTACCTCGACGGACTGCCGCGGCTCTCGGCCACTGAGGCGAAGTGTTGCGAAAAGCCGATAACAGCCGCTGAAGTAAGGGAGGCAATGACTGGCTGCACAAGGGGTATATCGCCTGGTTTGGATGGTCTGCCCTATGAACTTTACGTACAGATGCCAGACTTGTTCGGAGGCCTCTTGGCGGACGTCTACTGCAACTGGCAACAGAACGGGAGAATTCCCAGTTCTGTGAGCCGAGGAGCGGTGGCACTGCTGAGAAAGGATCCGAACAAGGGGGATAACATAGAAAATTTCCGGCCCATAACTCTGCTAAACACAGAGTTTAAGATTTTGGCCAAGGTGCTAGCAAAGAGTTTGGCGCTTGTCGTTGGTGGTCTGGTGGGAGAGGCGCAGACATGCGCCATTCCCGACAGATCCATCCACGACAACCTCCACCTCATGCGATACATCGTAGAGAGGGTAGCTAGGGAACCTGGCACGGGTGGGTCCTTGATCAATTTAGATCAGTCGAAAGCTTTCGATAGGGTCGACCATCGTTACCTAGCGGAAGTCCTGAGGGCGGCTGGCTTTGGGCCCGTCTTCAGAGGCTGGATCGCTGCCATGCACAGCGACATCTGCTCTGTGGTGAGAGTGAACGGTCACCTGTCGGAACCGTTCAACATCATGCGCTCGGTCCGCCAAGGATGTCCCCTCTCGTCCCTCTTGTACGTATTGACTCTCGAGCCATTACTGCACAAACTGGAGACGTTGAGGGGAGTCCCGCGCGAACTAGGATGCGGAAGATCCGTGTCAGCATATGCGGACGATGTCACCGTAGTGGTGTCGAACGCCAAACACATCGAGGCGATCGGCACTACACTAAGAGAATACGAAGCGGTGACAGGAGCAATGATCAACCAGGAAAAGTCAGTGGGCCTGCAGCTCGGCACCTGGAGAGGCAGGTCCATGCCGTCCAACAGCGTCGTCGGGCGCTGGACGGATGGACCGGTTAAATTGCTAGGGGTCTGGTTCGGTCCGGACCTCCAGACGGACAAAAACTGGGACGAGGTGACGAGCAGGGTGGCTTCTCTCACCCAGAAGTGGGCGGAGAGGAAGCTATCCCTGAAAGGTCGAGCGGAGGTGGCTAACGCGTACATCGCGTCTGTCATCTGCTACCGCCTAACCGTCGTACCTTGTCCTAAGCCTCGCCTGACTGCGCTGGAGCGTTTGCTCTTTCGCTTTTTGTGGAAGGGACGTGCTCCGATGGTCAGGCGGTCCATCTGTTGTCAACACCAGCTACGTGGAGGGCTGGGCATGCCGTGGCTGATGATGCGCAGACACGCGCTCAGGCTACGACATCTCCACCTCTTCCTCGACGGTGATCAGGTGTGGTCGCCGTTTGCAAGACACGTTTTTCCCCAGCTCGCCTCCTTGACGGAGCTGCAGTCCTGGGTCAAGCGAAGACCGAGAGGGAGCGCTTGGAGACTGGAATGTCTTCAGGCGCTCACAGCCCTCGACCAATCGGGCAATGTGATCGGTGGAAACTCCACCTTGGCGTTCTATAGGGGATTAGTGGAGGGGAAGAGCGACGACGTACTTGGAGAAACTCTAGGCGTCGACGAAAATCAACTAGCCAATCTCTTCGGAAGGACTTTCGGGCCGGGGCCTATGGACAACTTCCAGAAATCCCTGGCCTGGCAGTGCTACCGAGGAGCTTTGCCAGTTCGGGATAAACTCTACAGGCATGGAGGTGCCGTCAGCCGGGCATGTCCGAGATGCGCGTAGGGCGACGAAACCGTCCTGCACGCACTCGTCCAGTGTCCGAGCATTGCTGACTTGTGGGTTTATGTCGAACACCTGCTGCCACGTGTAGGACGGATCCAGCTATCAGCTGAGTCCATCGTGAGGATTGCCCCGCCCCTTTCCTTTAGCCTGGAAGGGCAGGCAGTTTTTATCTGTCTGGTGGCCATGGCGAAAGAGATAGTATGGTGGACACGTTTGAAAGGGCTGAAGACGAGCACTTACCTCTTCGGTGATGCCCTGATTAACTTTTTCAAATTTCATTTGAAAAGGAAAATCAGGGTAGAGAGGGAAGTGCTCTCTTCCCAGCATTTTGTTGAAAGATGGGTGAGAGAAGCAAGTATAGCCCGAATGAATGGGCCTTCTCTGAGTATGTGTCTGTAAATTAAAGGTGGAAAACTGGGAGAGGGCACTTGCCCTGGTGGTCAGGGCCACTGTGGTCTGTTAATGGGCTTTCTCCACAAATGTCCCTCGGAAGTCTCCCCCCTATTGGGGAATTTTTCTTTGTTATTTTATTTCATCCTCTGTTTTTTATATCTGATATAAGTCTTTCTATATTATATCAGGTCTGTTTGCATCTATTTTTCGGTCTGTTTGGATGCTAAAGTTCCACAAGATTGAGATGTGATCTTTTTCAAGTATGGGAGGTGGTTGATGCTCCCACCAATTCTTTTGATGGGGCAGGTCAAAATGCTTACACATTATCCAATGTATGTATTGTGCAGCTCTGTCATGCCTGTTTAGGTATTCGGTTGGAGCTATAGGACTGCACATTGAAATTATATGGTCAATGGTCTCTGGTTGTTTTTTGCATACACGGCATATTGGGCTGCACCCATTTTTTATTATGTTGGCTTGGTAATTTTTTGTTTTGCAGACACTGATCTTGTGCCGATATAATCAGTACTTCAGTCTCCGATTTCAGTCCAGAGGATACCAACCACTGATGGGTTAAAGTTTTGTCAACATCAGGATTGTTAGCTCGCTCTGGGTATTTTCCATACAGAGGCTTTTCTTGCCATTTCTTAGCCAGTTTCTGTAGCAGTTCTTTCTTTTCAGTTACTTTTACCTGCTTTGCTTTTTCTGTGTTTTCCATTTCAGCAGTAAATGGGACTTCTGAAATTTGTAGTCCATTACTGTATCTTTGTGGATCTTTTGTAATGGAATATGATCTTTTTATGCTTTCGTATTTCAAAACGAGTTTGATCATCCAATCATGTGATTCCCTTAGATATGTAGATAATCCAATTGTTGCAGTTTTCAACGCAATGTCTAACTGGATTAACCCACGTCCTCCTTCTTTCCTAGGGAGATATATTCTATCTATATCTGCTTTAGGGTGATGCATTCTGTGCATGGTTAAGAATTTTCGAATTTTTGTATCGAGCCTACGGATTTCTGTGCTTGACCAGTTGATGACATTGTAACTGTAGGTTACTACTGGTATGGCAAGCGTGTTTATGGCATCGATCCTATTCCTTGCATTCAATTCCGTTCTTAAGATTGCTCTTACTCTGCGGTAATATTCCTTCCTTATCCTTTCCCTCATTGTCGAGTGCTTGATTCCGTTTCCTTCACAAACACCTAGATATTTGTAAGTTTTTTCTTGATCAAGTTCTCTTATCACGTTCCCCCGATCAAGATTAATGTCTGAACTCTTCAGCAGCTTTCCTCTGGTGAACGTTGCTTTGGCGCATTTATCTAGTCCAAACTCCATTTTAATGTCATCACTGAACTGCTTCACTGTGGATAATAGCCCTTGCAATTGTTCATCATTTTTTGCAAATAGTTTCAGGTCATCCATGTAGAACAGGTGATTAATGGTTTTGTCATAGACTTTATATCCATGTTTTGTTTCATTGAGCATTTTACTTAATGGTATAAGTGCGATGCAGAATAAAAGTGGTGATAAAGGGTCACCCTGAAAAATTCCACAATTAATGTTAACTTCTCCATCTTCCAGTGATTTTGTTTCACTATTCAAATGGAGTGTCGTTTTCCATGTCTCCATACTGAATGACAAAAACCTCCTGACAACGGGGGATATTTTGAAAATCTCTAAACATTTTTCAATCCAACTGTGTGGCAAACTATCGAATGCTTTTTTATAATCTATCCAAGCAATCGATAGATTTTTGTGTCTATTATGACAATCTTCCAGTATCATTTTGTTAACCAGAATCTGATCCTTACAGCCATATGAGCCTCGTTTACACCCTTTTTGCTCAATGGGAAATAGGTCATTTTTTATCAGGTGGTCATATGTGTATTCAGTTAGGACTGATGTTAAAATGTTATACATTGTGGTCAAGCAAGTTATCGGTCTGTAATTTTCGGGATTGTTTGTCTCATCATTCTTCGGAAGCAGGAATGTAATGCCGTTAACCAGCCATGAAGGTATCTTTTCTGGCTCCTTAACTATTTCATTGTAAAGTTGGGCTAACAGCTCATGAGATTCTGTGAAGGCATTTATCTAAAAGTTTTGTATTTTGTCTTTTCCTGGGGATTTCCTTTGGCTGGTTTTTCTTAGAGCCAAGCGCAACTGTTCAACTGTTATATTTTCCCATGTTTGTTCCTCATGGTGAGCTGTATCTTTCATTTGTCTGTCTATCCATGGGGCATGTATGTTATGAACTTTTTCTTCGACCCAGATCTTTTCCCAGAATTCTTGCACTTCCTCCTTGGGTGGTATTGATTTAGCAGTTATTGTTGACTTACCAATTTTTCTGTAGAAGTTTCTTTGGTTGTTTTTGAACATATTATTGTCCTTATAGAATCTAGATCGTTTTTCAAAGCGCCTTATACGAGCAGCTTTGGCCGACACTTTTTGCTTGATTATTTCTAAGAGCATGTCTATGTCACATGTTGATTTTTCAATTTTCTAAGTTTAGTTTGTTTAACATGTTCACCTACTTTATAGTTTGTTAAAATTTCTATGTCAGATCGGAGAAGGTCTATTTGGCGATTGATGTTCTCTTGCCAAGTAGATTTCTTGTGGGAATTCCTTTGTTTTTTCATCTTCACTCCACATAAGTGCGTGGTGACTTTAGCCGATGCATAATAGAGATGATTTAAATCAGTAATGTTTAGTTTGTTTGTGATGATAATGTTTTTGAGAACTATGTTAGTCTTGTGTATTATCCTTTGGTTCTGTTTGGAGTTCTGGATCTTAGGGGGGGGGGGGTATCTCGTCGCCCCATGTCAGATTCTTTCATTTTCATCCATTCGATCATAATTTCATCCTTCAAGTTGGCAAGTTCATTTTCATTCATTTCTTTATCATTTACGATCTCATTATTTTCATTTGGAGTTTCATCCTGAGCATGCACTCCCTCCAATTTTCGATCCTTTCTTTAATTTGTTCTGTTGCCAGTGATGCCGCCCCAACTCTGGGATTCGAAGTGTTACAGTTTACCTCGTTTTCACTGACACATGTTTCATTTTCCCTTCGCTGACTTTGTGCTAATAGCTTGATCTGATCAATTTCTATATCAGTTAGTAACATTTTTCTTACAATATTTCTTCGTATATTGGCTAGTTTGTTACTGTCAATATAGCCTCTGTTTTCGGGATGTTTCTTTTTCCAGTTGATATATGTCTGTTCTGTATTCGATGTATTTGATGGGTAGTACATGGCAGTGTAGAAAGCCTCAAGTACTTCTTTATTATCTTCCCTTGACCATTTTTCTCTCTTTTTCTTTGGATTTCTTGGTGGTGAGCATGGAGGGCCAACAGTAGGAGTATTCCGGTTATGGGAGGTCTCCAGCTCCGAAGTGATGGGAAGGTTTGAACCATTAGCTGATTTTTCGACACCAGTCTGGTTCCTCTCTGAGGGACGCGGCCCTTTTTTACCCGGGTGACGGCCGATCCGGTATGAGATTTTATCATTAGACATTTACTTTATTTTGTCGCGTTTTATCCTTATCCGCCAAGGGGTAATCATTTCGTGTTACCACTTCTAGAACGAGTGTCAACCAAGACTAGAGGGGTCGTTCTCCCCTAGAGACACGACTATTCCCCGCCGGCCGCCATCCCGGTATTTCTTGGTCATGGGGTTTTTATTATTATTATTATTTGCATTTATCTTGCTTTATGTTCATACGAGTTATCACCAAGTCACAACCAGTGACCTCAAGAGACAACAAGGTCCGCCATGTTCAAGAAAGAACATACATATTCACACATGCATCCTTAGTGTTTAGACTTGTGATGTAATTATATTGACAGGATCTTCTTTAGTATATGGGCAGTTCCCATTAGTACTATCTTTTGTATTTCTCCTATACGCGGGTTTCCTGGGATTTGCGATAAGTAGTCGTTAGACCCCTTAGGTATCATTCCCAGAGCGCCTACAACCACTGGTATTGTTTTAGTTCTCAATTTCCACATTTTTCCAATTTCTATCTCCAGGTCCTTATACTTGCTCAATTTTTCAAATGTTTTTATAGATACATTCTTGTCTATTGGAACAGACATATCAATTAGCAGGCATACCCTCCTTTGAAAGTCCTTCAATATTATATCAGGCCTATTTGCATCTATTTTTCGGCCTGTTTGGATGCTAAAGTTCCACAAGATTGAGATGTGATCTTTTTCAAGTATGGGAGGTGGTTGATGCTCCCACCAATTCTTTTGATGGGGCAGGTCAAAATGCTTACACATTATCCAATGTATGTATTGTGCAGCTCTGTCATGCCTGTTTAGGTATTCGGTTGGAGCTATAGGACTGCACATTGAAATTATATGGTCAATGGTCTCTGGTTGTTTTTTGCATACACGGCATAATGGGCTGCACCCATTTTTTATTATGTTGGCTTGGTAATTTTTTGTTGGCAGACACTGATCTTGTGCCGATATAATCAGTCCTTCAGTCTCCGATTTCAGTCCAGAGGATGCCAACCACTGATGGGTTAAAGTTTTGTCAACATCAGGATTGTTAGCTCGCTCTGGGTATTTTCCATACAGAGGCTTTTCTTGCCATTTCTTAGCCAGTTTCTGTAGCAGTTCTTTCTTTTCAGTTACTTTTACCTGCTTTGCTTTTTCTCTGTTTTCCATTTCAGCAGTAAATGGAACTTCTGAAATTTGTAGTCCATTACTATATCTTTGTGCATCTTTTGTAATGGAATATGATCTTTTGGTGCTTTCGTGTTTCAAAACGAGTTTGATAATCCAATCATGTGATTCCCTTAGATATGTGGATAATCCAATTGTTGCAGTTTTTAACGCGATGTCTAACTGGATTAACCCACGTCCTCCTTCTTTCCTAGGGAGATATATTCTATCTATGGCTGCCTTAGGGTGATGCATTCTGTGCATGGTTAAGAATTTTCGGATTTTTGTATCGAGCCTACGGATCTCTGTGCTTGACCAGTTGATGACATTGTAACTGTAGGTTACTACTGGTATGGCAAACGTGTTTATGGCATCGATCCTATTCCTTGCATTCAATTCCGTTCTTAAGATTGCTCTGACTCTGCGGTAACATTCCTTCCTTATCCTTTCCCTCATTGTCGAGTGCTTGATTCCGTCTCCTTCACAAACACCTAGATATTTGTAAGTTTTTTCTTGATCAAGCTCTCTTATCACGTTCCCCCGATCAAGATTAATGTCTGAACTCTTCAGCAGCTTTCCTCTGGTGAACGTTGCTTTGGCGCATTTATCAAGTCCAAACTCCATTTTAATGTCATCACTGAACTGCTTCACAGTGGATAATAGCCCTCGCAATTGTTCATCATTTTTTGCAAATAGTTTCAGGTCATCCATGTAGAACAGGTGATTAATGGTTTTGTCATAGACTCTATATCCATGTTTTGTTTCATTGAGCATTTTACTTAATGGTATAAGTGCGATGCAGAATAAAAGCGGTGATAAAGAGTCACCCTGAAAAATTCCACAATTAATATTAACTTCTCCAGCTTATTATTATTATTATTATTATTATTATTGGCGACCTACGTAGTAAATCGTATCATCGTGAGCTCCGCAAAGGTTTGTTATTTCCGTTTGTTAAAAATTGCCATTCATGGAAAATTTTTATTGTTAACCATATATAAGCGCACATACATTGTTTTCTGAAAAGGACACCCAAAAAGATTGGGGCCTTGTGCCCAAAATTTTAACTTTTATTATTATCAAAAATTTCTTTGAAAAAAAAATGGCTAATTCAACTCTGCACCAAGCAGCTGAAAGCCTTCCTCACAAATTAACACCTCACACCGACACCACCATTGTAAATGTTACTACGTTTGCCAACACAAAAAAAAATATAAGCAGTAGCAATATTTTAAATTTGTCTCAGGTACACATTCATTTCCCGCCATTACCAATGACTGCAGGTGTTAAAGCCTCCACTACCACCACCACCGCGACAACCCCCACCCCCACCACCACCGCGACAACAGAAACGAAAGAAGAAAAAAATTAATTAACTCGTGATGTCGAAATGAAATCAAGCAAAATGGACTCTTCCCCACCAAAGACGACTGACGTCACCACCAGCACAACTGAAACTAAAATTAATATTAACCCAAATAACGATAGCAACAACAACAACAATGACATTATAAAACCGACCCTCAGTTTCGCCAGAGTAGCAAAACAGTTCGAAGCATTTACGGTAACTCAGGAGGATTTAGAAAATGCCAAACAAATGGTAAAGAAAGATGGGTACAGGGTCAGCCTCACACACACCACCCCTAATAAAATGGAGCATCGGCGCCTATGCACCGTGTCGTATAGAACAATAAATGTAAAATCGCGCCGAGTGGAACGGGCATCCGTGTCCCAAATCCAAAAAGCTTTGGGACATGTGTGGGCAAGAAAAACCCACATCTGACGTGGGCAAAAATATGGAACCGTGGACGTGTTCTTTGAAACACCAGAGGAGGCTAGAGAACACTCCATGGCCCCATTAAGAAGAGACGACTTCACACTCGTCCCAAGCTATTGTGGCCAGAGACTCGTAAAGATGAGGGTGACCCACGTTCCACCGGCCATCGAAATTCCCTGGCTAATAGCGGCCGTCCTCGCCGGCATCGAAGCCAACACAAAAATAATAGCAACAGCAAAAGAAAAGCAGGAGAACTGGTCCGGATCTGGGATGGAGCTCCTGATCCAAGCGGACCAAAAAAGCATTGAGTAGATCCCAGAGATAATAGACCTCACTAACGGCAGCCATCTCACGGTAATTGTCGAGGGCAGAAGACCTAGGTGTGTCGTTTGTGGTGAAGGAACCCACCAAAGGGCTTTCTGCCCTCAGGCTAAAAGGTTGAGGCCACCTCTCCTACCCTCCCCAGTGACACAACCATCAACACCACCAGTAGCAGAGATGGCAGCAACAACTGTAGCAGCAACAACAGAAGCAACTATAACAGCAACAACCCAGCAACAGTAGCAAAACCAACACCACCACCACCACCAGCAAAACCAACACCCCCACCACCCAACGCTTCAGAACTAGCACCAGCGCCTACACCATCCACCACGCCACAACCAAAACTAACGCTTGTGGAGGATTTTCCACTCCCCGGCCTATCACAACTGGAGACAGATTGTGACGACGAGGAGTGGGAAACAATATCCGGAAAAAAAAAAGAAACCAAAAAAGAAAAAAATTCTCTTCCTTCCCCCTCCAAAAACAAAATACAGAGGGAAACAAATAAACTAAGAAACAAAAAAGTTAGGACAGATATGCCACCATCCACACCAGCATCACCAACCCCATCAACCCAAACACCAACCCCATCACCATCATTAACTCCAACACCACCATCACCTACACCACAAAAGTCACCAAAATGCGAAACAGAAACAAACCCACAACAAACGCAAACAAAACAAAACAACCAAAACGATACACACTACACAGCATTAAATTTGAACAATAAGCAATTATTACACTACATCCAACACAACACCAGCATCACAGAAAAAGACTACACAACAACCCCAAAATACACACCACCTCCACACATACAAATCACTCGCATCACACAGAAAACGTACATGACACTAAAACAAAAATTCCCCAAAGACATCGGAGACTTCCGACAAGCACTCTCCAGGAGGATTTATAAGGATATCCTTCCTGAGGAGGCCACAAGCAGTGAAAAGGATGGAAAAACCGTCCTTCCCCTACGAGAAGTAAGGTAAGTGGTCTTTCCCACCTTTTCCACTCCTTTTCAACATGACCTCACTCAGAATAGGCAGCATAAATGCGCGTGGCTTGGGGTCGTCATGGAAGCAGGGCCACCTGCTCAACGACCTCAGGTCACTAAACATAGATGTAGTGGCCATCAGCGAGACCAGAATCTCCGAAGCACAGGCTTTCGCACCGATCTTCGGCGGATACGATGTGTACGCATCTCCCAGCCGTCCGGGATCGGGGTGGGAGGAGTTGCTGTGGTTTTTCGGAGAGGTTTGGATCTTGCCATACGGGCCATCTTCCTGGACCCAGAAGGTAAGTTGGTGGTGCTGGACGTGACTAGCGGAGACGGGCAAGCTTTCAGGTTAGTGGCCGTCTATGCCCCGACAGGAGCAGGGCGGCCTCGTTTCTTCCGGCGTCTGGAGACCTTTCTTGGAACGTCCCGCTCTTTAGTGTTAGTGGGCGACTGGAACGGGATCTTAGATGCACGCTGGGATTGTGTGGGATTAGTGGATAGGGAAGGAGGGTGCAAGAGTCTCACCAACCTGCTCAGACGTTTTGAACTGTCTGACAGGTACCGAATGGATTTCCCGAATGTACCAATGTGGACTTGGACAAATCGCATAGGGTCATCCAGATCATATCTAGATAGAGTATGTTGTAGGGAAATAGATAGGTCTAGCATAGGCTGTCCACAATTCAAGATAGTCAGCTACACGGACCAAAAATTCGTGATCTGTGTGATTGACTTAGATAGGCTTCATAGGCGAGGACCCGGCTACTGGAAGCTAAACGCGTCCTTACCAGCGCGCAAGGCCTACAGAGACCGGATTAGCGAACTAGTTAAGCGGGCGTTGACGGGGGCCATCGTCAACAACAAGTGGTGGTTTGCTCTGAAAAGAGCAATTAGAATAGAGTCCATTAGGTTTAGTAAGACTTTAGCAATAGAGAAAAATAGAGCAGAGGGAGAACTAGTTAGAAAATTAGATGAGGCGCTTAGCAAAGGCATCGCGACCGACGTGCTTGCGGCGAAATTGGCCCTTGACCAATTCTTCAATGCAAAGCACGAAGGCTGCGTTGTCAGAGCTAGGGTGCGTGCTCTCAGACACGAGGGGACGAAAGCCGTTCAATGGGCCCGAGTGGCGGAGGCGCGTCGTGGCAACAGAGCCACGATCCGGTCTTTGGTGGACCACGACGGGCGCATGCTACTCGATCCCGGGCAAATGTGTGAAGCTTTTCAGCGACACTTCGCTCAACTGTTCGGGGGCAGTGGCGGGCCGGATCGAGGGATGGACTTTAGTGTCTAACTCGACGGACTGCCGCGGCTTTCGGCCACTGAGGCGGAGTGTTGCGAAAAGCCGATAACAACCGCTGAAGTACGGGATGCAATGACTAGTTGCACAAGGGGTAAATCGCCTGGTTTCGATGGTCTGCCCTATGAACTTTACGTACAAATGCCAAACTTGTTCGGGGGCCTCTTGGCGGATGTCTACTGCAACTGGCAACAGAACGGGAGAATTCCCAGCTCTGTGAGCCGAGGAGCGGTGGCCCTGCTGAGAAAGGATCCGAACAAGGGGGATAACATAGATAATTTTAGGCCCATAACTCTGCTAAACACAGAGTTCAAGATTTTGGCCAAGGTGCTAGCAAAGAGGTTGGCGCTTGTCGTTGGTGGTCTGGTGGGAGAGGCACAGACATGCGCCATTCGCGACAGATCCATCCACGACAACCTCCACCTCATGCGATACATCGTAGAGAGGGTAGCTAGGGAACCTGGCACGGGTGGGTCTTTGATCAATTTAGATCAGTCGAAAGCCTTCTATAGGGTCGACCATCGTTACCTAGAGGCAGTCCTGAGGGCGGCTGGCTTTGGGCCCGTCTTCAGAGGCTGGATCGCTGCCATGCACAGCAACATCTGCTCTGTAGTGAGAGTGAAGGGTCACCCTTCGGAACCGTTCAACATCATGCGCTCGGTCCGCCAAGGATGTCCCCTCTCGTCCCTATTGTACGTATTGACTCTCGAGCCATTACTGCACAAACTGGAGACGTTCAGGGGGATCCCGCGCGAAATAGGATGCGGAAGATCCGTGTCAGCATATGCCGACGATGTCACCGTAGTGGTGTCGAACGCCAAATACATCGAGGCGATCGGCACTACACTAAGAGAATACGAAGCGGTGAGAGGAGCAATGATCAACCAGGAAAAGTCAGTTGGCCTGCAGCTCAGCACCTGGAGAGGCAGGTCCATGCCGTCCAACAGCGTCGTCGGGCGCTGGACAGACGGACCCGTTAAATTGCTAGGGGTCTGGTTCGGTCAAGACCTCCAGACGGACAAAAACTGGGACGAGGTGACGAGCAGGGTGGCTTCTCTCACCCAGAAATGGGCCGAGAGGAAGCTATCCCTGAAAGGTCGAGCGGAGGTGGCTAACGCGTACATCGCGTCCGTCATCTATTACCGCCTGACCGTCGTACCTTGTCCTAAGCCCCGCCTGACTGCGCTGGAGCGTTTGCTCTTTCGCTTCTTGTGGAAGGGACGCGCTCCGATGGTCAGGCGGTCCATCTGCTGTCAACACCCACTACGTGGAGGGCTGGGCATGCCGTGGCTGATGATGCGCAGACACGCGCTCAGGCTACGACATCTCCACATCTTCCTCGACGGTGATCAGGTGTGGTCGCCATTTGCTAGACACGTTTTTCCCCAGCTCGTCTCCTTGACGGAGCTGCAGTCCTGGGTCAAGCGAAGACCGAGAGGGAGCGCTTGGAGACTGGAATGTCTTCAGGCGCTCACAGCCCTCGACCAATCGGGCAATGTGATAGTGGAAACTCCACCTTGGCGTTCTATAGGGGATTAGTGGAGGTGAAGAGCGACGACGTACTTGGAGAAAATCTAGGCGTCGACGAAAATCAACTAGCCAATCTCTTCGGAAGGACTTTCGGGCCGGGGCCTATGGACAACTTCCAGAAATCCCTGGCCTGGCAGTGCTACCGGGGTGCTTTGCCAGTTCGGGATAAACTTTACAAGCATGGAGGTGCCGTCAGCCGGGCATGTCTGAGATGCGCACAGGGCGACGAAACCGTCCTGCACGCACTCGTCCAGTGTCCGAGCATTGCTGACTTGTGGGTTTATGTCGAACACCTGCTGTCACGTGTAGGACGGATCCAGCTATCAGCTGAGTCCATCGTGAGGTTTGCTCCGCCCTCTTCCTTTAGCCGGGAAGGGCAGGCAGTTTTTATCTGTCTGGTGGCCATGGCGAAAGAGATAGTATGGTGGACACGTTTGAAAGGGCTGAAGACGAGCACTTACCTCTTCGGTGATGCCCTGATTAACTTTTTCAAATTTCATTTGAAAAGGAAAATCAGGGTAGAGAGGGAAGTGCTCTCTTCCCAGCATTTTGTTGAAAGATGGGTGAGAGAAGCAAGTATAGCCCGAATGAATGGGCCTTCTCTGAGTATGTGTCTGTAAATTAAAGGTGGAAAACTGGGAGAGGGCACTTGCCCTGGTGGTCAGGGCCACTGTGGTCTGTTAATGGGCTTTCTCCACAAATGTCCCTCGGAAGTCTCCCCCCTATTGGGGAATTTTTCTTTGTTATTTTATTTCATCCTCTGTTTTTTTTACACGCAGAAATGCCCATTTGTACCGTACTGTATTGTCCTATACCGTCCTTAATGTCTACTTTATGTAAACCCTTGTGGTTAATAAAGAAAACATTATTATTATTATTATTATTATTATTATTGTTATTGTTATTCCTTGAATCTCAGTCATTGATGTTGGTTAACTGGAAAGTCCGTTGGATTGAATATCAAGCCACTACCTGCAGCCTCAGATATTCAGGACGTATCGGAGGGTTCTTGCCGTTCCAAGCAAGCATGCCTTTTGAAGCGTTCCAAAAAGCGTGAAGGGGCCGATTTTCTTTAACCATCCCTGGAAACCTTTGGAGATAGTCCCCAGTGCGCCTATGACAATCGGGATCACTTTGACTTCATGGCAGTTCCAAATCCTTTTCACCTCCCACTTTAGGTCCTGGTATCGGTTAATTTTCTCCCTCTCCTTCTCTTGCACTCTCGTGTCGAACGGGCAGGCCACATCCACAATCAGGCACGATCTTTTTTCTTTGTCCACAACCACAAGGTCAGGTCTATTGTGTTCCAGTTTTTTGTCCGTCTGTATCCTAAAATCCCACAGCACCTTCACCTGACTGTTCTCCATCACCGCCTCTGGCCTATGCTCATACCATTTCTCAGAATGTGGTAGATTGTTTACTTTGCACAGGTGCCAGTGGATCACCCTGCCCATCACATCGTGTCTCCAGCCCTTATAGTGGGTCTGGGCTAGGTGTTTACACTCGGACACAATGTGAGCCACAGTCTCCTCTCTCTCTCCACAGATCCTGCACAGTGGGCTAGCCTCCTCCTTGTAGATATGGTGCTTCAACCACTTCGTTTTGAGGGCCTGCTCCTGCGCAGCCATTAGCATTCCTTCTGTAGCCTTTTTGAGGTCTCCTCTTCTCAACCAGTTACATGTCTGTGGATCTCTAAATTCAGTTTTCTCAAAGAAGGTACTATGAAGGGATTTTCCCTTAAGGCTGCTCTTCCTCCTTGATGTTATTTCCTCCTTGGGTATCCCCTGGCCTACTGTCCCCTCCTTCAGTACAGCTCTGAGCATTGGCTCCTTACTATAGGTCACGTATTTGTATAGGTTGTTTTTCTCCATCTGAACACAGTCCTCTATGCTGATAAGACCTCTTCCACCCTCAGATCTCCTTAGGTAGAGTCTATCGACATCACTCCTCTTGTGGAACATGTTGTAGATAGTCAATAGCTTCCTAGTCTTCCTATCCATTTCTTTTTGTTCAGCAACATTCCATCTCAGAATTCCCGCACTGTACCTAATAATAGACACAGCTCGGGAATTTACTGCGCTTATGGCATTTCTGCTGTTCAGATGTGACTTCAATACGCTCCTTACTCTCCGAATGTATTCAGTTCTTAACAATTCCTTCATTTTTTTGTTCTTTATGCCATCAGCCTCCAGAACGCCCAAATACTTGTATCCTTCCTCAGAGTCAATTTCCTTTATCATCTCACCTGTTGGTATCTGGATCCCGTTACTTCTGCTCAACCTACCCCTCCTCATCACAATGACTCCACATTTACCAATACCAAACTGCATACATATATCACTGCTGAAAATACGGACAGTGTCAACAAGCACATCCAACTCCTTCTCACTTTTCCCGAAGAGCTTAAGATCGTCCATGAAGAGGAGGTGATTGATGGTAAGCTCTCCCCTTCCCAACTTGTATCCTGCTCTCACTTTTCGCAGCATAATGGTCAAGGGCATCAGGGCAAGGACAAACAACAGAGGGGACAGGCTATCTCCCTGGAAGATACCTCTCTTGATCTTCACGCTTCCCAAGGATACTCCAGTTGATGTCAACTCTGTCTCCCAGGACCCCATACTCCTGCCCAGCAACTGTCTGATGTTATCTGCCACCCTGAAGATCTCCAGGCTTTTGGTGATCCAGGAATGAGGCACCATGTCAAATGCCTTTCTGTAGTCTATCCATCCCATGGCAAGATCAGTGTGTCTCCTCCTGCAATTCCCCATTACCATCTTATCAATAAGCAACTGGTCCTTTGTACCACGTGACTTCTTTCGGCATCCTTTCTGTTCGTCCGGCAACAAGTTGTTTGTGTGGAGGTGATGGTAGATTTCCTCAGACACAATGCTCGTCAACAGTTTCCACATTACGGGCAGACATGTGATAGGTCTATAGTTGGTAACATCATTACCCTTGATTCGGTCTTTCATTATCAGAACTGTGGTACCTTTTGTCAACCACTCTGGCACCTCACCCGACACCAAGCAGTCATTGAACATGGCCGTCAGCTTCGGGTGGAGGGATGTTAAATGTTTAATCCAATACTCCTGCACACCATCTGGGCCTGGTGATTTCCAGTTGGTTAGTTTTTTGGCTTGCCCCTTAAGAGTTTCAACTGTGATACTCAAATCAGTCTGTTGCTGTGCCTGCTCACCGATCTCCCTCTGTACTGTCTCAATCCACCCTGCCTGGGCATTGTGTCTAACATCCTGCTCCCATATTCCTCTCCAGAATGTTTTAGCTTGTTCCGCCCCAGGGATCAAGTCGGTGCCTCTTTCTTTCCCCTCAAGCTGTCCAAACAGCATCTTCTGGCTGTTGTCGAACATGCGGTTCTGTTTATACTGACTGACTCTGTTCTCGTATCGCCTGATTTTGGCACTCTTTGCTACAATGCGTTGCTTCAATTCCTCTATGATAATATTTAGCTTTTTACTCCTAGTTTTGTATTTTATTTCCAGTCTATTTTTAGTGCCTATGTTTTTTAGTGTCCCATTCAGTAGTGACTCAAGCTTTCCTATGTCATTTCTCATTTCCCCGATTTGCCCACTCAGTCGCTTCTTCCACCACGGCTCTGCTCTTTCTTGTCTGTTGTTTCCTCTCGCTTT
This sequence comes from Eledone cirrhosa, assembly GCA_964016885.1. NCBI lineage: Eukaryota > Metazoa > Mollusca > Cephalopoda > Octopoda > Eledonidae > Eledone > Eledone cirrhosa. The sequence goes on from OZ024743.1 coordinate 292,370,370, forward strand.
TATACCAAGTAGTTTCCTCACCGTATTTGCTGTTGCTTTGAGGATATTGTTGCACTGGTGAAGACTCCTCGCCTCAAGGTATGGGATGACTTTGTTTACCTTAGCTGTTGTTTCTTTTAACTTTTTCCTGTCTACAAATCTTAGGTTCATAGGTCTCCCACTATCATTGTTCAACTCATCTACCACTAAATTTAGGATGTCAACCGAATCTTGTCCTAGCCCGTCAGCATTCATCTCCTCAGTGGCCGTATCTCTGTTCCAGGTATTATTTATCTCAGTATTCAGATCATTGTCTGCTTCGGGTGGTTCCTCCGCTCTCAGGACCTCCTCACCTTCATTTCCCGCCGGCTCGCTTGTCTGGCATACTACACCCGCCATCTCCAAGCCATTCTCTCTGCCCAGTTCCTCCAGTTCCAGCTCGCTTATCCACCCATTAGTTCTTATTACCCGAGCCTGCCCGGCCAATTTTTGTTCATCTAATTTAAATAAACCAATCTCGTTCCAGATGTTATGCATCCGTCTCCTGTAGCCCCTCTCCTTGGGGTTACTTTTCAGGTAGCATTGCATAACAGTTCTATTCAATTCTTTCGTCCAGTTGGTTCTGGCCCCTTTCCTTCTTCTTCTTCCTCCAACATCAGCAGTATTTCGTTGACAGTCAGGTTCCTGCTGCTGAGCCAGGGGGCACCTGTTGGGTGAGAGTCTGTCACATGACGTTCTAGTCTCCATTTCACCGTTATTCGAACTGTTTATGTTCGATATTTAAACACTCTTATCGAGGATTGGCGAATGTATGTTTACATAGCCATCTGTGGATCCGCCATCCCACTTGGCCCTTGTGTGGCATTATCACCACGCTGTATACGGACACACATAAACAAACAAACACACGGGCAGAAAGGGCCCCAAAAATGAATAAGCATAAGTTTCATTGTAATGTAGTATTCGAATGTCTGACTTAGTTTTTGTTTTTTAAGTTTTACTTTTTCCCCCCTCTTCTCTGTCCGTCCGCCTGCTTCTCTCTTCATTCTTATTTTCTTTACGTTTTTGGGGTTTCTTTTTTTGTTTTTGTTTTTCTCTGTTTTTCTCGTTTTTTACTGTTGTTGCTGTGCTGCTTTTGTTGTTTGTTTTTTCTTTTTTCTTTTGAGTCTATCTATATATTTTGATGCCTTCCTCTTTGTTGGTAGTAGGAATTCTATAATGTGGAAGTGGTAGCCAGCAGAGACTAGCGGCGTTGGCGATACTGAGACAGTGGTGGCGGTGATGTCGATACCGAGGCAGTGGTGGCGGTGATGCGACCGTATTACTGTAGTGATGGTGCTGTAGCGGTGGCAGCAGCAGTGAAGGAGTCAGGGGGTGGTGGCGGCGGTGATGGGATAGTGGTGGTAATGATGGCCGTAGTGAGCGGTGGCGGTGAAGGTGAAAATGCTGTTGTGTTTAGTGTACACAGATGATGGGGTGGGTGGTGTATCTAGTTTCTGGTGTTGGTGAGTTTCGCTGTCCTATATAGTGTAGCCAGAGGAGAGGAGGGGGGGGGGGGGGGTTCTTCTTCTTCCATTTATAGCCATTTTATTTTTTTTTTTTTTTGGATATACAGTGTACAATACAAAGTTGAATATTTGAATATTTGAGCCGTATTACTGTAGTGATCGTGCTGTAGCGGTGGCAGCAGCAGTGAAGGAGTCAAGGGGTGGTGGCGGCGGTGATGGGATAGTGGTGGTAATGATGGCCGTAGTGAGCGGTGGCGGTGAAGGTGAAAATCCTGTTGTGTTTAGTGTACACAGATGATGGGGTGGGTGGTGTATCTAGTTTCTGGTGTTGGTGAGTTTCGCTGTCCTATATAGTGTAGCCAGAGGAGAGGAGGGGGGGGGGGGGTTCTTCTTCTTCCATTCATAGCCATTTTATTTTTTTTTTTTTGGATATACAGTGTACAATACAAAGTTGAATATTTGAATATTGGAGCCGTATTACTGTAGTGATGGTGCTGTAGCGGTGGCAGCAGCAGTGAAGGAGTCAAGGGGTGGTGGCGGCGGTGATGGGATAGTGGTGGTAATGATGGCCGTAGTGAGCGGTGGCGGTGAAGGTGAAAATGCTGTTGTGTTTAGTGTACACAGATGATGGGGTGGGCGGTGTATCTAGTTTCTGGTGTTGGTGAGTTTAGCTGTCCTATATAGTGTAGCCAGAGGAGAGGAGGGGGGGTTCTTCTTCTTCCATTTATAGCCATTTTTTTTTTGGATATACAGTGTACAATACAAAGTTGAATATTTGAATATTTGAGCCTTATAACAATATATTTTGGGTCCGAATTTTTTGGGGCTCAAGCCGGGTGCTTTACGTAGCATTTGTACTAAGAGTTGTTATTTCACAAATGATTTAAATATGTTAAAAATTCAAAACTTACGGGAGCGATTTCATGACCTCCGTCACCTCGTGCGTCTTCTACCCTTAGAAGTCCCTTGGAAGTCCCCCCCCCCCTATTGGGGAATTTTTCTTTGTTATTTTATTTCAACCTCTGTTTTTTACACGCAGAAATGCCCATTTGTACCGTCCTGTATTGTCCTGTACTGTCCTTAATGTCTACTTTATGTGAACCCTTGTGGTTAATAAAGAAAACATTATTATTATTATTATTATTATTATTATTATTATTATTATTATTATTATTATTCCTTGAATCTCAGTCATTGATGTTAGTTAACTGGAAAGTCCGTTGGAATGAATATCAAGCCACTACCTGCAGCCTCAGATATTCAGGACGTATTGGAGGGTTCTTGCTGTTCCCAGCAAGCATGCCTTTTGAAGCGTTCCAAAAAGCGTGAAGGGGCCGATTTTCTTTAACCATCCCTGGAAACTTATTATTATTATTATTATTATTATTATTATTATTATTATTATTATTATTATTATTACAGTTGCATTTATCTTGCTTTATGTTCATACGAGTTATCACCAAGTCACAACCAGTGACCTCAAGAGACAACAAGGTCCGCCATGTTCAAGAAAGAACACACATACTCACACATGCATCTTAGTGTTTAGACTTGTGATGTACTTATATTCACAGAATCTTCCTTAGTATATGGGCAGTTCCCATTAGTACTATCTTTTGTATTTCTCCTACACGCGGGTTTCCTGGGATTTGCGATAAGTAATCATTAGGTATCATTCCCAGAGCGCCTACAACCACTGGTATTGTTTTAGTTCTCAATTTTCACATTTTTCCAATTTCTATCTGCAGGTCCTTATACTTGTCAATTTTTCAAATGTTTTTATAGATACATTCTTGTCTATTGGAACAGACATATCAATTAGCAGGCATACCCTCTTTTTAAAGTCCTTCAATATTATATCAGGTCTATTTGCGTCTATTTTTCGGTCTGTTTGGATGCTAAAGTTCCACAAGTTTGAGATGTGATCTTTTTCAAGTATGGGAGGTGGTTGATGCTCCCACCAATTCTTTTGATGGGGCAGGTCAAAATGCTTTCACATTATCCAATGTATGTATTGTGCAGCTCTGTCATGCCTGTTTAGGTATTCGGTTGGAGCTATAGGACTGCACATTGAAATTATATGGTCAATGGTCTCTGGTTGTTTTTTGCATACACGGCATAATGGGCTGCATCCATTTTTTATTATGTTGGCTTAGTAATTTTTTGTTGGCAGACACTGATCTTGTGCTGATATAATCAGTCCTTCAGTCTCCGATTTCAGTCCAGAGGATGCCAACCACTGATGGGTTAATATTTTGTCAACATCAGGATTGTTAGCTCGCTGTGGGTATTTTGATGTGATTATTATTATTATTATTATTATTATAAGCAAGTATGGCCCGAATGAATGGGCCTTCTCTGAGTATGTGTCTGTAAATTAAAGGTGGAAAACTGGGAGAGGGCACTTGCCCTGGTGGTCAGGGCCACTGTGGTCTTTTAATGGGCTTTCTCCACAAATGTCCCTTGGAAGTCCCCCCCCCCCCCTATTGGGGAATTTTTCTTTGTTATTTTATTTCAACCTCTGTTTTTTACACGCAGAAATGCCCATTTGTACCTTCCTGTATTGTCCTGTACTGTCCTTAATGTCTACTTTATGTGAACCCTTGTGGTTAATAAAGAAAACATTATTATTATTATTATTATTATTATTATTATTATTATTATTATTATTATTATTCCTTGAATCTCAGTCATTGATGTTAGTTAACTGGAAAGTCCGTTGGAATGAATATCAAGCCACTACCTGCAGCCTCAGATATTCAGGACGTATTGGAGGGTTCTTGCTGTTCCCAGCAAGCATGCCTTTTGAAGCGTTCCAAAAAGCGTGAAGGGGCCGATTTTCTTTAACCATCCCTGGAAACTTTTGGAGATAGTCCCCAGTGCGCCTATGACAATCGGGATCACTTTGACTTCATGGCAGTTCCAAATCCTTTTTACCTCCCACTTTAAGTCCTGGTATCGGTTAATTTTCTCCCTCTCCTTCTCTTGCACTCCCGTGTCGAATGGGCAGGCCACATCCACAATCAGACACGATCTTTTTTCTTTGTCCACAACCACCAGGTCAGGTCTATTGTGTTCCAGTTTCTTGTCCGTCTGTATCCTAAAATCCCACAGCACCTTCACCTGATCGTTCTCCATCACCGCCTCTGGCTTATGCTGATACCATTTCTCAGAATGTGGTAAATTGTTTACTTTGCACAGGTGCCAGTGGATCACCCTGCCCATCACATCATGTCTCCAGCCCTTATAGTGGGACTGGGCTAGGTGTTTACACTCGGATACAATGTGAGCCACAGTCTCCTCTCTCTCTCCACAGATCCTGCACAGTGGGCTAGCCTCCTCCTTGTAAATATGGTGTTTCAACCACTTTGTTTTGAGAGCCTGCTTCTGCGCAGCCATTAACATTCCTTCTGTAGCCTTTTTAAGGTCTCCTCTTCTCAACCAGTTCCATGTCTGTGGATCTCTAAATTCAGTTTTCTCAAAGAAGGTACTATGAAGGGATTTTTCCCGAAGGCTGCTCTTCCTCCTTGATGTTATTTCCTCCTTGGACATCCCCTGGCCTATTGTCCCATCCTTCAGTACAGTTCTGAGCATTGGCTCCTTACTATCAGTCACGTATTTGTGTAGGCTGTTTTTCTCCATCTGAACACAGTCCTCTATGCTGATAAGACCTCTTCCACCCTCAGATCTCCTTAGGTAGAGTCTATCGACATCACTCCTCTTGTGGAACATGTTGTAGATAGTCAATAGCTTCCTAGTCTTCCTATCCATTTCTTTTTGTTCAGCAACATTCCATCTCAGAATTCCCGCACTGTACCTAATAATAGACACAGCTCGGGAATTTACTGCGCTTATGGCATTTCTGCTGTTCAAATGTGACTTCAATACGCTCCTTACTCTCCGAATGTATTCAGTTCTTAACAATTCCTTCATTTTTTTGTTCTTTATGCCATCAGCCTCCAGAACGCCCAAATACTTGTATCCTTCCTCAGAGTCAATTTCCTTTATCATCTCACCTGTTGGTATCTGGATTCCGTTACTTCTGCTCAACCTACCCCTCCTCATCACAATGACTCCACACTTACTAATACCAAACTGCATACATATATCACTGCTGAAAATACGGACAGTGTCAACAAGCACATCCAACTCCTTCTCACTTATTATTATTATTATTATTATTATTATTATTATTATTGTTGTTGTTATTCCTTGAATCTCAGTCATTGATGTTGGTTAACTGGAAAGTCCGTTGGAATGAATATCAAGCCACTACCTGCAGCCTCAGATATTCAGGACGTATCGGAGGGTTCTTGCTGTTCCCAGCAAGCATGCCTTTTGAAGCGTTCCAAAAAGCGTGAAGGGGCCGATTTTCTTTAACCATCCCTGGAAACTTTTGGAGATAGTCCCCAGTGCGCCTATGACAATCGGGATCACTTTGACTTCATTGCAGTTCCAAATCCTTTTCACCTCCCACTTTAGGTCCTGGTATCGGTTAATTTTCTCCCTCTCCTTCTCTTGCACTCTCGTGTCGAAAGGGCAGGCCACATCCACAATCAGACACGATCTTTTTTCTTTGTCCACAACCACCAGGTCAGGTCTATTGTGTTCCAGTTTTTTGTCCGTCTGTATCCTAAAATCCCACAGCACCTTCACCTGATTGTTCTCCATCACCGCCTCTGGCCTATGCTCATACCATTTCTCAGAATGTGGTAAATTGTTTACCCTGCCCATCACATCGTGTCTCCAGCCCTTATAGTGGGTCTGGGCTAGGTGTTTACACTCGGACACAATGTGAGCCACAGTCTCCTCTCTCTCTCCACAGATCCTGCACAGTGGGCTAGCCTCCTCCCTGTAAATATGGTGCTTCAACCACTTCGTTTTGAGGGCCTGCTCCTGCGCAGCCATTAGCATTCCTTCTGTAGCCTTTTTGAGGTCTCCTCTTCTCAACCAGTTCCATGTCTGTGTATCTCTAAATTCAGTTTTCTCAAAGAAGGTACTATGAAGGGATTTTCCCTTAAGGCTGCTCTTCCTCCTTGATGTTATTTCCTCCTTGGACATCCCCTGGCCTACTGTCCCCTCCTTCAGTACAGTTCTGAGCATTGGCTCCTTACTATCAGTCACGTATTTGTGTAGGCTGTTTTTCTCCATCTGAACACAGTCCTCTATGCTGATAAGACCTCTTCCACCCTCAGATCTCCTTAGGTAGAGTCTATCGACATCACTCCTCTTGTGGAACATGTTGTAGATAGTCAATAGCTTCCTAGTCTTCCTATCCATTTCTTTTTGTTCAGCAACATTCCATCTCAGAATTCCCGCACTGTACCTAATAATAGACACAGCTCGGGAATTTACTGCGCTTATGGCATTTCTGCTGTTCAAATGTGACTTCAATACGCTCCTTACTCTCCGAATGTATTCAGTTCTTAACAATTCCTTCATTTTTTTGTTCTTTATGCCATCAGCCTCCAGAACGCCCAAATACTTGTATCCTTCCTCAGAGTCAATTTCCTTTATCATCTCACCTGTTGGTATCTGGATTCCGTTACTTCTGCTCAACCTACCCCTCCTCATCACAATGACTCCACACTTACTAATACCAAACTGCATACATATATCACTGCTGAAAATACGGACAGTGTCAACAAGCACATCCAACTCCTTCTCACTTATTATTATTATTATTATTATTATTATTATTATTATTATTGTTGTTGTTATTCCTTGAATCTCAGTCATTGATGTTGGTTAACTGGAAAGTCCGTTGGAATGAATATCAAGCCACTACCTGCAGCCTCAGATATTCAGGACGTATCGGAGGGTTCTTGCTGTTCCCAGCAAGCATGCCTTTTGAAGCGTTCCAAAAAGCGTGAAGGGGCCGATTTCCTTTAACCATCCCTGGAAACTTTTGGAGATAGTCCCCAGTGCGCCTATGACAATCGGGATCACTTTGACTTCATTGCAGTTCCAAATCCTTTTCACCTCCCACTTTAGGTCCTGGTATCGGTTAATTTTCTCCCTCTCCTTCTCTTGCACTCTCGTGTCGAAAGGGCAGGCCACATCCACAATCAGACACGATCTTTTTTCTTTGTCCACAACCACCAGGTCAGGTCTATTGTGTTCCAGTTTTTTGTCCGTCTGTATCCTAAAATCCCACAGCACCTTCACCTGATTGTTCTCCATCACCGCCTCTGGCCTATGCTCATACCATTTCTCAGAATGTGGTAAATTGTTTACCCTGCCCATCACATCGTGTCTCCAGCCCTTATAGTGGGTCTGGGCTAGGTGTTTACACTCGGACACAATGTGAGCCACAGTCTCCTCTCTCTCTCCACAGATCCTGCACAGTGGGCTAGCCTCCTCCCTGTAAATATGGTGCTTCAACCACTTCGTTTTGAGGGCCTGCTCCTGCGCAGCCATTAGCATTCCTTCTGTAGCCTTTTTGAGGTCTCCTCTTCTCAACCAGTTCCATGTCTGTGTATCTCTAAATTCAGTTTTCTCAAAGAAGGTACTATGAAGGGATTTTCCCTTAAGGCTGCTCTTCCTCCTTGATGTTATTTCCTCCTTGGACATCCCCTGGCCTACTGTCCCCTCCTTCAGTACAGTTCTGAGCATTGGCTCCTTACTATCAGTCACGTATTTGTGTAGGCTGTTTTTCTCCATCTGAACACAGTCCTCTATGCTGATAAGACCTCTTCCACCCTCAGATCTCCTTAGGTAGAGTCTATCGACATCACTCCTCTTGTGGAACATGTTGTAGATAGTCAATAGCTTCCTAGTCTTCCTATCCATTTCTTTTTGTTCAGCAACATTCCATTTCAGAATTCCCGCACTGTACCTAATAATAGACACAGCTCGGGAATTTACTGCGCTTATGGCATTTCTGCTGTTCAAATGTGACTTCAATACGCTCCTTACTCTCCGAATGTATTCAGTTCTTAACAATTCCTTCATTTTTTTGTTCTTTATGCCATCAGCCTCCAGAACGCCCAAATACTTGTATCCTTCCTCAGAGTCAATTTCCTTTATCATCTCACCTGTTGGTATCTGGATTCCGTTACTTCTGCTCAACCTACCCCTCCTCATCACAATGACTCCACACTTACTAATACCAAACTGCATACATATATCACTGCTGAAAATACGGACAGTGTCAACAAGCACATCCAACTCCTTCTCACTTATTATTATTATTATTATTATTATTATTATTATTATTGTTGTTGTTATTCCTTGAATCTCAGTCATTGATGTTGGTTAACTGGAAAGTCCGTTGGAATGAATATCAAGCCACTACCTGCAGCCTCAGATATTCAGGACGTATCGGAGGGTTCTTGCTGTTCCCAGCAAGCATGCCTTTTGAAGCGTTCCAAAAAGCGTGAAGGGGCCGATTTTCTTTAACCATCCCTGGAAACTTTTGGAGATAGTCCCCAGTGCGCCTATGACAATCGGGATCACTTTGACTTCATTGCAGTTCCAAATCCTTTTCACCTCCCACTTTAGGTCCTGGTATCGGTTAATTTTCTCCCTCTCCTTCTCTTGCACTCTCGTGTCGAAAGGGCAGGCCACATCCACAATCAGACACGATCTTTTTTCTTTGTCCACAACCACCAGGTCAGGTCTATTGTGTTCCAGTTTTTTGTCCGTCTGTATCCTAAAATCCCACAGCACCTTCACCTGATTGTTCTCCATCACCGCCTCTGGCCTATGCTCATACCATTTCTCAGAATGTGGTAAATTGTTTACCCTGCCCATCACATCGTGTCTCCAGCCCTTATAGTGGGTCTGGGCTAGGTGTTTACACTCGGACACAATGTGAGCCACAGTCTCCTCTCTCTCTCCACAGATCCTGCACAGTGGGCTAGCCTCCTCCCTGTAAATATGGTGCTTCAACCACTTCGTTTTGAGGGCCTGCTCCTGCGCAGCCATTAGCATTCCTTCTGTAGCCTTTTTGAGGTCTCCTCTTCTCAACCAGTTCCATGTCTGTGTATCTCTAAATTCAGTTTTCTCAAAGAAGGTACTATGAAGGGATTTTCCCTTAAGGCTGCTCTTCCTCCTTGATGTTATTTCCTCCTTGGACATCCCCTGGCCTACTGTCCCCTCCTTCAGTACAGTTCTGAGCATTGGCTCCTTACTATAGGTCACGTATTTGTATAGGTTGTTTAATTATTATTATTATTATTATTATTATTATTATTATTGGCGACCTACGTAGGAAATCGTATTATCGTGAGCTCCGCAAAGGTTTGTTATTTCCGTTTGTTTAAAAATTGCCATTTATGGAAAATTTTATTGTAAATTGTTTATAAGCACACATACATTGTTTTCCGAAAAGGACACCCAAAAAGATTGGGGCCTTGTGCCCAAAGTTTTAACTTTTATTATTATCCAAAAATTTCTTTGAAAAAAAAATGGCTAATTCCCCTATGCACGAAGCAGCTGAAAGCCTTCCTCACAAAATAACACCTCACACCGACACCACCATTGTAAATGTTACTACGTTTGCCAACACAAAAAAAAATATAAGCAGTAGCAATATTTTAAATTTGTCTCAGGCAGACATTCATTTCCCGCCATTACCAATGACTGCAGGTGTTAAACCCTCCACCACCACCACCACCGCGACAACAAAAACAAAAGAAGAAAAAAATAAATTAACTCGTGACGTCGAAATGAAATCAAGCAAAATGGACTCTTCCCCACCAACGACGACTGACGTCACCACCACCACAACTGAAAATAAAATTAATATTAACGATAGCAACAACAACAACAATGACATTATAAAACCGACCCTCAGTTTCGCCATCGTAGCAAAACAATTCGAAGCGTTCACGGTAACTCAAGAAGATTTAGAAAATGCCAAACAAATGGTAAAGAAAGATGGGTACAGGGTCAGCCTCACCCCCCCCCCCCCGCCAACCCCACCTAATAAAATGGAGCATCGGCGCCTGTGCACCGTGTCGTATAGAACAATAAATGTAAAATCGCGCCGAGTGGAACGGGCATCCGAGTCCCAAATCCAAAAAGCTTTGGGACATGTGTGGGCAAGAAAAACCCACATCAGACGTGGGCAAAAGTATGGAACCGTGGATGTGTTCTTTGAAACACCAGAGGAGGCTAGAGAACACTCCATGGCCCCATTAAAAAGTGACGACCTCACACTCGTCCCAAGCTATTGTGGCCAGAGACTCGTAAAGATCAGGGTGACCCACGTTCCACCGGCCATCGAAATTCCCTGGCTAATAGCGGCTGTCCTCGCCGGCATCGAAGCCAACACAAAAATAATAGCAGTAGCAAAAGAAAAGTAGGAAAACTGGTCCGGATCTTGGATGGAGCTCCTGATCCAAGCGGACCAAAAAAGCATTGAGGAGATCCCAGAGGTAATATACCTCACTGACGGCAGCCACCTCGCGGTAATTGTCGAGGGCAGAAGACCTAGGTGTGTCGTTTGTGGTGAAGGAACCCACCTAAGGGCTTTCTGCCCTCAGGCTAAAAGGTTGAGGCCACCTCTCCTACCCTCCCCAGTGACACAACCATCAACACCACCAGTAGCAGAGATGGCAGCAACAACTGTAGCAGCAACAACAGAAGCAACTATAACAGCAACAACCCCAGCAACAGTAGCAAAACCAACACCACTACCACCACCAGCAAAACCAACACCACCACCACCCAACGCTTCAGAACTAGCACCAGCGCCTACACCATCACCACACCACAACCAAAACTAACGGCTGTGGAGGATTTTCCACTCCCCGGCCTATCACAACTGGAGACAGATTGTGACGACGAGGAGTGGGAAACGATATCCGGAAAAAAAAATAGAAACCAAAAAAGAAAAAATTCTCTTCCTTCCCCCTCCAAAAACAAAATACAGAGGGAAACAAATAAACTAAGAAACAAAAAAGTTAGGACAGATATGCCACCATCCACACCAGCATCACCAACCCCATCAACCCAAACACCAACACCATCACCATCATTAACTCCAACACCACCATCACCTACACCACAAAAGTCACCAAAATGCGAAACAGAAACAAACCCACAACAAACGCAAACAAAACAGAACAACCAAAACGATACACACTACACAGCATTAAATTTGAACAATAAGCAATTATTACACTACATCCAACACAACACCAGCATCACAGAAAAAGACTACACAACAACCCCAAAATACACACCACCTCCACACATACAAATCACTCGCATCACACAGAAAACGTACATGTCACAAAAACAAAAATTCCCCAAAGACATCGGAGACTTCCGACAAGCACTCTCCAGGAGGATTTATAAGGATATCCTTCCTGAGGAGGCCACAAGCAGTGAAAAGGATGGAAAAATCGTCCTTCCCCTACGAGAAGTAAGGTAAGTTGTCTTTCCCATCTTTTCCACTCCTTTTCAACATGACCTCACTCAGAATAGGCAGCATAAATGCGCGTGGCTTGGGGTCGTCATGGAAGCAGGGCCACCTGCTCAACGACCTCAGGTCACTAAACATAGATGTAGTGGCCATCAGCGAGACCAGAATCTCCGAAGCACAGGCTTTCGCACCGATCTTCGGCGGATACGATGTGTACGCATCTCCCAGCCGTCCGGGATCGGGGGGGGAGGAGTTGCTGTGCTTTTTCGGAGAGGTTTGGATCTTGCCATACGGGCCATCTTCCTGGACCCAGAAGGTAAGTTGGTGGTGCTGGACGTGACTAGCGGAGACGGGCAAGCTTTCAGGTTAGTGGCCGTCTATGCCCCGACAGGAGCAGGGCCGCCTGGTTTCTTCCGGCGTCTGGAGACCTTTCTTGGAACGTCCCGCTCTTTAGTGTTAGTGGGCGACTGGAACGGGATCTTAGATGCACGCTGGGATTGTGTGGGATTAGTGGATAGGGAAGGAGGGTGCAAGAGTCTCACCAACCTGCTCAGACGTTTTGAACTGTCTGACAGGTATCGAATGGATTTCCCGAATGTACCAACGTGGACTTGGACAAATCGCATAGGGTCATCCAGATCATATCTAGATAGAGTATTTTGTAGGGAAATAGATAGGTCTAGCATAGGCTGTCCACAATTCAAGATAGTCAGCTACACGGACCACAAATTCGTGATCTGTGTGCTTGACTTAGATAGGCTTCATAGACGAGGACCCGGCTACTGGAAGTTAAACGCGTCCTTACCAGCGCGCAAGGCCTACAGAGACCGGATTAGCGAACTAGTTAAGCGGGCGTTGACGGGGGCCATCGTGAACAACAAGTGGTGGTTTGCTCTGAAAAGAGCAATTAGAATAGAGTCCATTAGGTTTAGTAAGACTTTAGCAATAGAGAAAAATAGAGCAGAGGGAGAATTAGTTAGAAAATTAGATGAGGCGCTTAGCAAAGGCATCGCGACCGACGTACTTGCGGCGAAATTGGCCCTTGACCAATTCTTCAATGCAAAGCACGAAGGCTGCGTTGTCAGATCTAGGGTGCGTGCTCTCAGACACGAGGGGACGAAAGCCGTTCAATGGGCCCGAGTGGCGGAGGCGCGTCGTGGCAACAAAGCCACGATCCGGTCTTTGGTGGACCACGACGGGCGCATGCTACTCGATCCCGGGCAAATGTGTGAAGCTTTTCAGCGACACTTCGCTCAACTGTTCGGGGGCAGTGGCGGGCCGGATCGAGGGATGGACTTTAGTGTCTAACTCGACGGACTGCCGCGGCTTTCGGCCACTGAGGCGGAGTGTTGCGAAAAGCCGATAACAACCGCTGAAGTACGGGATGCAATGACTAGTTGCACAAGGGGTAAATCGCCTGGTTTCGATGGTCTGCCCTATGAACTTTACGTACAAATGCCAAACTTGTTCGGAGGCCTCTTGGCGGACGTCTACTGCAACTGGCAATAGAACGGGAGAATTCCCAGCTCTGTGAGCGTAGGAGCGGTGGCGCTGCTGAGAAAGGATCCGAACAAGGGGGATAACATAGATAATTTTAGGCCCATAACTCTGCTAAACACAGAGTTCAAGATTTTGGCCAAGGTGCTAGCAAAGAGGTTGGCGCTTGTCGTTGGTGGTCTGGTGGGAGAGGCGCAGACATGCGCCATTCCCGACAGATCCATCCACTACAACCTCCAACTCATGCGATACATCTTAGAGAGGGTAGCTAGGGAACCTGGCACGGGTGGGTCTTTGATCAATTTAGATCAGTCGAAAGCCTTCGATAGGGTCGACCATCGTTACCTAGCGGCAGTCCTGAGGGCGGCTGGCTTTGGGCCCGTCTTCAGAGGCTGGATCGCTGCCATGCACAGCGACATCTGCTCTGTAGTGAGAGTGAATGGTCACCTTTCGGAACCGTTCAACATCATGCACTCGGTCCGCCAAGGATGTCCCCTCTCGTCCCTCTTGTACGTATTGACTCTCGAGCCATTACTGCAGAAACTGGAGACGTTGAGGGGGTCCCGCGCGAACTAGGATGCGGAAGATCCGTGTCAGCATATGCCGACGATGTCACCGTAGTGGTGTCGAACGCCAAACACATCGAGGCGATCGGCACTACACTAAGAGAATACGAAGCGGTGACAGGAGCAATGATCAACCAGGAAAAGTCAGTGGGCCTGCAGCTCGGCACCTGGAGAGGCAGGTCCATGCCGTCCAACAGCGTCGTCGGGCGCTGGACGGACGGACCGGTTAAATTGCTAGGGATCTGGTTCGGTCCAGACCTCCAGACGGACAAAAACTGGGACGAGGTGACGAGCAGGGTGGCTTCTCTCACCCAGAAATTGGCCGAGAGGAAGCTATCCCTGAAAGGTCGAGCGGAGGTGGCGAATGCATACATCGCATCCGTCATCTACTACCGCGTGACCGTCGTACCTTGTCCTAAGCCCCCCCCCCCCCCCTGACTGCGCTGGAGCGTTTGCTCTTTCGCTTCCTGTGGAAGGGACGCGCTCCGATGGTCAGGCGGTCCATCTGCTGTCAACACCCGCTACGTGGAGGGGTGGGCATGCCGTGGCTGATGATGCGCAGACACGCGCTCAGGCTACGACATCCCCACCTCTTCCTCGACGGTGATCAGGTGTGGTCGCCGTTTGCAAGACACGTTTTTCCCCAGCTCGTCTCCTTGACGGAGCTGCAGTCCTGGGTCAAGCGAAGACCGAGAGGGAGCGCTTGGAGACTGGAATGTCTTCAGGCGCTCACAGCCCTCGACCAATCGGGCAATGTGATCGGTGGAAACTCCACCTTGGCGTTCTATAGGGGATTAGTGGAGGGGAAGAGCGACGACGTACTTGAAGAAACTCTAGGCGTCGACGAAAATCAACTAGCCAATCTCTTCGGAAGGACTTTCGGGCCGGGGCCTATGGACAACTTCCAGAAATCCCTGGCCTGGCAGTGCTACCGAGGAGCTTTGCCAGTTCGGGATAAACTCTACAGGCATGGAGGTGCCGTCAGCCGGGCATGTCCGAGATGCGCGCAGGGCGACGAAACCGTCCTGCACGCACTCGTCCAGTGTCCGAGCATTGCTGACTTGTGGGTTTATGTTGAACACCTGCTGTCACGTGTAGGACCTATCCAGCTATCAGCTGAGTCCATCGTGAGGATTGCCCCGCCCCCTTCCTTTAGCCTGGAAGGGCAGGCAGTTTTTATCTGTCTGGTGGCCATGGCGAAAGAGATAGTATGGTGGACACGTTTGAAAGGGCTGAAGACGAGCACTTACCTCTTCGGTGATGCCCTGATTAACTTTTTCAAATTTCATTTGAAAAGGAAAATCAGGGTAGAGAGGGAAGTGCTCTCTTCCCAGCATTTTGTTGAAAGATGGGTGAGAGAAGCAAGTATGGCCCGAATGGATGGGCCTTCTCTGAGTATGTGTCTGTAAATTAAAGGTGGAAAACTGGGAGAGGGCACTTGCGCTGGTGGTCAGGGCCACTGTGGTCTTTTAATGGGCTTTCTCCACAAATGTCCCTTGGAAGTCGCCCCCCTATTGGGAATTTTTCTTTGTTATTTTATTTCAACCTCTGTTTTTTTACACGCAGAAATGCCCATTTGTACCGTCCTGTATTGTCCTGTACTGTCCTTAATGTCTACTTTATGTGAACCCTTGTGGTTAATAAAGAAAACATTATTATTATTATTATTATTATTATTATTATTGCTGTTGTTATTCCTTGAATCTCAGTCATTGATGTTGGTTAACTGGAAAGTCCGTTGGATTGAATATCAAGCCACTACCTGCAGCCTCAGATATTCAGGACGTATCGGAGGGTTCTTGCTGTTCCAAGCAAGCATGCCTTTTGAAGCGTTCCAAAAAGCGTGAAGGGGCCGATTTTCTTTAACCATCCCTGGAAACTTTTGGAGATAGTCCCCAGTGCGCCTATGACAATCGGGTTATTATTATTATTATTATTATTATTATTATTATTATTATTATTATTATTATTATTATTATTATTATAGTTGCATTTATCTTGCTTTATGTTCATACGAGTTATCACCAAGTCACAACCAGTGACCTCAAGAGACAACAAGGTCCGCCATGTTCAAGAAAGAACATACATACACACACATTGCATCTTTAGGTGTTTAGACTTGTCACGTATTTATATTGACAGAATCTTCCTTAGTATATGGGCAGTTCCCATTAGTACTATCTTTTATATTTCTCCTATACGCAGGTTTCCTGGGATTTGCGATAAGTAATCATTAGACCCCTTAGGTATTAGTCCTAGAGCGCCTACAACCACTGGTATTGTTTTAGTTCTCAATTTCCACATTTTTGCAATTTCTATCTCCAGGTCCTTATACTTACACAATTTTTCAAATGTTTTTATAGATACATTCTTGTCTAATTGGAACGGACATATCAATTAGCAGGCATACCCTCTTTTTAAAGTCCTTCAGTATTATATCAGATCTATTTGCATCTAATTTTCGGACTGTTTGGATACTAAAGTTCCACAAGATTGAGATGTGATCTTTTTCAAGTATGGGAGGTGGTTGATGCTCCCACCAATTCTTTTGATGGGGCAGATCAAAATGCTTACACAATATCCAATGTATGTATTGTGCAGCTCTGTCATGCCTGTTTAGGTATTCGGTTGGCGCTATAGGACTGCACATTGAAATTATATGATCAATGGTCTCTGGTTGTTTTTTACATACACGGCATAATGTGTTGCATCCATTTTTTATTATGTTGGCTTGGTAATTTTTTGTTAGCAGACACTGATCTTGTGCTGATATAATCAGTCCTTCAATCTCCGATTTCAGTCCAAACGATGCCAATCACTGATGGGTTAAAGTTTTGTCAACATCAGGATTTTTAGCTCTTTCTGGTTATTTTCCATACAGAGGCTTTTCTTGCCATTTCTTAGCCAGTTTCTGTAGCAGTTCTTTCTTTGCAGTTACTTTTACCTGCTTTGCTTTTTCTGTGTTTTCCATTTCAGCAGTAAATGGGACTTCTGAAATGTCTAGTCCATTACTGTATCTTTATGCATCTTTTGTAATAGAGTATGATCTTTTGATGCTTTCGTGTTTCAAAACGAGTTTGATCAGCCAATCATGTGATTCCCTTAGGTATGTAGATAATCCAATTGTTGCAGTTTTCAACGCGATATCTAACTGGATTAACCCACGTCCTCCTTCTTTCCTAGGGAGATATATTCTATCTGTATCTGCCTTAGAGTGATGCATTCTGTGCATGGTTAAGAATTTTCTAATTTTTGTATCGAGCCTACGGATCTCTCTGCTTGACCAATAGATGACATTGTAACTGTAGGTTACTACTGGTATGGCAAGCGTGTTTATGGCATCGATCCTATTCCTTGCATTCAATTCCGTTCTTAAGATTGCTCTTACTCTGCGGTAACATTCCTTCCTTATCCTTTCCCTCATTGTCAAGTGCTTGATTCCGTCTCCTTCACAAACACCTAGATATTTGTAAGTTTCCTCTTGATCAAGTTCTCTTATCACATTCCCCCGATCAAGATTAATGTCTGAACTTTTCAGCAGCTTTCCTCTGGTGAACGTTGCTTTGGCGCATTTATCTAGTCCAAATTCCATTTTAATGTCATCACTGTGGATAATAGCCCTTGCAATTGTTCATCATTTTTTGCAAATAGTTTCAGGTCATCCATGTAGAACAAGTGATTAAGGTTTTGTCATAGACTTTATATCCATGTTTTGTTTCATTGAGCTTTTTACTTAATGGTATAAGTGCGATGCAGAATAAAAGCGGTGATAAAGAGTCACCCTGAAAAATTCCACAATTAATATTAACTTCTCCTGCTTCCAGTGATTTTTTTTCACTATTCAAAAGGAGTGCCAATTTCCATGTCTTCATACTGAATGACAGGAACCTGCTGACAACGGGTGATATTTTTCCATTTCCTCTTCCTCCTCGTCCACCTCCTCCTTCTCCTCCTCCTCATTCTTCTTCTTCTTCTTCTTCTTCTTCTTCTTCTTCTTCTTCTTCTTCTTCTTCTTCTTCTTCTTCTTCTTCTTCTTCTTCTTCTTCTTCTTCTTCTTCGTCTTCTTTGCCCACTTATTCCTGAAATGGTCACGGAGGCAGAGTTTGAAACACGCCTTCGAGAGAGTCCTGTCAGAGACAGATGTCTCCAATTAATCCGGCTGTAAACCTAAGCGGGACCAGCCGAGCTCATTGATGTTATCCTATCATCTTTGTCAGGGTCTTACCCGAGTTCTTTTATCGGTTGGTTTTTCATTTAAAATCTGTCTAACAATTCTTTCCTTAGACATTTGATTCAGTGCTCTAATTTGCTGCCTTAAATGGAATATATTGAACTCGGCGGTATTTGAAATGAGAGCACAAACGACCAGAACAAGTACTTTTAGATGTTCTAATTCGCTACATTGAAAGGAATACGTTTCATTGAATAAGGATGTTTGCTTCTAGGTTGAGTCATGGCTAATATCATACATCATTGCTAAAAAATTAATATTGATTTATACGTGTAAAAATAGAGGCTAATTCAACTTTACCGTCATTTTCTCCCCACAATAAAAAAAAAATATTAAACAACTACTTTTGTTGTGGGTTTGATCAAATTAGAACTCTACATGCGCTTTGTTATTATTTCTTTCTAATTTTCCTGCCAAAATCTGTTTGATTTACCGTCATATTTGAACCCTCTGTAATACTATTAACTAGAAATTCTATTATCCTAAAATTCTATTATTCTAAATATTGACTGGAATTTTGACATTACACATGTTCTACTGGTTATTATATAGTTGTTTTTGTTGGTATTGATTATCTAAACCCTGATTGGATAGGCTTATGATCAAAGGCATTCCAATAGTAAGTGTACCATTTATTACATTCTGTATCACAGTTAACATCATCAAATGATTTTGTTTTACTAAACGGTAGGAGGTTATTTGAGAATTATTTTGCTGCTAATTATAGCAAGTCGAGTGCCCATGTAAATGCTTTTTTGTTGTCTTACTCGCTCAATATGAGTTTCGTTAGCCTAGAGTTTGCACCCAGCTCCTCTAAACGCCTAATATAAAGCCTGGTAAATAATCATAACACCTCAACACACGCGTATCCTCATTCAAAAAACACATCGACAAATGTAGAGACATGAACCAACATATTACCGTTACCATTAAAGCCAATGATAGAAATGTGGGCAACTTAAAAATTAAGGAAGCCTTGCTCATACTTCGACTGAACCTGCAAATAAATAATAGATTAGAACTCAGCACACAGTACTTGACATAAAAAAGACACACCCACATGCACACACACTAAACATCTCATACAAAAAAGAAAATTGATTTCGCGAAATACTATATTGGCAATTGACGCCATTCAAGCGGACAGCGAAGTAACCATCGAAAAACACTTGAAAACGACTCAAAAATGTTTAATCAAAATCAAAATTTTATCCCAAAGAGAGGAAATTAGAACGTTATCCACTGAAGGTTCCTTAAACCCTGATGAAGTGATTTTTAGTTCCCAAAATATTGGACAGATAAACGAACAACAACAAAACAAAGATTACCAGATAACTTTTAATTTTCGTTACCTCATCTTACAGTCCATTTTGCATTATTTCGTCTTCTATCTCTGTCAACGTTATAACATATAATTGTTTCTATTTTAGGCACAAGGCCAGCAATTATTTAGTGCATTACTGGTACGTTATAACATATAATATTTTGCCACATTATATGAAGACAAACTGCTTCATAATCTAATTGTTTGCGGCTTCTGTTTCTTGTTTTGAAAGGGAAAGAACCAAATGATTCAATTTCTTGAATTTAATTTCGTTTATTTTAATTCTTTTAACTTTTAATAACTAAACACCGTCATATTAATAAAATTTTAATTTATCTAAATTTTATTAAATGTATTTTTTTATATGAAACCAACAGTGATCGCTAATATCTAAATAAATAGCTATAAAACAACAGAAAAGAAATACTCGCACTATGTGACGGGGTCACAACGACTAGCAACGAGACAGACGTAATTTGCTGCTTGAATGCATTGAATACACAGACTTCGAAACTCACCAGTGTAAAACACAAGACTTTCCAATACAATGGTTCGTACCGAAAAATTAAAGTAAGCCAATGATGGCAGAGATGTCGTCCAAATGTATAACTGTTTTCAATTAGGGTGACTGGATATTATAACCACCTTCGTATGTGACATATTATATTGACACAGAAACGAGGTATAGCAGGTTCAAATCATAACTATATAAACGGCTTCGAAATTAATTTTCATATATATGGCCGAACATTATTGGAATCACTACTATTTACAAGCCGAGCAATGAAAATATAAACACATATGAAGAACAATCTGTTAAACCCTTTGTTCACCAAAATAACATGACATTGCCACCGGTTGTTTGACAGACGGTTGGTCATATCTTCTAAGAGGAACTAATATGGGTACTTTTATCCTGATGAACGAGCATCTAGCTCTGTAACACATACACACACGCATGCATATATATATATATATATGTATGTATGTGTGTGTGTGTGTGTGTATGTGTGTGTGTGTGTGTGTGTGTTTGTGTGTGTGTGTGTGTGTGTGTGTGTGTGTGTGTGTGTGTGTGTGTGTGTGTGAATGTGTGTATGTGTGCGTGTGTGTTTTGCATACACATATATATAGTCATAGATATATCTCTATAAATATTTATAAATGTACGAATATATACATATATATTTCTAAATACATACACACATATGTATGACTGTATATACATATGTAAGTCTATATGTATGTATGTAAATATGTATGTATGCATGTATGTATGCATATATGTATGTATCTATGTATGTATTATGTATGTATTATATATGTATGTATTATGTATGTATGTATGTATGTATGTATGCATGTATGTATGTATGTCAGTATGTATGTATGTGTGAATATGCATGTATGTATATATTATGTATGCATGTATGTAGAGAAGTACACATACACACAGCCAAATATCCTTAAAAGGCACGAACACGTACACGAGCATCCACGAAATCATGCTCTGGGGACACTACAGACAGCATGGTGCCGTGCTGAAGCAGCAAGCACAGAGAACCATATATGTACTCATTGATTTAAATAACTGATTTAGTTATTATTACCGCTTCAATACTTATTGTTATCAGTCTCGTCTGACCATGCTGACTCATAGATTGGCGTCTGCTGTATAAGGATTGACCAACAATAAAAATGGCCGTCTCCAACGAATTATCATTTTCGTGTTGATGAAAGGAATACCGGCATACATCATTATTGCTACCATTATATCAGTTACACGAGACAGAAACTAATATACGATTGAATATTTCCATATGTATATCCTATCTATTCATCTATCTGTTTGTCTATCGATATACATATACACAAGCACACACACAAATACACACATACACATACAAATACACACACACATAAAAACTTACAGACACACATATATATGTATATAAGCATATATATCTATCGGTATAAATACACACACACATATATATATATATAAATATATATATGTGTGTGTGTATTTATACCGATAGATATATATGCTTATATACATATATATGTGTGTGTGTGTGTGTGTGTGTGTGTATTTATACCGATAGATATCGTCCTAGTTGTAGATTAATTAACCCTGCTAAGACTGATATTGGTCTTGCCAGCAAAAAAATTTTAAATAATATAAATACACACGTTAGAAGTAAATCTAAATTACTCCAATGGATAAATAGCTCTTCCGTAGTACATTGGTTTAATAATATTAAAAACAAAAATAGTCCTAGATTCACCCAATTTGACACTGTAGATTTCTACCCATCTATCACTCAGACCCTTTTAGCGAAAGCTTTAAATTTCGCTAGAAGGTTTACTAATATCTCCGATATTGAAGAGAATGTCATCTTGCACGCTAGAAACACTCTACTCTTTACTGATAATGACACTTGGGTAAAAATATCTAACCCAGAGAGCCCATTCGATGTCTCAATGGGCTCTTATGACAGTGCTGATGTTTGTGATTTGGTCGGCCTATTCCTCCTACATACACTTAAAGAAAGAATTCCTAACCATATTTTTGGGCTTTATCGCGACGATGGTCTAATACTTTCCCATACCACCATAGGCCATAACTTAGATAGATTAAGGAAAGACTTAATAAAAACCTTCGCTAGTTTTAATCTTAAAATTACTATTGACACTAACCTTTCCAATGTAGATTTCCTAGATATAAACCTAAATTTGCCTACTGCCTCTTATAAACCATACCATAAACCTAATGAAAACTTAAAATATATAAATAAAGGCTCTTGCCATCCTCCTATAGTTTTTAAAAACCCTATCCCTAATATTAGCCGTAGGATCTCCACCCTCTCTTCCTCAGAAGCTATTTTTAATAAGGCATCCACCTACTATAATAAAGCCTTCCAAAATAGCGGTTTTAGCGAACCGATTAAATACATACCCAACTATACTAACTCTATTAAACATAAAAGCAGGAAAAGAAAAGTAATCTGGTTCACACCCCCCTACTCTCTAGCAGTTAAAACTAATGTAGGCAAAAAATTCCTAGAGCTCCTAGATAAACATTTCCCTAGAACACATAGATACTATAAGATCTTTAACAGAAACTGTGTCATAATTAGCTATTCCTGCGGTCCCCCTATTAAGTCCTATATCATCAACAAAAAATCACCCAGAGAAAATCAAAATTGCTCCTGTAGAATCAAAAGTAAATGCCCATTACAAGGTAAATGCAACACCAAAGCCATTGTATATGCGGCTAAAGTGACAACCATCAGCAACAACCATCCAGCCACCAGTGAACGATATGTGGGTATGACGCAAGACAAATTCAAAACGCGTTATTACTCACATGTCGCATCCTTTCCACATCCAGAAAAAAAGATTTACAACAGCTCTGGCTAGCAGAATTTGGGATTTGAAAGACCAAGGCATCCAATATAAATTGGATTGGTCAATTTTGAACCAAACTAAAGAATATACAAGAGGAACAAGAAAATGCACGCTCTGCATAAGTGAAAAATATTGGATCTTGCAGGCATAATCTTAAATCACCAAAGACCTGCCCGAACACAAAGACGGAAATTTTCACCAATTGCCCACACATAAAATCACACCTGCTTTCCAGCTCATATAAACTTAACACATTTTCAGATACTTATCCTCCATAAACTCTTATTATTCTCTTTATAACTACCCTTTCTGATTTACTTTCATTTTTATCCTTATTATTAATTTCATTTTTATTTTTATTTTTTATTTTATATATTTTTTTAATTTTTACATCACATCCACCAATACCCCCCTCCTTTATTCTCCGATTCACTTACATAATATCTTCACTTTCCACTGTTTACTTCCCTATTTTCTTCACTAACTGATTACAATAGTCACTTGCGTTTTCCACTCCAGATATTTTTTATTTTTATTTTTTATTTTTTTGCAGCCTATCTTATAATTTTATATTTGTACTTACTTTTTTATACCCCGTATCTATGTGTCTGAACGCCTTAATGTGTGTACACTTTCTATATATGTATACGAGCGCCTAAGTATGTGCGCGCGCGTGCGTGTATATATATATATATGTATGTGTATGTGTATGTGTCTTTATATCCGTGTTTTTACATCTGTGTTTTTTGTTTTTGTTTTTTTCTTCTTCCTTTTTTTTACATCCTCATTTTTATGCGTGTGCATACAAACGGGTCAATACGCGTGAGTGTAAGTATGTGTGTGTGTGTGTGTGTGTGTGTGTACGTATCGAATGTATGGATGTGTAAGTGTGCATGTGCATTTAAGCATGTATATTTTTGGTTTTTTTTGTGTGTGTGTGTGTGCGAGTGTGTATACAGTCGCGTGCGTGCGCGTGATTAGATATACATGGGGCGAGGCGTATATTCGTATTTACGTGTATCATGTGTATGTAGATGTACTTGCATACGCTTTTGTCTGCACGTTTTTTGCGTTTATATATATATATTTCTTATAGATATACGTTTCTTGTAGATATACGTGTGTGTGTATGCGTGTACCTTGTTAGTCTTCTTTTCTTTAATTTTTTCTTTCTAAATTATTGTTCCATGTTTATAAATATATCGAGAACGATACTTTCTTTTAATTATTACACTCCCTTACCTCTTTTACTTCCGCATATAAGTGTACGTGTGTGTGGGTGTGTTTATACGCGTGCCTTCATATTCTTATGATGTATCTATTACCCTATTTTTTCCGTGTACCTGCCAAACAGAAAACCACATCATATCTGTCTGTAGTTTACAGACACACAGAAACATTTGCCCTAAAATATATATTTACGGACACTTTTTCACTATACGTATACATTTGTGCATACACATATATGCACATCTGTGAGCGTATATACATACATATACACACACCTAACTATATTTTTTGAAAGATTTTTATATATTTCATATAATTCATTTGTCTATATTTTTTTTGCTTTTCTTGATGAGACTTTCCAAGTATTTAGCCATGTTTTATATTGCCTCGTCTGACGAACGAATGAAGACGTTTCGTTCGTATTCGCCTCATTCGGGAAACCTCTGGTAATGAGGTAATTATATTGTATTGATTTTTATACATTATATATATATATATATATATATATATATATATATATATATATATATAAACAAACATAAATTATCGAGATTCGCATTTCGGCCTACGAAATAACGAAAAACAACCTCCGAGATGTGCGGCAAGTGCTCAATGATTCAGAAGAACCAGAGCTATAACAACCGTTAAAGGCCAAACACACAGAGACGATGGTTAAACAATCATTCGCATAGCCAAAAAAACGATCAAGTAATTCGGGTATTGAAAATTTACCCGAACCCCTGGAAGGTTGGTAAAATCCAGTATATGGGTTTCTGCGGCTCCTAAATCAAGTACCGTCCGCTTACATATATAATATCAGGCTTCTGGTAAGATGATTAAACAAGGAAGCCACTTTCTCAACAGGTTTTAGTTCAATGTTAATACAAGGACTGACTATTATATATATATATATATATATATAGACAGAGAGAGAGAGAGAGAGAGAGAGAGAGAGAGAGAGAGAGAGAGAGAGAGAGAGAGAGAGAGAAGGATAAAAAGGACGATTGATTATTCCTTCATTGCATTTATTGATAGGTGACGCGCGTTTCGCCACTGATCAGCTCAAGGTTCGATCTATATCGATCTTACCCGACTCAATAATCTGCAGCTCGACGGACCTTCCTGAAATGCTATAAGAAAATGAAATACATGCTATGTGATAAAGTCAGATATTCAAGAGTTTGACAAAATGAGTTGTTTTGATTGGTGGGAAGGGTCAAGGCGATGTACTGGCCTGTAGTGTATATGGGGGTGGGTGTGATGGTGAGATGTTGGTGACGATGGGTGGATGAGATGGGCTGTGGTGTGGTGGTGGTTGATTGGCCTTGGCGTGTAGAGTATGTGGGGGTGTGGATGTCATGATATGGTGGTGGTTATGGTTGCTTAGTGGGATGGGCTGTGGTATGAGATTAGTGGGTTGTCAGTAGACGGGTTGGCGTGTGTGTGGGGGTGTGGTATTGGTGCCGCTGTCTATGGTAGTGGCGTTTGTGGTGGTGTGGCGGATGTATTGGTGGCGTCAAGGTCATTACCCATATACATAGCTCGTCGGTCATTGTCTGGCAGATGCTTTGTATATACTTATACGCACACACATATATAGGTATATATGTGCACGCATATTGTTGTATAAACACACGCACCACACAACACATACGTATATCCCTGCCCACACACATCGACACACGGTCACAGGCGGCTATTTGTATATGTACACACATGTATGTGCGTGTGCGCGTGCGGACACGAATATGGAGAGTGTGGGGAGTATCGTTGGGGGTGGCGAACGACGGAGATGGGGGAAAGGTGACAAGCAATTTAGAAGGTGTTTTACATACATACGTACACATACATATGCCCATACATACATATGGGTATGGGCACCTGGAAGCACACTCACGTATACAAAATATACACATACTCACTCACACACACGTATACTCTCGCACATATATACACACACATACACACACACATATAGTCAGATTCACCCATATACCTATATGTAGACGTGCACATATACACACATACATACACATACGTATAGACACACACACATACAGCTACGCATACGCATACACATATATATGTATATAGATACGTACCCACACATACACACATGTATACACCTGCGCTCACATACACACACACACACATACAAAACTATGCGTACACGCACGCACACTCATACGTCCGTATGTGTAAGAATACTTACACACCGACACACACGCTATTGTTGGTTGGGGAGTGGGGGTGTGCGTTGTTGGTGTTGGTGAAGTATGGAGTTGTGTTTTGTGGTGATGGTGGTGGAGTTGTGAGGGACAAAAGTATATATATACACAGGATCGAATACTGGTTAGAAGGTGTTTATGGACGTACGGCGATGTGGGTTGTGGACATGGTGATGGTGGTGGTGCCGGGGTGATGTGATCGACAAGATGATTGCATGAGCAGAGGTTACGGTGTGTTATAGGGTAAGGCAGACGGGGGGTGGGGGGTCTATAATACAGTCGATCTGGGAGCGAGGGGTGATATGTGTTGATGATGTTAATGATAATGATTGTTGAGGTATTTGGATGTATCTAGTGGTGGCTGTGGTTGTGCGTGCGTGCGACAGTACAATTACAGGGTCAAGTTTAGCGTGGGTTGGAGGTTAGGGTAGACGAGGGAACATGGGGGGATGAGCTTGTAGGCAGGCGTGTATGGTAGGCATATGGCGATGTGTGGTGTGGTGGTGGTGGCGATGGTGTGATATGATCGACATTGTATTTACAAGGTCCCTTGTCATTGTGCATTGCAAGATAGAATGTATCATAGTATACCGATCTAATACAATGTTGCAACGATGAGGTGTGTATGTTGATGTGAATGTTGGTGGTGATGATGGTGATGCCTGCGGCATGATATACAAATGCGCGCTTAGAAATGGTTACATGGAGTACAATACAATAAGTTCATTGAAGTGGGCGATGCTGAGACGGGGTATATGTGGTTATTAATATGGTGTGTCGAGTTTAGTGTGATTTTTGGTGTGGGTTATGTATACGGCATGATATACAAAATACGGGCTTACATATGATTAAATGCAATGCAATGAAATAAGATAAAGTGAAGTTAGATTAGAATTAAAGTTCGTTGAGATGGGCGATGGTAACACGGGGCAGACGTGGTTATTATTATGGTGGGTCATGGTTAGTGCGTGGTCCTCCCGCGAAAGTTTGTGCAGAAAAGGTGTGCATCCTAGTGTGTCTGCAATTGACAATTATGTCTGACCTATAGTTTATGGCGGAATCAAGTTTAATTATTTCCGCCGCCTCGGCTGGGCATAATCTGCAGTGGTTCTGTCACTGGGGATGTATTCCACGCGTTTTTTTTACTTACCACGAAATCTGGGGTTCAATATTCTTGTCCTTGAGGTCCCAGATCAGGTCGGCCAGTTTTGTTTGGGGTCGTTTCGATCTATGTTTGAAGGAGCTACTGTGGTGATACCAGCGCTCCTTAAACGTAGTGGATGTCGCACCTATATATGAGTACTCCTTATTGCCGGCTGTGACATCGCACCGGTAAACAATATTCTTAACGAGGCACTCCCCGTTTAGTGGGCATTCGTCTCGTGTGTGTGTGTATGTGTGTGTGTATGTGTGTGTGTATTAATCTCCCGAGTCTAACAATTAACCAGTTATTTTTTTTTAGATAATTCTATTGACTGATTAATTGCTTAAGTTTATTTTAAAAACTACCCGATCGAGAGCATAATTCGATTTGTGCTGGTTTTGCAATTTTTGCATTGATTTACACATACTGAATTCATTTGCCAAAATTTGTCGTTTTCTCTCCTGTAGAGTTATACATTTGCTTTCAAAACACCGTGAGATTCAAAATACTGGCGCAGAACAAGATACCTGTTGAGAAATTGATATCCATGTTCGATCATTATACCAAAAGATTGTTTTTTTTAAGCAGACAATATTATTGATTTAGGTGTCGCAGAAAACCAGTACTGGATTATACCATCATGTCCAAGGGTCCGGGTAAATATTTCATATATTTATTTTGTTTGACCCTTTTAGCTTGCTTCGTTTATTTAGCTTAGGTGGTTGCTAGCTTCTTAACCTCCGTCTCAGTTTGTATGGCCTTTATAACATATGTTTATTGCTCTCGTCTCTTGTGCTCCATGGAGCGCTTGCCAACGCAAATCACAAATTACGTTTCGCTTATTTCTCCCCGCCGAAATACGAATGTCGCTGAGTTTATATTTGTATATATATATAAATATATATATATATATATATATATATATATATATATATATATATATATATATATATATATATATATATATATATATATATATATATATATATATATATCGTTTCTGGATTTGTTTAGCAAGATTCTTTATCTGAAAACGTGTGTTGAGACCGATACTGTTATACTTTGGTAGGGTCATGTTGCCAATTAGAAACACATGCACCAGATGCTTTCACTTCAATTTATTATAATAAATTTATAAATTTAGGAATTTATAAATTTCCGGTTGGTTGGTTGGTTCTACAACCAGATGATTGTTTATATATTGCCAATGTTCTTTCGTCACACATTATGTGACATCTGCAGTGACTGGGGATTCTTTTCTTTGTTTTTCTGCCTCTCCTTTGTTCTGTCCTAGCCCATCTTGTTTTTGTGTGTGTGTTGTGTGCTTAGTTTGAGCTTGTGTTACATCCGGGTGTCTGTGTGTGTTTATATTCGTTTATTTATTTGTTTATTTACATGTTACTGGTTGGTTGTTAGTTCTATGTGCGTGTCTGTTTTCATTTTGTCCTTAATTGTAAGTTGTGATGTTGCTGTTCCATTCATGTTTTCTATTTAATTTTGGTTGGAGTTCATTTATGTTTATTGCCTCTGTGATTTGTCTAAACATTGCGTCTTTTCTGTGTGTAGATTCTATTTTTATTTCTATGTTCTCTAATTTACGATTATGTTCTATTTTAGCATGTTGGTAGAGTACAGATGATTCTTTACTATCTTGAAGGTCTCGCCAGTGTTCATTTGTCCGTTCCCCTATACTACGAGCTGTCTCACCTATGTACACTATATTTTTATCTCTACCTTGTCCTTCAGTACATCTTATGCTATATACTACATTTCTAGTTTTACGGTTAATTTGGGGGCTTAATTTACAGAGTATGCATTTCTTATCTATACAGGAAGGTCTTTGAAAAAGGTATGTATGACTAATAAGTGTTTTTATGGAGGTACCTGGTTTTTCTACTATCTTAATATTTATGTTTATGTTTATCTAGGGCCCTTCTGAATGTGTAAGCTAATTCACCTCTAGGGGTTGTATCGAGAAACATTACACTCTGGTATTTATTGCTATCATACCATGAGTTTATTCTATTAGCCTTATTCCTAGTTCTTTCTATTCTATTCCAAAATGTGCTCCTTTCCAAGGGGTAGGTTCCATTTGTGTCATTATTTACCATTTTTTTCCCATTTGGTTCAGGCTCCTCTATATACTCTGATTTTATCTCTATGATTGTAACCAGAGAACTGCATACGGTGGATGAAGTGTTGTATGTGTCTCTCTAGTTCTTTGGGGTTGCACCAAATCCGCAATCAGTATGTTGATTTTGGTATGGTCCGAAACAGCTGAGTTACGGTGGATCAGATATTTGGAAGTCATGGGGTGGCATAATGGGAATGGAGGATTTGTTTTTGTTATTAATGGTATCTAACCAGAGCTCTGTGTCTAGTACAGGTAATCGATGGTTGGGGTGTTTGCTTGGGTAGTCTATAGTAACTCTAATACTCTGGTGGATTGAGTTAGCTATTTGCTGGATGCTTTCCATTGTGGTTTTTCTCTAATTCCTGACTGTTCTCTAGTGGGGGTGTTTTTTACTACGTTGTATATATCATCAACGTAGCGGGAGTACATTATCAGGGTTAAGGGGTCTTCTAATTATTCTTTGAGATTATGTTTAAGTCTACTGTCCCACCATACCATGAATAGGTTAGCTATGTCGCCTGCAATGCTAACACCAATGGCTGCTCCCTCCTCTTCGGCATATGTTTTTCCATTAAATTTGAACATATCTTCCTTAAGGGTTAATTTTATGCTGGACCCCACCGCATTTGCAATCATTTTCTTTAGTACATCGTGGTTTTCGGGGGTCCGTATGGCTCTGGTCCACCTCTTCCATCTATCTGTGTGGGTTTTCTTGGCTATTGAGGTAATGGTAGGTGGTCTGCCTCTTGCTTGTCTTGTAGGGCACAGGTTGCTAAGGCCATATGTATCTAGATAATTATTACTATAGGTAAGTTTAAGTAGGAGTCCCAGCTCACTGGTATCAATCCCACGGAATTCAACATTGCTCTCACTGATCATTTCTACGCATTTCTCCACAGCAGGGACACAACATCCATACTACCTATTATGCAGTTGGTTAGATCCCTAGAACGGTTACTCTCGCTGATTCTGCTGGGGATGTCCTCCGTGCTGTCACATACATCTGGGGACATTTCAATGATGGGGCGTATGATCAGGGAGAGGAAGTAGGAAAGTCTATAGTTACTAGCAATGTTAGCTCCACAGACTGGCCGTGTTGGTGGTCCTGTGACAGGATCACTGCTCGTTGTATGGTCTTCTCGAAGCCCATACAAGGCTGGCACGTCATTGTTCCAGGCCTGGAAGTTGTTGGCAGTCCTTTTGTTGGGCTGCATTATATTTGTCCACATCATCATATGGGCATTGAGGGCTTTTTCCCTATCCTCATGTTCTTGTAGTGTTACTTCTCTTGTGTTAGTGATGTGGGGGTTGCATTGCCTGGATGTAGTTTGGCAGACTGTCAATCGACATTCTGCCAGACTTGTCTGTTGGAAAGCATGCTATCTCTCCACTACACGAGCGCTGCATGAGCTTATGCAAGCCATTTGCAGATTTTTCTCCCAGTTGATGGGCCTCTATTCTATTATGCTTCTTACTATACTGTTCTATAATATTTCTAAGTTTAGATCTAGCTATACTAATTGTGTTTTTGTTTGTTCATCGACCTGCGACGGCAATTGCGTGCGTTTGTTAAAAGTTAAATTCGTGGCATGGACTCGTCGCAGGTCGAACGACTTATCGGAAGAATTATAAAAAGTAGAGTTCCAGGCTGCTGCTTTATGTGTACTAATGCAATTGTTATTGTTAGTTGTGTTGTTTCTATTTCTATTTCAACCAATAGCCTCGTGGTTGTTTCTATGTCTCTCATTATTACTCCTGTCTCTTTCCTCTGGCTCATTGTTATTATCTACTCTATTTTGTGTGTTTGTGTGTTCGTGCTGTTATTTTCTCTGTCCATAGTCTCCCTTCACCTTTCAATCCTATTACCTTCCCTTATTAATGTGCTACTGTCATTACCTGTTTTCTGTGTCTGTGTGCTTGTTAAGATTGTGTTTGTGGTGAGAGACATTGTATGTGTGTGTACTGTTGTTGTTGTTGTTGATGTGTGCTGTTGTTGATGTGTGTTGTTGTTGTTGATGTGTGCTGTTGTTGATGGGTGTTGTTGTTGTTGTCTCCCTGTATGTTATTATTGTTGTGTGTGTTGTTATTGTTGTTTGTGTCTGCGTGTCTGTTGTTGTTGGGATGTGTGTTGTATATGTGTGTGTGTGTGTGCGTATGTTGTTACTTTTGTTTTTGTTTTTGAGGCTCCAACGTAATTTTGTAAATGATTTTTCTATTTCTGACAAGCATTTAATCATATTTACCTTATTATATGTGGCATACTTAGGTGCTAGTTGTAATACTGATAATTCATCAGAGTCGACCGTAGTGTTGCCGTATATATTTGGGTTGTTGTTGTTGAATTCATCTGTTAATGAGATGTCGGCCATATTTATACCGTCAATTTTGTCGGGATATTTATTGATATTCTCTAAAGTATCGTGATTTAGTTTTATCTGTTTGAGCCACTTTAGTTTCTTGTTAAAGTGCTTATCATATTCTTGAACAATGTATTTTTCTTCAGGACATATAAGGTTTATAAATATTAATTGTTCTCTTGGTGTGTTGATCTTAGTTATATCTTGTATTAGGTTACGCTTATGTTTTTCTTGATGACATAATTCTCTATAAATCTTCGTTTTTATGTTTAGAATTAGTGTTCGTTTTAGCCTATCTCCTTGCTTTTTGGTGAGCTTTTAACAAACGCACGCAATTGCCGGCGCAGGTCGATGAACAAACAGAAGCACAATTTAGTATAGCTAGATCTAAACTTAGAAATATTATAGAACAGTATAGCAAGAAGCATAATAGAATAGATGCCCAGCAACTGGGAGAAAAATCTGCAAATGGCTTGCGTAAGCTCATGCAGCGCTCGCTTAATGGAGAGATAGCATGCTTTCCAACAGACAAGTCTGGCAGAATGTCGGTTGACAGTCTGCCAAACTACATCCAGGCAATGCAACCCCACATCACTAACACAAGAGGAGTAACACCACAAGAGCATGAGGATAGGGAAAAAGCCCTCAATGCCCATATGATGATGTGGACAAATATAATGCAGTCCAACAAAAGGACTGCCAAGAACTTCCAGGCCTAGAACAATGACGTGCCAGCGTTGTATGGGCTACGAAAAGACCATACAAAGGGCAGTGACCCTGTCACAGGACCACCAACACGGCCAGTCTGTGGTACTAACATTGCTAGTAACTACAGACTTTCCTACTTCCTCTCCCTGATCATACGCCCCATCATTGAAATGTCCCCAGATGTATGTGACAGCACGGAGGACATCCCCAGCAGAATCGGCAAGAGTAACCGATCGAGGGACCTAACAAACTGCATAATAGGGAGTATGGATGTTGTGTCCCAGTATCCATCTATTGACGTGGATTTTGCTGGGGAGAAATGCGTAGAAATGATCAGTGAGAGCAATGTTGAATTCCGTGGGATTGATACCAGTGAGCTGGGACTCCTACTTAAACTTACCTATAGTAATAATTATCTAGATACATATGGCCTTAGCAACCCGTGCCCTACAAGACCAGCAAGAGGCAGACCACCTAACATTACCTCAATAGCCAAGAAAACCCACACAGATAGATGGAACGGGTGGACCAGAGCCATACGGACCCCCGAAAACCACGGTGAAATAATGAAAGTGATTGCACATGCGGAGGGGGCCAGCATAAAATTAACCCTTAAGGAAGATATGTTCAAATTTAATGGAAAAACATATGCCGAAGAGGAGGGAGCAGCCATTTGTGTTAGCATTGCAGCCGACATAGCTAACCTATTCATGGTATGGTGGGACAGTAGAATTAAACTTAAACTTAAAGAACAATTAGAAGACCCCTTAACCCTGATAATGTACTCCCGCTTCGTTGATGATTTAAACATCGTAGTGAAAACAGAGAACAGTCAGGAATTAGAGAAAAACCACAATGGAAAGCATCCAGCAAATAGCTAACTCCATCCACCAGAGTATTAGAGTTACTATAGACTACCCAAGCAAACACCCCAACCATCGATTACCCGTACTAGACACAGAACTCTGGTTAGATACCATTAATAACAAAAAACAAATCCACCATTCCCATTATGCCAAACCCAAGACTTCCAAATATCTGATCCACCGTAATTCAGCTGTTTCGGACCATACCAAAATCAACATACTGATTGCGGATTTGGTACGGATGATGAGAAACGTGTCCCGCATGTTCAACCCTAAAGAACTAGAGAGACACATACAACACTTCATCCACCGTATGCAGTTCTCTGGTTACAATCATAGAGATAAAAATCAGAGTATATAGAGGAGCCAGAACCAAATGGGAAAAAATGGTAAATAATGACACAAATGGAACCTGCCCCTTGTATAGGAGCAAATTTTGGAATAGAATAGAAAGAACTCGGAATAAGGCTAATAGAATAAACTCATGGTATGATAGCAATAAATACCAGAGTGTAATCTTCATCGATACAAACCCTAGAGGTGAATTAGTTTACAAATTTAGAAGGGCCCTAGATAAACATAAACTCAATATTAAGATAGTAGAAAGACCAAGTACCTCCATAAAAACACTTATTAGTCATACATACCCTTTTCAAAGACCTCCCTGTATAGATAATAAATGTATAATCTGTAAATTAAGCCCCCATATTAACTGTAAAACTAGAAATGTAGTATATAGCATAAGATGTACTGAAGGACAATGTAGAGATAAAAATATAGTATACATAGGTGAGACAGCTCGTAGTATAGGGGAACGGATAAATGAACACTGGCGAGCACTTCAAGATAGTAAAGAATCATCTGTACTCTACCAACATGCTAAAATAGAACATAAGGGTAAATTAGAGAAAATAGAAATAAAAATAGAATCTACACACAGAAAAGACGAAATGTTTAGACAAATCACAGAGGCAATAGACATAAATGAACTCCAACCAAAATTAAATAGAAAACATGAATGGAACACAACATCACAACTCACGACTAAGGACAAAATGAAAACACACACGCACATGGAACAAACAAGCAACCAGTAACATATAAATAAACAAATAAATATACCAATATAAACACACACAGACACCCGGATGTAACACATGCGCAAACTAAGCACACAACACACACAGAAAAACAAGATGGCGTAGGACAGAACAAAGGAGAGGCAGAAAAACAAAGAAAAGAATCCCCAGTCACTGAAGATGTCACAGAATGTGAGATGAAAGAACTTTGACAATATATAAACAATCATCTGGTTGCGGAACCAACCAACCAACCGGAAATTTATAAATTCCTAAATTTATAAATTTATTATAATAAATTGAAGTGAAAGCAACTGGTGCGTGTGTTTCTTATTGGCAACATGACCCTCCCAAAGTATAACAATATGTATATATATATATATATATATATATATATATAGAGAGAGAGAGAGAGAGAGAGAGAGAGAGGGGGGGAGAGAGACAGAGAAAGAGACATACATATATGTATACATGCATACACACACTGTGATTATCAGCTGTCCAAAAGTGTCATAATGGTAATATTTCCCAATGCAACATGATTTTGTTGTTACACCAATATACAATGTCATTCGGAGAAAATATTACCCTAGTATAAATAGTGGGAATACCTCTGTTATTGAATATATACATATCAACGTAATCAATATTCGTGAAACATCCCATTTAAAACATCTGTGAATTGCAAACATGGTAGTTCTGAGTGAGTAGCCTGGAAGAGAAAAAGTAAAATCATATACCTATACTCCACTGTCGTCGTGATCATTATTTCCAAAATTTGTGAGAAAGTGAAGATATACGGACAACTATGACTAAACCTTCCGCTTCCATGCCAAGTTTAGCATTTTTACTTAAATCGATAATTATTGGTGTAATTTGCTACGTTAATTTGCTCCTGTATCGATTTAGAGAAATTTGATTTTCAGGCAAAGAAATTGCTCGGCTAAGACTTTTACAAATATAATATTTTAGTGAAGTAATAACAATGCAACGTGTGTTGGACGCCATGTGGTTTCGACAAAGAAATGGCCTGTATACTTTATGATCAATGTCTCTTCTGGTTTCAATGTATTTTTTCCTTGTGAAATAATAAGTTATTCTAATATTGGTGTTCCAATGATTTGAAATACTTAATATTTCATCGTTCATTCTTGAAGCCATGTTAAGGTGATGGTTATATGAGTTAGACTAACTTATTTTAGTCTGACTTATACTCCCCTAAATTGAGGTTTTAGCATAATATGTTAAACTAATATGTTAAGTTGCTTCGATATGTGATATCTTATCGGCATATTTTATCCATTCATTGAAATGTCTAAGTATTAGAGACAGAATCTTGAATTGTACTGGAATTCCCTGCCACTTTTATATATTCGTAAATATGGTAAATATCCCTTCTTTTATACAGTTGTTATTGAAGACGACTACTTTCGGGTTTCAATTTCTTTGTTAGAATCTGATACTTTATCATATAGCTTCTAAGTTCATTTGAAAAAAAAAAAAATTCCTCAATCCATCCATTTTATCAACGTTTCCAGACGTTCACAGACCCTTCAACTGGAGTGCTATCTGTCTATTTTTATTGCCTCCTGTGTTATATGCTATGTATTTTATGAAATTATATGCAATTCTTATTTCGCCATTACTCTATGTCTTTCCTACTAGAATTTAAATCTTAAATGTGATCGTTAGTCTCAAACGTCACTGACCAGGTATCCAGGACCTGTGTGTATTGTTTGTATGGCTGGAATTATGCTGGATATTTATTTCAGCAGGAAGTTCTGGTGTAATTATTGCTTCCGTGCTTACTCACATTTTTGTTTTTGATATTCTGTATAATATAGAAGGACTACCTGTTATGTTACCCTTTCTGTCTTTGTTTTGTGGTGAAGGGTGGAGTTGTGTTACAATTGCGCGTTATTGTAAAGCATGTGCAGTCTGCATGAATGTGTTTTACTTGTAAAATTTCCTGTCGCGAATTTAACAACTTCCATTTTTGCAGGTAAATTTATAAATCTCATTGGACATTAGCAGCTTGTTCTCGATATTGTATTATTGTACACAAATTATAATAACATTGATCTACTTCAAGCTATGACAGAAGAGAAGAACAATCCTATTCCGATAACATCTAGCAGTGTAAAAGTCATAAGTCTATTACTAATCTTTGTGTGACCGAGAGCAAGGCTCCTTGAATCTTCAACTATCAGTCGAGTCTCAACAAGGAGCTTAAGTACACAATGTTTTCTTTGTGATATGTAATTTTTTTCTAAGGGGGCAATGTGTAATGAGATGTGTATTTGTTTAAGATACCTGTCAGTTTTAGTGGTAACGAGCCTTATGACAAATGGAATTATTTGATGTTGTTATATCATATTGGCCACATTCGTGTACATTCGATGTCTACGTCAGTATATTCTGTTACTTTTTCAATTTCGTCAATGGCTAATCTGTGGACTCCTACGATGTTATCACCAATAATCTGCCATCCATGTATTTTTCTGAAGCATTACTATAATATCATGTATTGAATGGCCAGTAAGGGTACACACCGAACATAACATGTTTTCTATAATGTTTTTTATTCACATGAACAACAACACTAACAATAAGAACAGCAAAAATGAAGGTGAAAACAACAACGATAACACCATTAACAACAACGACAACACCAAAAACATTAACATCACCAACAACAATGTTACTAGCAACACAGACAACAAAAACTCTTTGATTGCTGCTGCAGCAAAAAAGGCCATGCTTTAGCATAGACCAAAAAGAGAAGCATTTGGCCCAGGCATGGAAGCTCATTAAACAAGAGCAAAACTGGGCCAACTTAACCATCCCGGTAATGAGTAGAGAAGCGGTGGAAAGGAGAACGGTGGCCTTTAGACGGTGGCATTTCAGTGCAGACAAAAAAAGCGGCGAACACTCCCAGAGCTGAAATTGTAGCTACGCTGAGATCGCGGAGATGACACCGAGTATATAGTGAGGGGCAGACAATACGGCACCATTTCGGTGCTGTTTAAGTGAAACACTTGGTGACCATTTGCAGAACCAGCAAGGTAATTTTTTACCCCTACTACATGTCAAAATGAACTGTAAGAATCCGCATTCCCAGTATTTTGGTCACAGCGATGCTTGATTGTGGATGGGACGATCAAAGCGACTAGAACAGCAAGGAAGGATTGGTATGTGGATGACCTGAAGATTAAGCCTGAGAACCTGAGAAAATTCCCGGACCACATCTGTCTCCAAAATGGGAGGGCTCTGCAGGAAATGACTGAGG
Organism: Eledone cirrhosa; assembly: GCA_964016885.1. Classification (NCBI taxonomy): domain Eukaryota; kingdom Metazoa; phylum Mollusca; class Cephalopoda; order Octopoda; family Eledonidae; genus Eledone; species Eledone cirrhosa. The sequence continues at coordinate 292,408,293 of OZ024743.1, forward strand.
TAAATGACCGCACTTCGTCTGTGGCAAAACAACATATTTGCTAGCCTTCTGCCCTCATCTAAAACATGAAAGGGATCGTAAACCCCCACAGTTGCCGATACTGGGGCGGGGACTCCTACCAACACCACCAGCAGCAAGACGAAAAACAACCACAACAAACAAGAACAAAAAACACAAACATCTGATATCGTAGACAACGCACCCACAACAAACACGAACACATCCAAAACAACACCATCTCAATCACAATGTCATTCGACACCTACAAAGGGATTGGTGAGGTAAGTAAACCTTTTTTCTCTCTTTTAGCCTGCCAGCATGGCCATCCTAAGAGTAGGATGTTTAAATGTTCGTGGCTTGAGTCGTCCTAGAAGCAAGAGCACCTGCTAAACGACCTCAGGACACCTGATATGTATGTGGCTGCCTTTACCGAGACCAGGAATTCCGACACTCGGGCATTAGTCCCCATTTTCGACAATAATCGCATATTCGCATCTCTTAGTAATATTATAATAAACATTTAAAATAACGTTACATCCAACCGCCATACACTTCTCTCACAATAATATATATATATCTTGATCATCATCGCTTTTTAGCTGTTTTTTTTTAAACCTTTGCACTTAGTATAGTGATTTTATGTATTAGATGTTCCTAATGTTATTATGTGTGAACTATTATTAACCGTATTAATAAACTCCGAAGAATCTTGTTCGGAATTACAAATCAGATGTTACATTATAACTCACTGTACGTATCTCTACACAAGTAGAAAAGTTTGTAAGTTTAAAAATGCTTTAAATCTTTGGTGTTATTTAAACTTTTAATGTATAACAGCTCCGCATGACCCCACTGCATTAAGCTATAAATCACCCTGTAAATAAGTATAACTGCTGCTATTAATATTATAACTATCATTAATACTACTATTATATATATATATATATATGCGTGTGTGTGTGTGTATAGGCGATTGATTTAACATTACAGAGGATCACACGTTTAAACTGAGTGTATATACAAAGAGAAATGTAATAAGAAATTCCAATAACGTCATTATATATTTTTATATACATCTTTTATACTTAAGACATGCGCAGGTTTGTGCCTGTATATATGTATATATATATATTCTAATGCTTACCTCTTGTTAACTGACATTGCGCATCAAATTTTATCTGTATTTCTTTTTATCTATGTATTCAACTACATCTCTCTCTCTCTCTCTCTCTCTCTCTCTCTCTCTCTCTCTCTCTCTCTCTCTCTCTCTCTTCATACATATATAGGAAGATAGATAGCTTATTTGTAGATATATTCCACTATTAACCGGATATATATACAAAGATCAGACAAGGTGGAATGTCTCATTTCATCAAACATAATTTTCATAAAGTTTTCTCATTATTAGTCTATCATATATTTACTATATTAAATATTTATATGTCAGCATTGGAACCCGTTTATCGGATGTTGTTCAATATAGTTCTTTTTCATTTAATTTATTATATTATTTTGATGGCCTGGGTATTTTTTTTTGTTGTTGTTGTTTTTTTGATTTATTATCTGTATTTATTTTGTTTGATTTTGTTTTTATGTTACATTTATTTTTTCCTTTTCGGCATTTCGTTAAGCAGTTTGCATTTGGTTATTGACAACCACTAGCATTACTATCGTTAAAGCTGGAGAGTGGCCAAGGGGCATTAAGAATGAATTAACTCAGAGGACGAGTGGACATGATGTCAACATAAGTATGTGATGACGCAGATGTAGTTGTTATTATATATTCATTGTGGTGTTATTTGCTAACGAATAAACTTTGATTGAAGTTTTGTTTAATTTGCTAATGGTTATATAGATTTGGAATATAGGAAAAGTTGATTAGGTAGTGATATAGACAGCTAGCCGAACCAAGCTCAGAAGTCGGTTTTTCGGATATAGGCAACCAAACATGTCAGTTAACTACGATATGGAGTCAGAATAGAGGTCGGTTTGCTGTTATAGGCAACGAGCAGTAACATTTGTCTTTCCCTCATCGACACCTAAATCTTAAGTCACCCAGTCCAACGAAGATAGGGCTTTTAGTCATCACGCAGAATACTACAAATAACGGCAATGTATATGTATATATATATATATATATATATATATATATATATACATAGACACGCGAGCACACACACACACACACACACACACACACACACACACACACACACACACACACACACACACACACACACACACACACACACACACACACACACACACACACACACACACACACACATATATAT
>OZ024743.1:292415586-292443086 GCA_964016885.1 Eledone cirrhosa
GACCACAAGAATTTTTGCAACACGAATTGGCACGAAACTTATTTTAATACCGCGGGAGCCCCTTTTTTCACATAAAAACAGGTAGAATTTCCAAAACTAATTAGATTAGAGCAAATATCACGGACGCTCTATCTCAAAATTATTTTTGAAAAGCATTAGAAATGCGCAAGCGGTAAAACTTAAAACCAAAACTGAATACTAACCAATACTATTACTAATTTTTACTTATTGCTAATTAAACTAATTTTCACTGGGAACAATTTGTCAGCATTTTCTTTTCCGTTTGCCAATATATATATATATATATATATATATATATATATATATATATATATATATATATATTCATTACTTGAACAAAAACAAGACCACAAATTTCACAAATAAGACATTATTAAAAGTTTGTCAATATAGTTTTAGTTTGATGTAAGGAATGTAGAGAATAACAATAATATTAATAATAATTGTTTCTACTTTTGGCACAAGGCCAGCAATTAACCAGTTCATTACTGGTACTTTATTTTATCGACCCCGTAAGGATGAAAGGCAAAGTTAACCTCGGCGGGATTTGAACTCAGAATGGCAAGGGCCGTAACTCTATGCGTCAAAGCATGGCGTCTGACCCTCTACCGATACTGCTAATCCACAGCCCAATAATATTAATAATAATAATGTCCGTTTACAATTGTTTCGCTACTCCATATAATTGTTTCTACTTTTGGCACAAGGCCAGCAATTGCCCAGTGTATTACTGGTACTTTATTTTATCGACCCCGTAAGGATGAAAGGCAAAGTTAACCTCGGCGGGATTTGAACTCAGAGTGGCAAAGGCCGTAAATCTATGCGTCAAAGCATGGCGTCCGACCCTCTACCGATACTGCCAATTCACCGAATGTTACTGGATCAAATGATTATAGATCAATATTGATCTGGTTCAGTTGAAAATAATTAACTTAGGTACAATTAGAGCAGCTCATCGGAGCTTCAAAAGGATTATAAATTAAAATAAGGAAATAATGTTACATGAATGTAATGTTCCATATATTGGTATTTCACTGTGGTGTCCATAGGCAGATCCCACACAATGCTGCCTCGACAGAAGAATACTGCTCGACTATGGCAGACAATAGATATACCCAGGACACCATAGTGAAATACCAATATATGGAACATTACATTCATGTAACATTCTTTCCTTATTTTAATTTATATTCCTTTTGAAGTTGCGTTGAGCTGCTCTAATTGTACCTAAGTTAATTATTTTCAACTGAAACAGATCAATAATGATCTATAATCATTTGATCCAGTAACATTATATGGAGTAGCGAACACAATTGCAAACGGACATTATTGTTATTAATATTATTATTATTATTCTCTACATTCCTTACATCAAACTAAAACTATGTTGACAATCTTTTAATAATGTCTTCCTTGTGAAATTTGTGGTCTTGTTTTACTAAACTAATGAATATTTCCAGCTCTGTGCACCTAACCTCTGCATTAACCTAGCCACCTGGCTGTCTTCCACTGCATATTGCACATTGAGCACATGCCTTTACGCTTTGGCTTCTAACTAATTCACCAATCTCTCTCTTCCCCTCTCCTATCTCCTCTCCTATCTCCATCTCTCTCTTTAAGATTGGTTACTCTTGAACTGTGTATATATATATATATATATATATATATATATATATATATATATATGGTCAGATGGTCTTTACCTCTCGTCTATGATTTCCCCGAACTTAAGTTCATGGATATCACGGACTTGTTTCTCCTCTTCCTCTCTTTCCGTTGCATTACCATCTATGTTTGTTCACATGTCTCGCTCGCTTCACCCTAAAGTATCGAGTACTCTGGTGCGTTATGGTCCACCTGGTTCCTTACCGCACTTCCTTCATTATATATATATATATATATATATATATATATACGATATTAACAAATTGAAACTATATTTATAAAACCATATTTATTTCATTATATATATTTCAAGGATACCAAGTTAAATTATGGTATGCCTTCATCAGACCAAATACAATATATACCAGTTTTATAAATAAACATTGACATTACTTTTGGAAGACATCTATATATGTGTATTAACATACATATACATGTGTTATATGCTTTTTTATGATTATTATAGATGTCTTCCAAAAGTAACGGTCGCATTTTGAAAGGGTACGTCAATGTTTATTTATAAAACTGGTATATATTGTATTTTGTCTGATGAAGGCATACCATAATTTAACTTGGTATCCTTCAAATATATATAATGAAATAAATATGGTTTTATAAATATAGTTTCCATTTGTTAATATCGTATATCTACTCCAAATACATGTCGAGTGCTTTATATCAGTTATAAAAATATTTACTTGTTGTATCCCAACAATTTAAATAGAACTTTTGCATATATATATATATATGTATTTATGTTTGTATGTATATATATATACAGTGTGTTCATTTCTATATATTTTAATTTATCTGGAATTAACTTCACCAGAACTCCGAGTCTCCTATCGTCATGACTAAAAGTTGAGTTTTAAAGTGTGTCAGGAATTTCACCCTTTTGTTATTTGTCATGATGTTCGTTACGACTTTTTATTCCGTTCATAATGTTAGTGTGTTCTAAATACCATCTGGTCATCTATCTAGCTAAAGGCGGGGAACTGACAGCTTTGTTACATGGTTGGATAGAAAACTTTGCATTATTCGTTTCGACTCTCTGCGCTATCAGATTTCAGAATCCGCCGAGGTCAACTTTGCCTTTCATCCTTTCAAGTTCGATAAAATAAAGTATTAGTCCAGGACTAGGGTGGATTATTTCTAAGTCTCTCTCTCTCTCTCTTTCTCTCTCTCACACACACAAATACACACACACACACTCACACACACACACAATCTCTCTCTCTCACAAACACACACACACACTCTCTCACTCTTTCGAAAATCACACTACTGATACTCTAGTTAATCAACCCCAAACAAAGTAATATATTACATATTCCTAATCCAATATATGATCAAATATTTGACACTGCGACACTAACAGCTCACATAATACACTTTCCACGCAGTTTTTATATTGCAGCACGTATAATCACCATTCGACACTAAAATATATAACACCAACCACACGCAAAAATCACCCAAGCAAACTTTAAATCCGTTACACAGTCTACAGTTGAAAAACGAAAATAACCCCCTGGCTTTTGATGAAAGCAACGGTTGTCATTTGTCAGGTTGATAACGGACAGTGAATGCTTCTCAAAATTATCGATGCCTGACACGAAATATTGATATTTTTATGAGGGACGTTGGAGGGACACAACATGGATAAAAAGAAAATAGAGAGAAATGAGTGAGTCGAGATGGTATGAGACTAGCTGTCTCCAAGGAACAGAGACCATTGTAGTAGTGGGTAAAAATCAGAGCGATTAGGTAGCACTTCTGTATGCCAGAGGCTAAAGCGTGTCGCATCTTCAGCCCATCTGCACGTATAATACAACCAAATTATTCTCAGAAATGTCGTTTCGTACTTATTGTCAGAAGATGTACGTTTGTATTAATGACTCATTTATTTGCCACAAGAGTAACACGGATACAAAACATTTCATTACACAAACGAATAGAAAGCATTTATGATGGGGAGGGGAACACAGAAAGACAATAAGGATTTCATTATAACTGTCACCATTTTCAACTACTCCATCAATAAGACCACCAACGGTTTTTCCTATAGTTCCAATATTAACGAGATTTCAACAAAAGCCAATCAAATAAATCTCGTTCATATTTTATTCATCATACCGTCAATCAGCAGAGACATTTTTATAAAATCTTTTTTAAAAAATACCCTAAACAATAGTCACTTAGACTGCTTTCACACCTTTTCATTAGTATGGCGTCAGCAAGTTCAGAATGTACAACAGTGTTGCATACAATCAGGCTACTTTTACAATAGATATTGGGAATGTAAATTACAGATTTTTGCACATCATGCACACACACACACGCACACACATTTATATATATATATATATTTATATATGTGTGCGTGTGTGTGTGTGTGTAAAATATATGTATGCATATATATATAAAATATATGTTTATATATATTGAGGGCTTGAATGTGTGTATATATATATATAAGTGCGTGTGCGTGTACACACATATATATAGAGAGAAAGAAAGCATAAATATACATCTATATACATGTATGTATATGTATATAACTTAATATTATGTAAAATATATGTACTTAATTCATTATGTACGTTTGTATGTATGTAAGTATTCATGTGTGAATGTATGCATGAATGTATAACATGATTTATGCAGGAAAAGCAATAGAGGAGGAGAGACAAACACATTAGCCTTAATTTTATGTCTACTAGCTCTATTAACCATGACGCAAGTTCTTAGCTTACAACGTTTGATTAGTTCTTTTTGCTGTCTAGTTATATGGCCACTTAACATACGCCTTAGGAAAAAATGTACAACGCCATCCTATACATAATTATTTATCATCTGATGACAAGAATTATGTAGCTTACACGATTCACAACGTAGCTAGCAGTGTTCCATCATTGACGGTGCTGCTACTACACACAGAATCATCTAAAACGGCTGCTGAATGGGCAACAACCTACTGATTAGCAAACAAAAGACCTTTTCAACAATACACACGTGCTGACTCTACTTTAAGTAGCTAATGATACAGTAGGTATAAGCATGAGTAGGTATAAGCATGTCACATAGAATTACTAACAAAGTTTTGGCGGCGAATTGGAGGACTGTTTATAGCGAAGTTCACTCTGCTGAATTTATTCCGACTAGATCTTTGATATAAGAATACATTTTTCTCTGCCTCCTTCCCACTGATCAAATAACGAATCATTCGTACTGCTGTACCCTCTCTTAAAAAAATATAAAAGTACCATAGCTGTATTTACTGACTCTATATTCCAGTCATTAACCCGAATAAATACGAAAGTAGTACAGATTTGCTAATGAGTGAAAGTTCAAATAATTCTTTTTATGTACAAAAACAATGAAATATTGAACTGAAGCTCAATAAAAATCATAAATTAGAACGTCGATATTATTTCGAATTTTAAGTAATATATACGTTTTATTTTTTCTAGAAACAAATATAAAACTTGTGAATATATGAAATCTAAGGGAAAGAATGAAAATATTTGTAATAATTGATAGATTATCTTGTTGCTGACAGTGTAACCTTTTCTCTACGCTGATTTAATAACATTTTCCAATCAATCAAATTCCCGAGAACTAGAGAGATCACTAGTGCATAGTAAAAGATACAACTTAGTTTCACTGTGTTGTACTAATGTTTCACTGGACAGATAACCTAGAAACGCCTATATTTTTTTTCAAAATATCTTTGGCCACCACTGGATCTTCTGCTTTCGATAAGTTCTATAATAAATCCTACTGAGTCACATTCACTCTTTCTAAACTGTGTACTGAGTTGGTTTGATGGTTATATCTTCAACTGTGAGCCAGGTTGAATTGGGTTACACGGTACCGTTAACAAATAGGCCTTAAACAGTCTATAAACTGTCCATAAATATTTTCAGTTCTAATAAACTGAAAAGATGTTTAGATTTATGTATGTATCTATATGTGTCTGAGTGCGTATCTGTGAAAATTGCATTAAGTGAGTAAACGTATGTGTGTGCATATGTGGTTAATTTTGTATATATGTCGTAGGCTAAATCAGTCATTAGTTTAACTCTACCACCTTATATTCCGTTGCCTTTATCAGAAGTCATTCTGTTGCACGCATTTTGGCCAGGCTTCCGCTTTGAAGATATCTTACTCCCTACTTACCACCACTCGTGAAAATCCTGAAAATAGTCGTAGACATTGGCATTGTCTCCATGGCTACACAGAAAAAATATGTGTATACTTGTGTGACTGTCTGCAGGTATTCTTTTTATTAATTCATACTATTGGATGTTATAAGTAGTATGACTTTACTACGTGTGTAAGCAAGGAAGCAGTACCGGGGCGGCGATATATTTCAAGAAACTGATCTGGTACCTATTATACATCAGTGAGACATAAGGTGATTGCGGTCGTCATGGTGGGAGTTGAATATGAAATGTTAAAATAGCGACACTAAACAATATAAAGTGTTAACTGCGCTAATTCCACATTTCGGTCATCTCCTCATCTTTCTATTATTGTATGGTTAGAGAGAGAAAAGCAAAATCTATGACCATTTTCGTAGACAACGAGGAGAGTGAAAAAGAATGTAACCTCTAAATAGAAATCTGGCAGAATGCCTTCAACAACAGAGTGGACTAAACTACATGCATCCTATGATCAGGTGCTGACTGATTAATTGATTATACTCACTCACCAAACTATTGAGGTTTCGTACCATTTCACTCCTGGTTACGAAGATACAATTAAAGGTATTATAGCTATAACTATCACATGATTATATTAATGAATGATATATAGCTCTCAGTAGATGAACACTGTTTAACATGTATATCTTAATTTATGTCATTGATATATCTGAGATATTTCCCTGACTTCATATATTTTTCAATCGGTAATTCAAGGGATGATGTTTTACGTATCACATCTTGTTAGTAGAGGGCCCTCTTTTATTGAGGAAATATCGTTTACAGTAACCAAAACCGCTTGGATCGAACTTCTAAAACACTTGGTACTTTGATCTGGAAACGTTGGTCATAGTGTTTAGTGTGAGGACAGTGGCAGACACAAGCAAGACATGAAAAGGTGTAGAAATATATGTATTAGGTAAGATGTTTTTCTGTTTAGTCAATGAGAGGAGGATAGTGTTGATGACCTTCATCAAGGCCTTTGTCATAGCGTGGTCTCCACTGAAGTAACCTAGGGGACAAGTGGTGGCGCTTACTGCGTACTGGATTAATGTTTACCAACCAAGCCGGCAACAGAACACAAAATATCAGAACAAATACCGCAACGCAATTCGTCGAGACATTAAACATGTCCCCAATCAATCTCCTTAGATTATTACTTTATTTTCGAAAGAATCCGGCAGGATATAAACTCTAAACATATAGAATACTTACTTTGGCCCACGCATTAACGACTTTACTTATTCGCCAACTACGAAATGGGAGCACAACATTTTGTACGTGAATGTTGTCAAGAATATTACCTTACCTGGCAGTACTGTTATCGTTTCATACTAAATAGCAAACACTAATATAGAAATATGGTAGGACTTAAATATGAAACAGGATACGCGAACAAATTGTTTTGTATATATATATATAACATGTTTATACTCTATGTATTGAGTACCTTATATATATAAACTTTTATACTCTGCTATGTATTGAGTACCATACTTACTGTGGTTACCACCGACTCAACCCGGAATAACTTATATATATATATATGTATACGATATTAAACAAATGGAAACTATATTTATAAAACCATATTTATTTCATTATACATATTTCGGGGATGCCATATTAAAAATATGGCATGCCTTCTTCAGATAAAATACAATGTATAAACAGTTTTATAAATAATTTTGACGTACCATAAATATTGATCAACTTTTATGTAAGAAGTTGGTTTGGTAGTGAATATAAATATTTAGTGTTAAGCACAGTTAAAAAGAAAGACGGAGAAAAAGAAGAGATGTATGTAAAGAAAAACAGAGAGAAATAGAGAGAGATAGGGGAGAGAGAAATAGTGAGGAGGTGAAAAAAGAGAGGTAGCTGAGGCAACAGATGAATAATAATAATTCATCATACAAATTGAGAGATTTAGGAGGGAGGGAGTAGTGTATTTATTTAGTTATAGTGTTAAGGAGACGGAGAGAAATAAAAAATGAAGAGAAAACAGAGAGAGAGAGAAAGATAGAGGTGGGGGGAAAAGAGGTAGACCAAATAATAATAATTATTATATATGGGGAGGTGAGAGAAATAGGAGAGAAGTAAGAGAGAAAACAATAGAGAAACTGGAGAGGTAAAGTTAAAATAACCGATACTTAGACTTCATCAAATATAAAGAGTGGGGAGAAGAAAGAGCTATATCTAGAGAGAGGGATGATAGATTTACATCTTTACGTTATGTCCTATCAATTTGAATTATCAATTCATATGAATTGGGTATTATAATGTAAATATCTCGTTTCTGAATTTGTTTAGCAAGATTCTTTATCTGAAATCGTGTGTTGAAACCGATATTGTTATACTTTGGGAGGGTCATGTTGCCAATAAGAAACACACGCACCAGTTGTTTCACTTCAATTTATTATATATTTATAAATTTACAAATTTATAAATCTATAAATTTCTGGTTGGTTGGTTGGTTCCACAACCAGATAGTTGTTTATATATAGTCATAGTCCTTTCGTCACACACTCTGTGACCTCTTCAGTGACTGGGGATTCCTTTCTTTGTTTCTGTGCCTCTCCTTTGTTCTCTCCTACGCGATTTTGTTTCTGTGTGTGTGTGCTCAGTTTGCGCATGCGCCACATCCGGGTGTCTGTGGGTGTTTATGTTCATTTATCTATTTGTTTATTTATTTATTTATTTACATGTTATTGGTTGGTTGTTTGTTCTATGTGTGTGTGTGTTTTCATTTTGTCCTTAATTGTAAGTTGTGATGTTGCTGTTCCACTCATATTTTCTATTTAATTTTGGTTGTAATTCTTTTATGTTTATTGCCTCTGTAATTTGTCTAAACATTGCATCTTTTCTGTGTGTAGATTCTATTTTTATTTCAATGTTCTCTAATTTACCCTTGTGTTCTATCTTAGCATGTTGGTAGAGTACAGATGATTCTTTATTATCTTGAAGGTCTCGCCAGTGTTCATTTATCCGTTCCACTACACTACGAGCTGTCTCACCTATGTACACTATATTTTTGTCTCTACATTGTCCTTCAGTACATCTTATGCTATACACTACATTTCTAGTTTTACAGTTAATATGGGGGCTTATTTTACAGGTTATACATTTCTTATCTATACATGAGGGTCTTTGAAAAGAGTATGTATGACTAATAAGTGTTTTTACGGGGGTACCTGGTCTTTCTACTATCTTAATATTGAGTTTATGTTTATTTAGGGCACTTCTAAATTTGTAGGCTAGTTCGCCTCTAGGGGTTGTATCGATGAACATTACACTCTGGTATTTATTGCTATCATACCATGAGTTTATTCTATTAGCCTTGTTCCTAGTTCTTTCTATTCTATTCCAAAATTTGCTCCTATAAAAGGGGCAGGTCCCATTTATGTCATTATTTACCATTTTTTCCCATTTGGTTCTGGCTCCTCTATACACTCTGATTCTATCTCTCTGATTGTAGCCAGAGTACTGCATACGGTGGATGAAGTGTTGTATGTGTCTCTCTAGTTCTTCGGGGTTGCACATGCGGGACACATTTCTCATCACCCGTACCAAATCCGCAATCAGTATGTTGATTTTGGTATGGTCCGAAATGGCCGAGTTTCGGTAGATCAGATGTTTGGAAGATAATGGGAATGGAGGATTTGTTTTTTGTTGTTAATGGTATCTAACCAGAGTTCTGTGTCTAGTACAGGTAATCGATGGTTGGGGTGTCTACTTGGGTAGTCTATGGTAACTCTAATGCTCTGGTGGATGGAGTTTGCTATTTGCTGGATGCTTTCCATTGTGTTTTTCTGTAGTTCCTGACTGTTCTCTAGTGGGGGTGTCTTAACTATGATGTTTATATCATCTACGTAGCGGGAGTACATTATCAGGGTTAAGCTGTCTTCTAATTGTTCTTTAAGTTTAAGTTTAAGTCTACTGTCCCACCATACCATGAATAAGTTAGCTATGTCGCCTGCAATGCTAACACCAATGGATGCTCCTTCCTCTGGGGCATATGTTTTTCCATTAAATTTGAACATATCTTCCTTAAGGGTTAGTTTTATGCTGGCCCCTACCGCATGTGCAATCATTTTCTTCAGTTCATCGTGGTTTTCGGGTGTCCGTATGGCTCTGGTCCACCCGTTCCATCTATCTGTTTGGGTTTTCTTGGCCATTGAGGTAATGGTAGGTGGTCTGCCTCTTGCTGGTCTTGTAGGGCACAGGTTGCTAAGGTCGTATGTGCCTAGGTAACTATTACTATAGGTAAGCTTAAGTAGAAGTTCCAGCTCACTGGTATCAATCCCACGGAACTCAACCTCGCTCTCACTGATCATTTCTACGCATTTCTCCACAGCAAAATCCACGTCAATAGATGGATACAGGGACACAACATCCATACTGCCTATTATGCAGTTTGTTAGGTCCCCAGATCGGTTACCCACGCCGATTATGTTGTGGAACCAACCAACCAGAAATTTATAGATTTATAAATTTGTAAATTTATAAATATATAATAAATTGAAGTGAAAGCAACTGGTGCGTGTGTTTCTTATTGGCAACATGACCCTCCCAAACTATAACAATGTAAATATCAATATTCATGAATGAGACATAGATATATAATTGTTTCTACTTTAGGCACAAGGCCAGCAATTACCCAGTGCATTACTGGTACTTTATTTTATCGACCCCGTAAGGATGAAAGGCAAAGTCAACCTCGGCGGGATTTGAACTCAGATTGTAAAGGGATGTAACTATGCTGGAAAGCATGGTGTCTGACCATCTACCGATACTGCCAATCCATAGATATATAATGTGTGAAAAATAATGACCATATGTTTAGTTTAAAATTCTGAGGTCGATGTACCAAAAACTGAGATAAAACTTCAAAAAATACGGAAATAAATAAGTATATATGTACTTTCCGGAAAAGGAAAGAAAGAGAAAAAGAGAAGGTCATCTCAAGTTCTAGTTGATACTATAGACATACCCATGATCTTACGTGATCAACTCTGTAATTTCTTGATTCACAGAAAAAAATGTTTCCCTTGTGTTATAAAAGATTTTACTATATACATATATACATAAAAAATATATATATACATAAGAAATATATATTAATACTCCTGCCCTCACATACATGATTATCGTTCATGTATAGAATATTATGCCTCTCTGTAACATATCCAGAGCTATACCCACACATACATATATATATATATATATGTATGCACACATATATGTGTACATGGACAGATAAAGTAAGCAGATAAAATAAAATATACTCTGTAATAATTCCATATTCATATTAATACATATGGCTTTTGTACAGATACAACCAGATATTAATATATCAGCACAGAGATATCAAAACGTTAAAAATATTTTCATCACTTCCTAGAGTATCTAGGGCCGTAAAAAACACAGTATGCACCCCATATCAACCACAGAAATCTTTACTTCCAGTTTATCTGACAATATATTGCCAAGTTCATTAGAAGCAATCAGAATCAAAAAGCAAACACAAAACCAAAAATTATTCAACAAAACTTATTTAGCAGAAATCATTTAAAAGATTTAGGAGACCCTGTTGTTCTACAGATGCTCTTATATTTAGTATAGAAGTTTATCTAGCGTAAAATTTATTCAATAGATTGGGAGCATCTACATTTTAGGGTAGTTTAATTACATCATTAGTATATATTTATGAAGAAGGTTTAAAAGAAAAAGTTGAAGGAATCGAAAGATTTATCGTCCGGTTTCATACATTAATTAAATATCTTAACTAATTATACTACATTTTAAATTCATATTTATATTTAAACGTTGAGTTCAATCTATGTCTGCAGCAACTGAATAAATTGCTCCTTAAATTAAGGGAATTTTTAGATTTTAATATAAAGAATATCTCCTCCACACAGAGGTCACATGTCTCAGATGAGGAATTAAAAGGAATCCCTCTTGAGACAATATTCCAAAACATCGAATACCCAACGTTATCATGTTTAAGTTGCCAGAGTAAGCCTGATAGTGAAGTTCAAGATTTCTTGTTTGGATCTGTGAAAGAATTGTTATGATTATTGTAGCGAAGTTTAAATTCTGTCGAGGTGGAACCAACATAGTTAAAAGAATTTAAGTTAGTTTTAACATTACAATTGTATATTATATTTTTAACTAAGCAATTGTTATTTAACGGACATTTAGATTTATTTCTACAGTTACAGTTGTTTAATTGAATATTGTTTTGGCTATTATCGGTATTTTGGCTAGGTTTTAGATTCCTATTATTTATTCTGTTAATATTTTGTGCTAAATTTTTGGTAGACGAGTAAATTAATTTTATAGTGTGTCTATTAAAAATTGAGTGATATTTATGTGTTCTAGGGAAGCGTTTGTCAAGAGCATTAAAAAATAGTTTAGCAATGTGGGTTTTAATATTTAGTGAGAAAGGGGAGGCAAACCATATTATATTTCTAGTTCTATTTCTTTTCTGGCTTTTGTAATTATTGTAATGTTTTCTATTATAGTTGTTAAAATTGTTACCGTAATTAAAATTGTTATTATTTTGGTTAGTTTGCCTATTATTATTGATGTACTTAATTTTATCAATATATCCTGCTCTAGCTAACGCTTCATTGCAATACTGCGCTTTTTCGTCGAAAATATTTTTATTAGATGAAATTCTTGAGATACGTTCTTGAACAGAGTTCACTATAGTATTTTTAAAACTGTTTATATATTGTATTTTATCTGAAGAAGGCATGCCATATTTTTAATATGGCATCCCCGAAATATGTATAATTAAATAAATATGGTTTTATAAATATAGTTTCCATTTGTTTAATATCGTATATATACTCCAAAAATTGTTGAGTGCTTTATATCAGTTATAAAATATTTACTTGTTGTAACCCAACAATTTTAAATAAAACTTTTGCATATATATATATATATATATATATATATATATATATTTATGTTGTCTGTCTTCATTCATCGGAAAAATAATAGGAAGTATTTATTTAATATGGATTTAAAAAATGAGTTTAGGATAAATGAAAGTGAGGCAGAAATAACAGGCACAAAATTGACGGGATAAAATATATAAATAAATATCCAAAACATAGACATACACATACTCAAACTCACGCATATACGTAATAGTACGTAAACTTATACATTCACACATAAGTATATATGCGTCTACATGGAAATACAAAAACACACATATAAACGCGTGATCTTTTGTTCACGTATGAGCACACACAAGCGCACATTCACACAGGTACTCAGAAAATGACCTATAAATATATATACACATGAACAACTCTCCTTACATATATACATATATATATATATATATATATATATATATATATATATATATATATATATATATATATATATACATACATATGTATATATACATATATATATACATACATACATACATACATACATACATACATACATACATACACGCATACATATATCTACTCAAGCACGTACAAACATCTGTAAACATACATACCCACATGTGCCTATGTACGCGCGTATACACAGACGTACACAAATTCAGACACACGCACGCACACGCACGCTTAAGTGTGCACATACACGTAATCACACGTAAAGGTATGATACTACATAGTACACTGGGAGGTAGTTGGGGAAGAGATATGAATAAACAAAATAAAAAAAACATAAATAAATATAAATATATATAAAAACATGAAGGGACGTATTGACAACGAAAGGTGTGTGGGGGGAATAATAAATAAATATATAAATATATATATAAACATATGTAAATACACACACACACACACACGCACATAAACGTATACATACAAACACACACACATAATATGTATATATATATATATATATATATATATATATATATATATATATATATATATATATATATATATATATACATACATACACAAACACACATATACATATATATCTATCTATCTAAGGCGAGTAAAATTCCCGAGATCCATGGACGAGTTCTGTCCAGCGGTCTCTGTCCCTCATTATCGCTGCCATGTCCTGCATCTCCATCAGACCAGTATCTGTCCTTAGGGCATCAACATACGTTAACCTTGGTCTTCCCCTTCCAGTATGTCCATACAGGGGCTCCCACAGGAGCACTTAGTCCAGTGTAAACTGTGGACGACGGTGAGCATGTCCAGCTAACCTCAGTCTCCACTGTGTGACTTTTGAGCTGACTTTTGGGAGGCTCCCATACAGCTCTGAGTTTTTCATGCTCAGTGTATACATATATATATATATATATATATATATATATATATATATATATATATATATAAATATATATATATATATATATATACATATAGATATGTATACATATATATATATATTAGATATAGTATATATATGATACATACATATATAGCCCACCAGACATTACCCACCACAAGCCTAAACATATATAATTTTTGCGTACACATTCAAATATATACGGACCCACGTACACAACATATGGAAGATGTCATAACATACGTACATCCCCCCCCCCCCCGCATACATACACATACAAATACACGCGCCTAATTGCACATAAGTATATGCATATATATATATATATGTATATACACACACATATATATATATATATGTATATACGTTCACACGCAAATACAAATCCACCATTTAAGTGTGGGGACATAACACACGTACATACACACACACAATAATATATATACACACCAACACACACGCACATATAAGGTAAGCGTATATACACAAACGGGTTCGCCAATATGGGTAAGGTCATACTCACAGAACCACACGCAAAAGTTTATAATTAGAGATATACAAATAATTATATATAAATATATATATATATATATATATATATATATACGGGATAACAAGTTATCGTTGTAGGTAATCAACTTAGAGGTAGTCCAGTTAGAGTACTCCGTGTTGTGGATGGTTTTAACGTATGGCTAAGTTTGACTCAACAAGACGCTTCCATTATGATGCAGCGAGTTCGCGGTGATTTCTATGTAGGTTATACTTGGAGTAATAATAATTCAAGAAATAAGAGTAACATGGTTGGCTGTACAATAAGGGCTTTATTCACAGTGCTGACAATTGTTTCGTTGATCTGGTTGGTCTAGAGCTCGCTAATCCCTTGGTGTTGCGTCAATCGATCTCCAATACTTTGTTTAAAACCAGTCAATACACCAGCGTACGTGGATATGTGGATGTTACGCAAGGCATGGCTTTAATAGGAGAGTGGTGTTGGACCAGAACAATAACATCAGATAAGCGCTTGTGTTAGGTATTTTCTCCTGTTGTATCAACTTAGTGCAATCCCAAACTTTAGAATAACATACTGAATCCACAATTTCACTTAATACCAGCTACCAATAAACCATAAATCTCTATACACTCCCTCCATCAATCTCACTAAGTTTATACAACAAGAGAAATACCTAACACAACCGCTTATGTGTCAAACCATAAATCAATCTCCGTTTTATTGTTGGTAGGATGTCAAACCCACACCTCACTTGTATCTAAATCTCTCACTTAAAGTGTAAATTCCAAAACCTGACTCTAAGTACATTTTATTATTTATCCCTTCTTGGCAGTATTGGGAGAGGGTCGGACGCCATGCTTTGACGTATAGAGTTACGGCCCTTGACATTCTGAGTTCAAATCCCGCTGAGGTTAACTTTGCCTTTCATCCTTACGGGGTCGATAAAATAAAGTACCAGTAATGCACTGGGTAATTGCTGGCCTTGTGCCTAACGTAGAAACAATTATTTATCCATTCATCTAACTCATCCCTTGAATACTACCTCTAATGTACCCTATGGTAGATCTCAGATGTCACTTAATACATCTGTATCCTATCTGTTTGTTTACCATCCTTGTTTTATTACTATGTCTTACTTGTATTGATGTTATTGTTTTAATTATTCACTATCAAGTTAGTTTGTTACTGATGTTATTGTTCTGGTCTAACACCAATCTCCTATGAAATCCATGCCTTGCGTATCTTCATATCCACGTACTCTGATGTATTGACTGGTTGTAAACAAAGTATTGGAGATCGATTGACGCAATACCAAGTGATTAGCGACCTCTAGACCGACCAGATCAACGAAACAATTGTCAGCACTGTGAATAAAACACTTATTGTACAGCCAACCATGTCACTCTTATTTCTTGAATTATATATATATATATATATATATATATATATATATATATAAATATATTAATTCAAAATATTACTAAATGTAGACATTCACTTAATCAAAATATATATATTTTATATATATTTTGGAGGTACTGTCCTGTTTCTTCAATACGTCCTCATCAGATAAAATACATAAATTGATTTATGACATGCCTCAACTGTCCTGATGATTCAATTCCAGTCTTGGCATGCGTGTGTGTGTATGTGTGTGTGTGTGCGTGTGTGTGTGTGTGTGGGGGGGGGGTTATCCAAGACTGGAATTGAACCATCAGCACAGTTGAGGTATGTAAAACATCAATTTATGTATTTTAACTGATGAGGACGTACTGAAAAAACTGCACAATATATCCGAAATATATATAATAAAATATATTTTGAGTAAGTGAATGTCTATATTTATTAATATTTTGAATTAATATTAATAACTACAGAAAACCTCACTGTTGAGTGCTTCTAATCTATTGTAAAATAATATGCATGATTAATCAATGAACCTTGTTTAACTTTTGGTTATATATAAATATATATATGTATATGTATATTTATATATATATATATATATATTTGTATATATGTGTGTGTGTGTGTGTGTGTATGTACTTATATATATATATAAGTTGTATATATATATAAATATATATACAAACGTGGACACCAATATGGGTAAGGTTATACTCACAGATCCACGCGCAAAAGTTTATAATTATAGATATACAAATAATTATATAAATATATATATATTAGAAAGTGAGGTTTTTTTTTACAAAATGAAAAATAACCGAGGTGTCCTACACGAGTGAAAGTATAAAGAAAAAGAGATGAAATCGAAAATGCAACTGAAGTCTTATTTTTTTTTAAAATATATATATTTATTTGGTTCCTTTACCGGTTTCGCAGTTCTTCTCCTTTTCAAAAGGTGAGTTGAGATGGAGGGTGTGTGGTTTTTCTCACATCTGAGAAAAACCACAGACCCTCCATCTCAACTCACCTTTTGAAAAGCAGAAGAACTGCGAAACCGGTAAAGGAACCAAATAAATATATATATTTTAAAAAAAAATAAGACTTCAGTTGCATTTTCGATTTCATCTCTTTTTATTTATATATATATATATATATATATATATATTATTAACATTCATATAAAAGATACATTACCAGTACAACCCCCTTAATACTCTTGATTGCCAGCTTGAAGTGAAGTGCTTGTATTACATATAACACCCTGCCGCACTATAATATTATATAAATGAGACACACGTGCTTGCCACACGTGTAACTATTGCACACACTAACTGCTTCTGACTATCCTATCGCATTAATTTCATGTTGTATTTTAACTTTAATTTTAATTTTATCCTCTTTTGATATGACTGTAATCTTTAAATGTATACTGCCACGCTAAATGTTATAATGGATGTCAACCCACCGAGCAACAATATATGCATATGTTTCTGTATGTCTCGGGTTGAAAAGGAGGTCATGTATGTAATCAATCATTAATAAATTGCTCCGAAGACATCAAACCTCGGTTTGGAAGAAACAATTGTAAGCATATAAATGATTTGAACAGAACTTTGATTCATATAACTTATATATATATATATATATATATATATATATATATATATATATATATATATATTTATATAATTATTCGTATATCTATAATTATAAACTTTTGCGCGTGGATCTGTTAGTATAACCTTACCCATATTGGTGTCCACGTTTGTGTATATATTTATATATATAAATATATATAAATATAAATATATATATATATATATATATATATATATATATATATATATATATATATATATATATAAGTACATACACACACACACATAGATACAAATATATATAAATATATATATATATATATATATATATACATATATATGCATATATATATATATATATATGTATGTCTGTACACATATGTACGCGCACACATGCGCCCACATACAACCATATGTGAGTACACTTAAAAACATCGTGGGTATGTAAGGACATTGGGAGTATAACTGAAATAAAATGACCAGGTGGGGGAGAAAAGAAGTGTATAAATTGTGGTGGAAAGTAAATGTTTGTACATAGGTCTGGATAAAGGTATGTGGTTATAAAGTCATCTGGGTAAAAGTAGAGGACAGAATGAAGGGGGTGGGTGTGTATGTGTTATAAATATAGAAGAACAAAAGGGGGGGATGAAGTATAAATAAAATGATATAAATAAATAAACATGAGCGAGAAAAATGTATATATTGGTAGAAAATAGGTTTTTAGATAATGAACTGGGAAAAATGTAGCGTATATAAAGTGATGATATTGGTAGTGAGTGGAAGGGTTAATATGTAAAGAGGAAGCTCAGGGTGGTTGAATGATCGTTGGTGTATTAATCCAGCTAAAAAGGAGATGCGATTTCAGGTGCGGACAACTTCTGAAGAGGGAGGGTTTTTTCAGTTTTGAAGAATTCTAAATTTTTCCGTTGTACACAATGAAAATTTCTTTGTACCCCTTAAGTATTCTCTTGAGTGGTCTAAAATTGACCAATAGAGTTTGGAATGTTTCTGTCTTTAAGCTCCCACACTTTATTTGCCAACGCCGTTGATGTTCATTTTTCAGGAAGTTTAAATGAAGCGACGCGTACATAATGCCTGGTTTTAAATCTGTCCTGTGTCATGTCAACACATCGCTTGCTTCTGGCTAGCTGGTTATTAATAATCGGTGTCAACTTGACCTCATATACAATAGATTTGGTATTACATTTTCCCTGTAATTGGCATTCTTCAGGTTTCCTGCAGCTGCAACCTGGATTTCCTCTAGTTACATTTGAGTTAGCGATTTTAATTTTTTCGTTGATGGGCAGCAAGAATAGCTGATTTTAACTAAATTTCTATTAAATATATATATATATATATATATATATATATATATATAAGGAAATGAAATTGAATATGCAACTGGAGTCTTTTAAAAATAATTATTTGTTTTACAGGTTTCATGGTTCTTATGATTTTCAAAGGTAAAATTGATGTAGTAGTTTTGTATTTCCGTTGTGGGTTGTCTGGCATTTGTGTGTGTGTGTGTGTGTGTGTGTGTGTGTGTGTATGTGTGTGTGTTTGTATGTGTGTGTGTGTGTGTGTGTGTGTGTGTGTGTGTGTGTGTGTGTGTGTGTGTGTGTGTGTGTGTGTGTGTGTGTGTCCACGCGTGTATGTGTGTGTGTGTGTGTGTTTATCCAAATGTGAATGTAACAAGCAGTAATATCAGCACAACAACAGTACTTAATAACCTTGAGTTAGCTCTGAAATAATTGGAAAATAAAGAAACTGTTGTAATTTTTAAAGCTAATAAGAGAAAATGATTTATTTATCTATATACTACTAAAACTCTGTGATTGCTTGCTTGCTTGCTTGCTTGCTTGCTTGCTTGTTTGTCTGTAACGTAATACAGCCAAAACGGCGCATAATAGGGAAATACTTTGGAAGGAAGTTGAACATGAAATAGGAATACAAATGGAATAAAACAAATTTCGCGTAAATCGGAGCACGGATTCCCGACATATGGGAATGTTCTGGTTAACTTAATAAACAGAGAGAGAGAGAGAGAGAGAGAGAGAGAGAGCGAGAGAGAGAGAGTGAGAGAGAGAGAGAGAAAGAGAGAGATAGATAGAGAGAGAGAGAGAGAGAGAGAGAGAGAGAGAGAGAGAGAGAGAGAGAGATTGTGTTTGTGAGTGAGTAGATTAAAAGAGAGATATAGAGAGTGGGAGAGGAGACAGAGAAGGAAAGTGGAAGAGTAGCGAGCTGTTGGAGTTGTTTTGTATATATGTATATATGAGTGTATATATATATATATATATGTATGTGTGCATATGTGTGTGTGTGTGTCTATGAGCAGTGTATATAGATCACAGACACCCACATATATATATATATATATATATATATATATATATATATATATGCACACACATACATGTATATATATATATATACATATGTATACAAACACACACATTTAAATATATATACATACACACACGTATATATATGAGCCTTCCAGTTTCATTACACATTATATACATGTCTGTGTATATTTTAATTATTTAAAAACAATTTTTATGTGAACGTTATTCAAAAATAATATTTTGAAGTGAACATTACCAAACGGGTCACGGCTGGTCTCGTTACGGAGAGAGGTGAATATAATATTAAGAATAAATAATATACTATAGGAATGCGGCAAATTAAATATCACAAATCAACAAAGAATTACCAAACAAGGAGCTTTCGAACAAAGGTTCTCAACTGAGGTAGCCCTCATTCATCATCATCACCATTATCATCAGCGTAATCATTGTCATCATTATCATCATAAACATCATCAATATAATCATAATCATTATACCCATCATCCTCAAAATCATCATCATCATCATCATCATTATGATTTTACGTTCATTTTCCATGCTGACATGGGTTGAACGGCACGTTTAGATCTGAGTCAATGGGTTATTCTCCTCATAGATTGATGCCAGATCCACAACACGCATTTACGTTCCCTAACCCTAACCAGAAGGTTGTTTATACGTTATCAAAGCTATTTCGTCACACATTCTGTGACCTCCTCATGTTTCTATTTTGAGTGCCTCTCCTTTGTTCTGTCCTACACCATCTCAGAGACGAAAGAGTTTTGACAATATATAAACAACCATCCGGTTATCGAGTCAACCAACCGACCGGCAATTTATAATAAATGGAAGTAAAAATCAACAGGTGCGTGTGTTTCTATTTGCAGCATGATCCTCCTAGAGTATAACAATATCTGTTTCAACACACGTTTTCAGATAAGGAATCTCACAAAACAAATTAAAAAACGAATTTATATATATATATATATATATATATATATATATAAATGGAAAAGAATGAAACGAAATTTCATTTTTCACTCTTAGTACGGCTGATACCTAAATATAAGTATGTATACGTACATACATATATGTGTACAGACGTACAGTAGTATGTATATATATACATACATGCACACATATATATATGTACGTATGGGTTTACCGAATATTTATTATAATGTTCGGTTTATTTGTAAACAAACAGCCCGAATTAAGCCGTACAGTGCTCGTCAACCATCGTCGCCCATTTGTTCAACACTGACATAGAACGATGTACTAGTTTCAAGCTTATTAGCTATCGTCAGCATCGTATACCTTTCTGGCAAATGATTGAACGTTTGAAAGTATATACTTTCATTATGCACATTAACGGCTGAGCAGCCTAATTTGCATATCGAGTGTGTCAGTCGGCTGGACGCACCGTAAACGATAAATGGAAAAGAATGAAACGAAATTTCATTTCTCACTCTTAGTACGGCTGACACCTAAATATAAGTATGAATACGTACATAAATATATGTGTACAGACGTACAGTAGTATGTATATATATATACATACATGCACACATATATATGTACGTATATATATATATATATATATATATATATATATATATATATATATATATATATATATATATATATTTATAAAAGAAATAAGATTTCGCGTCAAGCATAGCTTTATATAATATGTATAGAAATTTCGTATTTCTAAAGAAATACGGTTTTAGGAAGCCGTATCTATGCAAACGCCGGGAGGCTAACGCCCTCCGGTGGTGTCCAGCAAAAGCTAGGGGGACAACCCTCTATGCATTTCAGGCTTGACTGGCCTTCGTCAGGATGGTCCCTCCCACCGATTGCTACTGCTGAACTTGAAAACAGTCTAGAATATATAGTTTTCTCGTCTGTGTAAATGAGGTGATTAATCTCATATGCATATGAAGCTGCATAATTTGGCTCAACTCATAATAAAAATAAATTTCCTTTCAAGCATGGCTTTATGCCGAGGTGTGTGCATAGCTACGGCTTCCTAAAACCGTATTTCTTTGGAAATACGAAATTTCTATACATATTGTATAAAGCTATGCTTGAAGCGAAATCTTATTTCTTTCCTATTGTGAGTTGAGCCAACCGCTGCAGCTTCATATGCAAATGAGATTAATCACCTCATTTACACAGACGAGAAAAATATATATTCTCGGAGGGAGCCCCCCTCCGGTGTTTGCATAGCTATGATTTCCTAAAACCGTATTTCTTTAGAAACACGAAATTTCTATACATATTATATAAAGCTATGCATATATATATATATATATATATATATATATATATATATATATATATATATATATATATATATATATATATATATATATATATATATATATATATAGAGAGAGAGAGAGAGAGAGAGAGAGAGAGAGAGAGAGAGAGTGAGAGAGAGAGAGAGAGAGGGAGAGAGAGAGAGATACGTATGTAGTTGATGGCTGACAGAAAAGCGTACTCAATACCAAAGTAGAGTTCAAATATATATTAAAAGATGTAATTTATTTTGTTATATATATATATACATGTATATATAGATTCAATATCTGGAGGCCACGCCAATGCGAAATAGGCGAATAAACAAATAATTAAGTTGTAAGAAACGAGGAGTGTTTTTTACCTTAATTTATTCATACGCCCTTATATTTCGAGAA
Source organism: Eledone cirrhosa (assembly GCA_964016885.1). Lineage (NCBI taxonomy): Eukaryota > Metazoa > Mollusca > Cephalopoda > Octopoda > Eledonidae > Eledone > Eledone cirrhosa. The sequence continues at coordinate 292,438,339 of OZ024743.1, forward strand.
TATCATCTCTTCTTCCGATGCAGTTTTCTATACCATATTATATATATATATCGGTTTCTGAAGTGTTCGATTAACAAATTTCACTCAAAAGGGTTTGATCAACTCGTGGCTACAATAAGAGCCACCTGATGACCTTGTCATGGGTGCGAGGTAAAGCTCTTAATCGCACAGTGAATTTTGTCAAAAATATGTTTAAGAATATTCCATTTATGAAAAATTATACAATTTCCCCATATTCAATACAATAAAATATCACCCTCTATAAAAACAACAAAGTCTTTAAAACATTCCGTTAGTTTGCAAAACTAAGGATACTTTCCACTCTCTATAAGGAAAGGGTTCGTGAAGTAATACCTGGCTCAAATCTACGGTGCTGTACATATCTAGCGTGGAAAACGATTGTATTACCTAACATAAACCCTCTACCTATATTTGTAAGAGAGGATCGGTGATGCGCATGAAATGAAGAGAGCAAAGTACAAACAGTTGAAGACTTCCGTAAGAACGAATGAAGGCCGAGCTTGTTGTCTTAATAACGTCTACGCCTCCTCTTTAAGCATTACGCGAGTGAGTATGCAGAGAGCCATTAAGAAACAAGTAGAAGCAGCAGAGAGATGATCTAGATTGCTTTAATTGAAACGAAATGTCTAGGCGGCACAATAGAAGGTCACGTGGGCACAAATTAGACCATTTCGTACTCTTGATCTTGCCATATGAATAAGGATTTGTGTAGAAGTATCCAAAACATTCAGTGAATCTGGGATACAACACAATTGATGTATATGTACATCGGTAAATGTATATAGAACTTGACATGAACAAATTTAATGTAATAACAAAAACAATTTCATCCTTACATTTACAATCATGACTCCATTTTTAGATATAATTCTCTGAATATGGAACATCACATATAGCACCTTAGAATACGAGTAAACTTAACTAAACCCAAGCATACATATGCATACTAACATAGTAAGTGTTCCAATAAATAAAATATAACAACTGTGTTCAAATCTCTCTTTGGGCAAGCATTTAAATTTCTATCCAGTAAAGACATGTTAAATTAAGAAAACTTACATGTAAAACAAATATTAATTACAGAGAGGATATGGAAGTATATAAAATATGTTTGTGTGTAATAAACATACACTAACAAAGTGACACATGTGACAGTGACACATGAGAATAAAATGGATTAAAAATATCAAATTCGTGGGGTACATATATTATGTAGGATAATCATTAGATTGTGAAAGTGAAGTGAAATTCCGTCAAATGGGGATTGAAACCGTTTCAATGTTATGCTTTTTCCTTATTTTCTGAAACGTTCAACACCACTTGGCACAAAATTATTAGATATTAAGATATTAAGAATACACTTTAATAGAGACGATGAGGCCATCAAACAAGTATAAAATCAATGCATTATAAAAGCACTCACAAAGATACACAGGAACACACACACAAACACGCATACTTATATGTATACCAACTCTACACATTATCTCTCCCTCCCTCTCTTTCCATCTCTCTCCCCCACTCTCTCTCTCTCTCTCTCTCTCTCTCTCACTCACTCTTCCTGTTCCTACACATATATATATATATATATATATATATATATATATATATATATATATATATATATATATATAAATATGGGTGTGTATATGCGTGTGCGCGTGGACATAAGGGTTGCGTGTGTGCGGTCGAGTGTGTTTAATATATTTGTGTATATATATATATATATATATATATATATATATATATATATATATATATGTGTGTGTGTGAGTGTGTGTGTGTGTGTGTGGTGTCTTCCTGTTAGTAGCTATAAGATCTTGTAAGTTCCTCTCTCTCTTTCGCTCTCTCTTTCTCTTTCAGAGTGTGTGTGAGTGTGTGGGTGTGTCTGTGTGTGAGTGTGTGTAATATAGAAGATGAGAAATAAATGAAAATACGGTCGAAATTAATTCTAAGACTAAATGAAGTCCCAGTACATTAATATATTATAGAAATCATCTTTCTTTATTTACAAATCACTTTTATTGAAACCTAAATTAGTATCTGACTTCCGATATTTTCCATTCCCCAAATTATGGATACGGAAGGTACTACGTACGTATGTATGTATATATATATATATATGTATATATATATATATAAATATATGTATATATATAAATATATATATATATATATATATATATATATATATATATATATATATATATATATATATATATATATGTAGGTATTTTTGTATATTTGAATGACGTATGTATTTATATATATATGTATATATATATTCACACACATCATACACATGTATATATGTATGCATACATACACACATACATATTTGGCATTATCTACGTATTCTCCATTCTTTGTGTACACATAAACACATAAACACATCCACGCACACACACACAAATAAATACGGATATATATATATATATATATATTCTAATTATGAAATTATAAATTATATACGTAAATACCCGTGGCTGTACCTCAATAGTTATATATCTAATTAGATTTAGCATGTACACGCATGTATACCCATATACACACAGGCATACGCGTATGTATAGCGAGATTTACACACACGGATGTATTGAAGCATATTTGTATGTGTCTGTGCTTGCGTGTGTGAATGAACGTATGGCTGTGCCTGCGTACATTAAACTAAATGTCAGAAATCAATATCTGCGTATGAGTTACTACCACATATATATGTGTGCGGGGTATATGTGTGTAAACAAGTGTGTGTATATATGAAAGCCTCAATGTGCATACACATGTGAGTGTATTTAAAGAGTAGAACAGAAATTTACCTAACATATCAATTACTCTGGGTCTTCACATCTCACTCATAAAACGACGGAAATATCGTAATTCCTGAGAAATATTTTCTTTCGTCAATTTAACTTGACTTCATAATAATTCGCAAACACAAATTCTAATATACCCACACACGCATAAATGCTCATGTTCTTACGCATTCGTAAATATATATATATCTATATATATATATATATATATATATATATATATATGGTGTGTGTGTTTGTGTCTGTGTGTTTGTGTATATATATAATGTATATATATATATATATTATATATATTATATATATCTCTATATGTTTATATATATATGTACATATATATGTATATATATATATATATATATATATATATATATATATATATATATATATATATATATATATATATATATATATAGAGAGAGAGAGAGAGAGAGAGAGAGAGAGAGGGAGAGAGAGAGAGAGAGATGTGTATATATATATATATGTATATATACATATATATATATATATATATATATATATATATATATATATATATATATATATATATATATATATATATATATACTATTCTCTATCCACTCCGCCCACCTTGTCATTACTGGCTACAAACAACTGAAACTATCTTTATTTTGCTTAATATATATTTGAAGCCAGATTTTTAATTCGTCGCCATTTTAAGTAATCTTCCAGCTTCAATCTCTATCTCTAAGATAAACTTACAGTTTGTTTATTAAGGCGCTATTGAAAACATTGACATTAAGGTTCTCAAAGGCATGAACTCGTCAGTGATTATCTTCATAAACGATCTCCTATACGGCCTTCTCAATTCCCAATGGTTGGTTTAGTGTGTAATGTGGCGGTAGAGTGATGTGGGTATGGAATGTTAGAAGGCATGCAAGTATTCGTCTATGGTATCGTCATCCTCCTGATAATAGTTGTTGTAACTGTTGTTAATGTTTTTGATGTTATCGTTGTTGAAAATTCATAACCAAATATTTATATATTTATTTCTGCACGTTTCAAATCATGAATCTATCATGTCTGTATATATATATATATATACACACATACACACATACACATATATACATATGTATATATATATATATATATATATATATATATATATATATATATATATATATATATATATATATATATATATATATATATATATAAATATATATATATATATGAATATATTTATATGTAAGCAGACATATATGCAGAATTTAGAGATTTCCTTGCATACGTATATTATATAATAATGTTTAAATTCTGTGTATACATAACATCTGCATCTAACATTTGCATACGTCTGAATAGATGTACGAACCAGTATGTGTCTGTATGCGTATATAAACTTTCAAAGCATAAATAGGGTGTTTGTTTTCATAAGATATTTAAAGCTATCATTTGCTGCATATAAACACGGTTGTTTAAAATGTACAATTACAGGCCGTTCTAGCATCCATAATTCTTTGCTAGCTCGTAATGGAATCAATATATTCCCCTCTATAAGATCCTTTGAGTATATTAAATCGAAGAGATTATGATTGCCAGATATTCATTCGTAATATTTACTCAATAGTCAATATTCGTTTGCTAATTAAGTCCAAATCCAATTTTTGCATGGATATGTACATAGTTAATTAAATGGGCTTCATTGTTCCACTGCTACATGGGAGTTTGAACTGGGAACCAATAAGTATAAAATTGTAATGATCATGCCAAACTCTAATCTCTCAGAAACTAATCAATCATTAGACGATTCGTCAGCTGGTTGTTTTACTCCGATGATGATTAGGTGCTGATGCAGCATAACTATGGTAAATCAGTGGATACAATAATGGTTATGAAATAATATTTTCAATAATAAGCTCCTGTGTTCGATCCCACCTCGTACCATATTTG
>OZ024743.1:292448086-292458086 GCA_964016885.1 Eledone cirrhosa
TATATATATATATATATATATATATATATATATATATATATATATATATATATATATATATATATATATATATATATATATGTTTGTGTGTATATATCTTTGTTGGGTTTTTTCAATAAACAAATATCATTATTTCTGAAGACAACATATATATGTGTAGGTATGTATATTCCCTCTGATAGTTTGTAAAATGTTTACATACATCTATATGATATACATACCAACACACACATATATATCATAGAAACGATCGTAAAATGATGAATTGTTTTATATAAGGAACTGTTTCTTTGTTTTTATTCATTGTTTTTATTAATTTATATATACATATATATATTTACACATAATTACTTGGTTTTTGTACTCGTTTTGTAAAATTCTTGATGTGTTGAAACAGATGACGTTATACTTCTGTCATATACTGCTCATGGTGCCAATAAAAACACACACCTGTTGAGGTTCTTGTGAGTTTTATTATTAACTGGGGAGAGGGAGCAATGTGTGACACTGTGAACTCCCAAGAAAACTCTCATAACCCAGTGAGGTAGGTACGACGAGGTGAGTAAAAGCCACCTCTAAAAAGGAGTAATCTTCGGTGGGTCTGAGAAAAGTATGAAGTTGATGACTGGTGCGAATGAGACCATAAAAAAACATACACTGCAGTATGTGTGTAAACAGTAAAGGCATCCCTACCGCATAGTCTTTCACACGGGAAAGAAAGGACCGCATTAGGCAGAGGAACCTGTTCGAAAACTATATTGCAGTTTCCATCCAAGGCTGTAAGAAATGGGTGATAGGCCTGGTAGACATGGGATGAAAATTCAGAGATGGTCCAGAAAGGCAAACACTTCGACAATTGGAATTCTTCCTAGTATCTTTAATCCGGCATTGATCCCTGGTGTTATTAATCCGGCACTGACCATTATTATTTTTAATCTTGCGCTGACTCTTTTTAATTTTGATACGGCACTGACCCTTATTAATTTTGAACCAGAAATGATCCATATTAATATTAATCTAGCATTGAACCTTATTATTTTTAATCCGCCACTAATCTTTATCTTTTTTAATCTGGCACTGATCCTTTTTATTTTTATTCCGGTACTGACCGTTATTATTTTTAATCCGGCACTAATTTATTAATGTTTTGAATCCAGGTCTCACACTTACTAATTGATACTTATTGTTTTTAATCCGGCACTTAACCGTAATACTTTTAATCCGGTACTGATGATTAGTGTTTTTAATACGGCTCTTAAACTTACTATTTTTAACCCGCCCCGGTTCATTTCTATTTTTATCCGGCACAGACACGTTTTTATCCGGCACTGAGATTTATTTGTTTAAATCCACCACTGACACTTATTATTTTTAATCCGGCAGTGACACTTATTGTTTTGATCCGGCACTTACACTTCTTAGTTTTAATCCGGCACGGATCATTGTTAATTTTAATCCGGCACTGACACTTATTATTTTTAATCCGGCACTGATCCTAAGTATTTTTAATCCAGCATTGATCCTAATTATTTTTAATCCGGGACTGATCCTTATCATTTATAATTCGGTACTGACCCTTATAATATTTAATATTGCAGTCATCCTCATTATTTTTAATCCGGCACATATAATTATTAATTTTAATCTGGTACTGATCATTAATGATTTTAATCCAGCACTAATACCGAATGCTTTTAATCCGGCAGTACCCTTATTATTTTTAATCCATGATCCTTTTTATTTTAATCCGGCACATATATTAATTAATTTTAATCCGGCATTAACACTTGTTATTTTTAATCCGGCATTAACACTTGTTATTTTTAATCCGGCGAAGGTCGAGGTAGTGTTTGAGGGTGCGTAGGCCGTCGGCGTGGGGGGATGACGGTATAGAGGGACTTGATGTCTAGGGTGAAGAGGAAGGGCTGTGAGCCGGGTGGGTAGGTGAAGGAGTCGAAAAGGCGCAGGGCGTGGTTGGCGTCGGAGATATGGGAGGGGAGGGTGGTGACAAGGGGGGCGAGGATGGAGTCGAGAAAGGCGGAGATGAGTTCGGTGGGGCAGTTGCAAGCGGAGTCGATGGGGCGGGTGGGGTTGTCGGGTTTGGGGAGTTTGGGGAGGAAGTAGATGGTGGGGGTGCGGGGGGTGCGGACGATGAGGTGGGAAGCGGTGGGGGAGGAGGGAGGAGGAGACAAGGTGTTGGATGGTGGAGGAAACTTGTTGTTGGTAGAGGGGTGTGGGATCGGAGGGTAGAGGGCGGTAGAAGGGGGGGTTACGGAGCTGCCTGAGGGCTTCGGCCGTGTAGAGGTCCGCGCGCCACACCACCACGGCGCCTCCCTTGTATATATATATATATATAAGAGAGCGAGAGAGAGTGGGAGAGAGAGAGAGAGTGGGAGAGAGAGAGAGAGAGAGAGAGGGAGTGCGTGTGTGTCTGTGTGTGTGTGTGTGCGTGTGCGTGTGTGTGTGTGTGTGTGTGGGTGTGTGTGTCTGTGTGTGTGTGTGTGTGTGTGTGTGTGTGTAATGACTTATAGATAAGAAATATATATATATAAAGGCAGTATGATAATATAGGCCAACAATATGTTTTCCCCTGACAATTTGGACGTGCTAAAATAGTCTTTTTATCCTTGTTCTTAGGACAAACGTGACTCGACTTTCTTCGTTTCCAATCAGAAGATACTATTTATTCATATTCCCAAGTAAAAAGCTTCTTACACGCTTTAGTGTGAATTAAAATAAGATGAGTAAGGGATTTAGATTTAGATATACAATCTCTTTTTTTTCTTTCTTTTTCTTTTACTTTGTAAACTCAGAAAACACTTATAATAGAAAAATTAACTAGTAATCGCAGCGGAAATCGATAGTCTATTTAAATCAATATAAGAGATGTGGTGTTCTGAATATAAATGATTTGTAATCTTTACCCCATCTTCAATATATTCCATTATCTTAAATATTATATATATATATATGATTGTGTGTATATATGAGTATACTTAACACGGCATTAAAGATGGAATATTCAACCATTTACACGTTAATTTCCAAACTGGAAGTTTAGTTGATCAACTGAATGTTTATAGTCGAAATCGATGAAGTATCTATTATTGTATCTAACTTTAAATTTCTCTCTCACTCTCTCTCACTCTCTTTCTCTCCCTCTCTCAAATACACAGTCTGTCTAACTAAATATCTCTCTTTCTCCTCTATAAGCTTCTCAAAATCCCGCTGTTCTCTCGTCATATTCTTTAGTCAACTTTCTATAATCGTTTCCAATAAGAAAGTTACAAATATAAAAAGAGCATTGTAAAGTGCACATTTAGATTTTAATATAAACAGTAGGAACAAATAGAGAGTGTAAAACAGGAGATTTAAATAGGGGATAAGCTGTCTATTTTTTTCCCTCACTCTCTCGTTAATCATGAAGGAAAAGACAGCGCGCATGACCTTGTTGGAGGAAAGGGCGACTGTTATACTCAACGCGGTTGCCTGACCCGAATGCTCACAACAGAGTCAACTCAACTGAAAACTTCCAAGTACCGAAATATAGCGTATGCTGTGTATTTATTCTTATCGTAACGAGTTAGTCCTGTTGGAAATATCATTATCCGTTATCTGTTCTTTTTTTAATACCCCATGCTTGTTGAGAGGAATGACGGTAGTTAACCGCAAACCGGAAGCATGCGCAAACGGTTACACAACTCAGAATCAACTCTGCTAAAGACTACCTAGAATAAGACGGATAAAATCTACTAGCCAATCACAATAAAGTAAAATTTGGTAGATAAATATTAAAAAATACGCCCAGCCAATAGAAAACATTTAAATAATAGGTATACACTAATTTATTTTCTTTATTTCGTCTCTTTCTCTTTTTCAGTGAATTGTACTGAACAAGCGTTTGTGCACCATCATTTTATATCAGCTAATATTACATGAGACACCATTGAAAGCAAGCTAACCGAGAGCTCGTAAATAACAAATAAATTGGTCTGCTTAGTGATGCGTAAGATGATTTTTGTGGTTTTATTTCTAAGATTTACATTTTGTACAATAACTATGTGAGTGTGTGTGCATATATGTGATATTATAAGTGTCCTAAGTACGCCCACACACACATATATATATATATGATGTATATATATATATATATATATATATATATATATATATATATATATATATATATATATATATATATATATATACATATATATATATATATATATATATATATACATATATATATATATATATATTGTTATACTTTGGGAGGGTCATGTTCCCAATAAGAAACACACGCAGCAGTTGTTTCACTTCAATTTATTATATATTTATAAATTTCTGGTTGGTTGTTTGGTTCCACAACCAGATAGTTGTTTATATATAGTCATAGTTCTTTCGTCACACACTCTGTGACCTCTTCAGTGACTGGGGATTCCTTTCTTTGTTTCTGTGCCTCTCCTTTGTTCTGTCCTACGCCATTTTGTTTCTGTGTGTGTGTTGTGTATAGGAGCAAATTTTGGAATAGAATAGAAAGAACTAGGAACAAGCCTAATAGAATAAACTCATGGTATGATAGCAATAAATACCAGAGTGTAATGTTCATCGATACAACCCCTAGAGCTGAATTAGCTTACAAATTTAGAAGGGCCCTAAATAAACATAAACTCAATATTAAGATAGTAGAAAGACCAGGTACCTCCGTAAAAACACTTATTAGCAAGACATACCCTTTTCAAAGACCCTCATGTATAGATAAGAAATGTATAACCTGTAAAATAAGCCTCCATATTAACTGTAAAACTAGAAATGTAGTGTATTGCATCAGATGTACTAAAGGACAATGTAGAGACAAAAATATAGTGTACATAGGTGAGACAGCTCGTAGTGTAGGGGAACGGATAAATGAACACTGGCGAGACCTTCAAGATTATAAAGAATCATCTGTACTCTACCAACATGCTAAAATAGAACACAGGGGTAAATTAGAGAACATTGAAATAAAAATAGAATCTACACACAGAAAAGACGCAATGTTTAGACAAATTACAGAGGCAATAAACATAAAAGAATTACAACCAAAATTAAATAGAAAATATGAGTGGAACAGCAACATCACAACTTACAATTAAGGACAAAATTAAAACACACACACACATAGAACAAACAACCAACCAGTAACATGTAAATAAACAAATAAATAAATGAACATAAACACACACAGACACCCGGATGTGGCGCATGCGCAGACTGAGCACACAACACACACACAGAAACAAAATGGCGTAGAACAGAACAAAGGAGAGGTACAGAAAGAAAGAAATGAATCCCCAGTCACTGAAGAGGACACAGAGTGTGTGACGAAAGAACTATGACTATATATAAACAACTATCTGGTTGTGGAACCAACCAACCAACCAGAAATTTATAAATTTATAAATTTATAAATATATAATAAATTGAAGTGAATGCATCTGGTGCGTGTGTTTCTTATTGGCAACATGACCCTCCCAAAGTATAACAATATCGGTTTCAACACACGATTTCAGATAAAGAATCTTACTAAACAAATTCAGAAACGATATGTATATATATATATATATATATATATATATATATATATATGCGTGTCTATGTATATATATATATATATATATATATATATATATATATATATATATGCGTGTCTGTGTGTGTACTGAGAAAAAGTTATATATATATATATATATATATTGCTAGATTATATATGTTTTAATATTTGTGCTATAATACTATAATTATTTTTATCCGGTCTAGAAGACTGCGCGCTCAAATTTACGTTAATTGTAATTCGAGACTTTCTGGATACTATTATGGTTTAATTGTTATATATATATATATATATATATATATATATAAATGAGAGGTATAGAGATTGTTTTAGCGAGAAGCTAACAGCATTCTATAACATATATGCGACTATAACGTCAAGATGGGAAAAGTAGTTAACGTAAGATTTAGGAAAAATAATTCAAACTCATCTCAAAAGAGAATCAGGATACAAATTCATCCACAGAATTTAGTGCAATCCAGGGAAAAATCAATAGACCTTTAACTCATGATACAATAAATTTTAAAACACTTATCCTTCAATTTGTATATATATATATATATACAGTATATATATTATTTGTTTGTTAAAATAATCAAATTAAAAACAGTTAATAAAATGATACTTAACAACAAGATAGAGCGAACAATCTTCTGTAACAAACAAATAATATATATATATATATATATATATATATATATATATATATATATATATATATATATATATATATATATATATACATATACATATATATATAAATATACATATATATATATATATATATGAATATGTATATATATATATATATATATATATATATATATATATATATTATTTGTTTGTTACAGAAGATTGTTCGCTCTATCTTGTTGTTAAGTATCATTTTATTTACTGTTTTTAATTTAATTATTTTAACAAACAAATAATATATATACTGTATATATATATATATATATTTATATATATATATATATATATATATAGTTTTAATATAGATGAGATTCTACAGGACTAGAACTGTTTCATTCATTAGAAATCATCAGGAATCTGGGTATCAAAAAATAAATATGGTATTTATAGGTCTCTACAAGTGGTAGGGGAGGGTGGGGAGTGGGATGGGTGCAGGTCATTGGTTGATAGAAAAGGGAATTCATTAAAAGCTAATTCTACAAAGCTATAGTTTATTTTTATTTTTATTTATTTATGTTTTTAGAGTAACAAGGGCAGACAGAATTCTATAAACAGATTCCGGATGGCATACCATTCCTTGTCATTAAGTTTCTCTTAAGCTAACAGATGTCTATAAAATCAGTGGGGGGTCAGTCATGGTCGATAGAATTAAAGAAAAGGGAGATTCTTTAAAAGCTAAACTCATTAAGGTTCTACTAAGTGACAAAGGTCTAGAGAATTCTGCAGACAGATTCAAAATACTGAGTGCATATCTTACTATTATCTTCGAACTTCTCTTAAACTAATCAACTATATGCCAAAAATCAACAGACACATTCACAAAAAAACAAAAAAACACATACTCACTCACAGACTTACGCACAACCATAAACACACACACAAACACATATACACACATAAAAACACACACACATATATAAAATATATTCATGTACACACACATACATACACACATACATACATACATACATATATATATATATAGAGAGATAGTTAAAAGAATAGAGGTGTAACACACAAGTTATTATATATTGGTAAACGGAATAGAAAATGCTGACAAATTGTTCACAGTTGAAAAATGGTTTAATTAGGAATAAAAGAGTATTAGTGATTGTATGGGTTATGAAGAGATCCTACAGGAACTCAAGAAAATCAACACCAACCTATCTTTGCTGGTCGACAAACTTGACTCCACAAATAAGGAAACCGCCACCGGATACAAACCCTCCGAAATCGGCGACAAACTTCAAAACCTTTGCGATACTATCCAAACTATGTTCACTACTACCAACCCAGGAAAAACCAACGAAGAACCATGTGAGATTGATTCACACAAAATGAAAATTCGAACAATTCCAAAATGGAACAAATCCCTCAGAGACAGAAAGTTCTCATTCTGGAAGATGATACAAAATCACAACAAAGCAGAGATATATGAAAAATGGCTTAACTCAACCCCTCTAACTCTCCCCCGTAAACTACAAATAAAGTCCATTCCAAATGAACCCGAACCTCAAAGACACCTTAGGGAAAGAATGGCATTGGAAAAAATGAAGACAGAAATTGAACTTCTTAAACTGAGGGCCCAGACAAATGAGGAAAAAATCAAAACCATCGATGAAGAGATCCTCCTGGAAATCAACAACAAAACTGAAGGCCCCAAGGTAGAGAAGATCTCCAAATCATGGAAAGGGGACTGCAACAGAGAAGAACTGAAATCCCTTCAACGCTGGGAAAAAAGTGCCGCTTGGTTCCTACACTATGAATCGATTTTCAAACGGATTACACCTCCAATAACCCGTTCATAAAAATAGGAAAACCCATAACTGAACCGCACAACAACTTCTCAAACAAACGAAGAAGGAAGCACCACACCGAAGATGAACTTCCCAACCTCGCTACCATAAGAAGGAACAAAAACCCAAGAAATCATCTCCCCCAGAATGACATTTACAACTTTCCCCCTTCAAGGAGACACCATACCAAATCACTCAACTACTACGCGGATTCCTCATCGTCAAACATAGGGAAAAGATACCACCGCCATGATACATGCAACAACTTCCCCGCCTCAAGGGGACAGCAAGGTAATTACCATTTTCTCAACTCTCACTTCCACAATACACAACAAACCCACACCACACGATACAACCAACAACGTAGGCCACTTATAACACCACAATACAACATGGCACATAGAAACACACACCCATACTCGCAGTACAGGAACACCCCATTCAATCTACAACCACCAACCCGAACCACATTTTACAACAACAAGGAATATAACAAACACAGGAGACCACTTAACATCAGCAGACAACCCCTCTACCCCAACCATTTTTTAGACACAGCACACAGATACAGGCAAACAAAATAACACAAGACAGGGAGGAGAAACCGATAGTAATAAAAATTATCAATCTTACTAGTGCAGAACCAACACCCAACCTTATCAACTTACTCTCCAAAGGTCTTAAATTCACACCGACCCCACTACGTCCTAACTACTATGAAATGAAGGAAGACATCACAGACTTCTGTAGAAAGTTACGACTTAGTGAACAACTATTCCACCAGTACAATGAGGATGAATCATTAGCCAGAAATAGAAGCAATTACACCCCTTCAAAAGGTAGAAATAAAATCCTGGACGAATTCTGTGAACACATCACAAACTTCCCTTACCAACACTTGCACAGACAAAAACACAAGCCAAACCTCAACAAGAAAGAATGGGAAGAATTAAATAGATTAAAAACCGACAGAACCATTACAATTAAAGAGGCTGATAAAGGGAGTACAGTAGTCCTAATGGAGACATAATTCTATATCAACTTAGCGCTCTCCACTTTGGAAAACGAAACATACTACGAAAAGGCTGAACACTACAATCAACAGAAAATTATGAGAAACCTAAAAACTCTAATCAACCAATACAAAGAAGGACTCACTAACAAGGAATTCAGCTTCATCACAGACTTCACAAGTAAATCCAGCCTTTTCTACGGTATCCCTAAAGTACATAAAAGCGAATCAATCAGTAAGGCATGCAAGGAAGCCACAGACATAGTCATCAATGTCCCCTCACCCAATGATCTCAAATTAAGACCTATAATAGCAGGCCCCGCTTGCGAAACGCACCGTCTTAGCAACTTCATTGATACCCTTCTCAAACCCTTCCTCAAGCACATCAAAAGCTATATAAGGGACGACCTAGATATGCTCAATCACCTCCCTAATATGCCACTTTCTGAACAAACCCTACTAGTGACGTTCGATGTAGTCAACCTATACTCCAACATCCCCCACAACCTAGGAATAGAAGCTATCCAATTCTGGCTGGATAATTTCCACAATGAACTCCCACAACGCATCAAAAAAGAATTCGTGATAGAGGGACTCAAATTTATCTTGGAGAACAATTACTTCGTTTTCAATAACAAACCCTACAGGCAGAAATCTGGGACCGCTATGGGAACGAAAACAGCCCCTACTTATGCCAACCTAGTCATGGGATACCTGGAAATCACCCTCTACACTAAAGTCCTAAACAAATTTGGAAACAACCTCCACTTACACATTGAAAGGAACTGGAAGCGATATCTAGATGACTGCTTCATCCTTTGGCACGAAAACATCGAAAAACTTAAAGAATTCCACACCCTTATAAATGGGCTCAACACAAATATTAACTTCACGATGGAATACAGC
>OZ024743.1:292470586-292475586 GCA_964016885.1 Eledone cirrhosa
GACGTAAAATAAGAAAATTTTAAAAAATGAACTTACTTACTAAAATTTTCACTCCAACTAATTAGTTTCTGTAAGGGAATAAATATGATTAACAACGCAACCATAGAGAAATCCTTGCGTCATCAGGGAGTCTATTCTCAGCTAAGTTCCCAGGTAATGCGTGGACACAAGGAACTCATATAAAAATAATTCAGTGGATGGAAGAAAGCGAGCGGGGACTAAATTCTAGGGCACAGAAAAAATTCACTTCCTACTTGGTCAGTGGCAAACTCTAAAGAATCAATCACGTGACACTGAGTTTAATCAGTGAATTATTTTTATATGCGTTCCTTGTGTCCACGCATTGCCTGGGAACTTAGCTGAGAATAGACTCTCTGCCTACTTAGCTGAGAATAGACTTCCTGATGACGAAAGGCCTTCTTCATGTGTTCCATTCGGAAACCATGTTTATTCCCTTTCAGAAACTAATTAGTTGGAGTGAAATTTTAGTAAGTAAGTTAATTTTTATAATTTTCTTATTTTACGTCTTTCATATAATTGTTCTGCAACCCCTTGCATTGAAGCACAAAGTTACTAAGACAAAACCTATATATTTGCTAGAATAGGTATGCATCTGTATATATATGTTGGTAGATATACTAATTCTTTATAATTATCTCCAAATTATTTTGTTGAGCAAAAATTTGCCAAAACTGCTACTATAGTTCATAGTAATAGTTCGGCAACTGTCTTCTTACACCCCACTCCTCACAGATTAACCTCAATGTCACGTGATTGATTCTTTTGAATTTGCCACCGACCAAGTAGGCAGTGATTTTTTCAATGTCTTGGAATTTAGTCCACGCTTGCCTTTTTCCATCCACTGAATTATTTTTGTATAAGTTCCCTGTGTCCACGCATTGCCTGGGAACTTAGCTGAGAATAGACTTCCTGATGACGAAAGGCCTTCTCCATGTGTTCCATTCGAAAACCATGTTTATTCCCTTTCAGAAAGTAATTAGCTGGAGTGAAATTTTAGTAAGTAAGTTAATTTTTATAATTTTCTTATTTTACGTCTCTCATATATATATATATATATATATATATATATATATATATATATATATATATATATATATATATATATATATATATATATATATATATATATATATATTATATATATTCAGGTTTGAGGTTCACCACTGTATAGAGCTGGTCTATTCCGTATGGTCAATCGTAATGCAATAATATAGAGAGTACTCAACGTAAGGCAGTTCAACCGTCTTTGTTTTTGTAGTTGGTGGTGCTATTACGGAGTTAAATATTATAATGAAATGACAGGAGGCTGGATTTGTGTAAATCCTTGAAAGGTTTATTATACTATGATCATTTCAATGACCGGGTTCCGTATGAATCCGGTGATATCATCAGGTATTCGAAATATAATACGTGAATGTAATAGATAAAATCCATGGGGCTGAAAATCGAGGACCCGAGGGCGACCGCTATTCTGTTCCTTCAACCTCAGCCGGTCGCCCTCGAGTGACGTGGCTAAAGTTTATAGTATGCTACTACCGGTCAGATAAACGAAAACAGAAAGGGATGGGAACATAAGGTAGCGTCAATCTCATGACACAAGGTAAAAGAAAGGAAGAAAGGAAGGTGAGAGAAGAAGGGGGAAGAAAGAAGAAGAGAAGCCAGAGTTAATGTCAGCTAAAAGAAGAAAGGCAACTACTACCGGTCAGATATAGGCAAGCAAGAGGGTGAAGGAAGATAAGTCTGCGGGAGGAAGACAGGAAGAGGGGAGAAGAGAAGGAAGAGAAGAGAGAAGTAGAAAAGTAAGGGTTGATGGCTACAAGAAGGAAGATAGAAAGAAAGAGGAAGAAATGTCGGTATTAATGTCAGACAACAGTCATGTCAGGAGTGGCGCGAGAACATTTTTACAGGGACCCGCATCTTAGCAGAGGTGAATATATTGGGAGTCAGTGTGTTACAATGTTTAGACTTCTAGGATGAAGTTAAAAAAATTAATAATCAATATTCAATATTAAAGAGGTTAGAAAATTTAAAGTTCAACAGTTTAACATTTTCAGGTTGATATATGTAATAGTTCCGATTTGTTCTGTAATTTAAAGGTACTATGTGGCGGTTAAAACACAAATAATCAAATTAAATTAATTCAACAGTTAAACACACATAGGAAAAATAAAGTTGTTACCAAAGAGCCAGAATATTGACATGTCAACTCTAAATATGATTAATAGCTCTAGGACAGCCATGAACGACTGCATATCTTTTAAACTTGAAAGTAGGTTTATAATTATTAATTTTCATTTTACTTTTGTAGCTGTCTCAGTGGCCTAGTTGGAAGAATCATAGATAGTGGCAATCCTGGTCTGAAGTTCCATCCTAGTCGGGAGAAGTGTTCTCTGTAAAAAATTTTCAGGATGCAAAATATAAACTGAAAAATATTACATGTACCTCTCGACCAGTATTGAGACCAGGATCTCCACCGTCTCTAGTATCTACGACTAGTCCACTAAGACAACTACGGAAATCTTATAAAAATTCATACTTAAAACCTACTTTCAAAATCTTCAAAACAAAATGATGTGGTGTCCTTCATGTCTTTCTTAATGTTATTGCTCCAACATGAGATCGACTTCTAAATCATATATATGATTTGTTTGTTAAAATAATATATATATATATAGAGAGAGAGAGAGTGAAAGACCAAAGGTCATTATGGAAAGTTTCTGGATTTCGCAAAATATATAATATTTTTTATTGGAGAATGTAAGATATTTTTCCGAAAAATTTGATTGCACTGTTTTGTGTCCACTTATGTATACTTTGAAAATGTTATTTATTCATTATAAAAATTAAATGATAGCATTCTATATGTAGGTGGGCCCCACTTCATCACCTGGCAACCAATATTTTTAGACCCAGTCTGCCGTACATATATATATATATACAGACACACACACACGCACGCACACACACACACACACACACACACACACACAAACACACACACACACACACACACACACACACACACACACAGACATATATATATATATAAGATTAATGCTTGATATAGTAGGAAAAAGTATTAACATTTCGTACATTTGTCCTTCATCAGAAAATAGACTGAAAAATAAAAGATGAAATACAAAAAAAGGGAACGGAAAATAATGTCTTTTTAGAGAAACATGTGTGTATTCAGTCAGGCATTTTGTATATATATATATATATATATATATATATATATATATATATATATATATATATATATAAATTTCAGGTTATCAATAATGTAGTGATAATATATCGTTACGTTAGAGATGAACAGCGTACGTGTAGGTTTGCTCAACGAGTATAAATTATATTCCGGAGAAAATGTAGAAAAGATGAATATAAAATGAAAGTGCTTTTTTTTTTAAAAGGAATTTATTAGGTATTGAGATATGTTTCTGTAACAGACGGAATACATATGTATCGCTGCTTGCGTAATCATATAATGTTAGCAAGTATTCGATAGCAAATGTATAATCAGTTGTCACTTCTTCAGAGATATTGGATAAATTGGAAATAATCAGAAAGATTGAAGTATTTATATTAGTTGTAATAAAGGAAGAAGAGTGGGGATAGTATATGACAGATGGCAATTCAATTTACTGGTAAACAAGTATATAAAGGGTTTCTAATGTGAATACAATGAGTATATGGTTTATTTCATCTAAATCAGAATTTTTGGGAGTGCCTATTTTAATCTATACTTGACCAATTGAACAATGGACAGGGCTGGTCGTTTGGTGTAGTAGTATTAATTATAAATTGTCAATTAAAGAAGAGGGAGATTTTCACTGCTACTGAATAACAACAATGCTGGTAGCCTGCTGGTATATGCATTAGGGAATTGAATTAAGAAATCTCATTTTAGCTATAGCAGTTTATATTAAATGGTAAAGAATAGAAGATTTGATAGAATTAAGACTAATAGAGAATGTTAATATGTATTTTGACAATCAAACGGAGATGGAGACATGCGTTCAATCCTGGTAGTGTTTGTAATATGAAAATGTAGATTTTAAGCGATGAAAATCTCCCTCTTCCTTAATTGGTCAAGTATAAATTAAAATAGGCACTCCCAAACATTCTGATTCAGATAAAATAAACCATATACTCATTGTATTCTCATTAGAAACCCTTTATATAGTTGTTTACCAGTAAATTGAATTGCCCTCTGTCATGTACTATCCCCACTCTTCTTCCTTTATTACAACTAATATAAATACTTCAATTTTTCTGATTTTTTCCAATTTATCCAATATCTCTGAAGAAGTGACAACTGATTATACATTTGCTA
This sequence comes from Eledone cirrhosa, assembly GCA_964016885.1. Classification (NCBI taxonomy): domain Eukaryota; kingdom Metazoa; phylum Mollusca; class Cephalopoda; order Octopoda; family Eledonidae; genus Eledone; species Eledone cirrhosa. The sequence goes on from OZ024743.1 coordinate 292,474,944, forward strand.
TCGAATACTTGCTAACATTATATGATTACGCAAGCAGCGATACATAGGTATTCCGTCTGTTACAGAAACATATGTCAATACCTAATAAATTCCTTTTTTTAAAAAAAAGCACTTTCATGTTATATTCATCTTTTATATATATATATATATATATATATATATATATATATATACAAGTGGAAATGTACATAAGTCTATTTAAAGAAACTCTTTCTCTTTTATACAAGACAGTCTTATCAAATGATAATTAACTTATTAAGAAATTCTGTTCTCATATTTTGCCAGCTATTGAAGAATTAATCAACAAATTATGAGGACACAATTTATTAACATCAATTAAATACCATTTGATTAGTTTGTCTGGTTTTAAATGAGAAGAGATTCTTTAAATGTACTTCTGGCTTTTTCCAGCTATATATTTTACCTTTTTTCTATAAACAAATTACATATTTAAATTTAAAAGATAAAATTTAAAAACTTATCAACCTTTTGGTATAAAACAAATCTAACAACAATAGGAAGAACAGAAATGGGTAAAGTAAGGGAAAATGAGGTGGGTAAAATCGCATATAATCTTGGCATTATATCAGAGGTGTGTCCCTCGGGGAAAATGGCGAATGCATCGCCGCGACGAATAACTAGT
>OZ024743.1:292480586-292498086 GCA_964016885.1 Eledone cirrhosa
AAGTGAACAAGCATTTCACGAGCAGGTTTTTCCGTTGATTAAACAACTGAAACGTTCATATTATTAAACGATGTATATCCATTACATTGAACGTTTCCAAAGAATTTATATGTAAACATAAAAGACAGAAAACACAATGGGGAAAAAATCTAAGCAAATAAATAAATATTAACAAGCTTTTGTGTATGTAATTATGCAATGCTTCTATGTAATGTAAATGACAAACTTTTATGTTTTATTCGTTGCTATGGTGAAATTAAGTCACTTACTTGTCTGTAATACAATTATTTTACAGATATACTGTATTTACGATCTAACTCTCGCTATATCTGACCGGAGTGAATTTAGATTAATGTTTACGTTTATAAAGAAAATAAATTTAAAATTAAAATCAACAGAATACAAAAGAATCTATGGCGATTAAGATACAAATATGGTAGGGTGGAATGCAAGTTGAAGTTATTATATCTGAGAGTTCAAGGATGATGTTATTTCGTTATATATGCCTTTTCGTAAAAGAATAAGTATGTGTAAGTATGTTGTATGAGCGCTTAATTCCTGAGGGACACGTAAGGGCGCCATATTGATATAAGGCGTTTCTATGGCAATGTTAAAGCTGGCAGAGTCCATCTTCTCTCGACGTTTTAATACAACAGATTTCTTCCAGAGAAGGATAGAAAGTGAGAGAAATGAAGTGAGAAAGAGATGTAGAAGAATACTCGACCCTAGAACACTAGACTGGTAGTTTTTCAACGACCTTAAAATGATAAAAGGAACGGTTTATCTCGGCAAGATTTGAAATCAGAGATCAAAGAATCGGACCGAATACTGCAAATCATTCAATCCAACGTTCTAACGCCTATGTGTAATTATTTATTCATACATGCCAACTCTACAATTACAGACACAGAAACCATCACACACATATATACGCACTGTCTCACACATAGATAACCTCTAAAGATATTAGCCGTGGATGGTGATTTGCATATACAGCTCCATATTAAATCATGCTATGTTTGTGTTACTGCTAATTTATCCTAACCAGTCAAGTTCACCATTTATTCAAATGAGCATCCCCAGCAGATAATCATTTTCTTATATATATATATATATATATATATATATATATTGTTATACTTTGGGAGGGTCATGTTGCCAATAAGAAACACACGCACCAGTTGCTTTCACTTCAATTTATTATAATAAATTTATAAATTTATAAACTTCTGGTTGGTTCCACAACCAGATAGTTGTTTATATATTGTCATAGTTCTTTCGTCACACACCCCGTGACCTCTTCAGTGATTGGGGATTCTTTTCTTTGTTTTTGTGACTCTCCTTTGTTCTGTCCTACGCCATTTTGTTTCTGTGTGTGTGTTCAACACACACACAGAAACAAAATGGCGTAGGACAGAACAAAGGAGAGTCACAAAAACAAAGAAAAGAATCCCCAATCACTGAAGAGGTCACGGGGTGTGTGACGAAAGAACTATGACAATATATAAACAACTATCTGGTTGTGGAACCAACCAACCAACCGGAAATTTATAAATTTATAAATTTATTATAATAAATTGAAGTGAAAGCAACTGGTGCGTGTGTTTCTTATTGGCAACATGACCCTCCCAAAGTATAACAATATCGGTTTCAACACACGATTTCAGATAAAGAATCTTGCTAAACAAATTCAGAAACGAAATATATATAAATATATATATATATATATATATATATATATATATATACATATACATATACATATATATATATATATATATATATATTATTTCATATATATATATATATATACATTATTTCAGGATATTTTCATCCATCATAAGCGCGGTTTTCTCATTCGTTATTGAGAGAGGAATAAACAATAGCATATATATATATATATATATATATATATATATATATGCTATTGTTTATTCCTCTCTCAATAACGAATGAGAAAACCGCGCTTATGATGGATGAAAATATCCTGAAATAATGTCTGGCGTTCTCACATTGGTACTGAATAATTATGACTTCAACGCAGCTTATATTATCCACAGTGAAATCAATTTATATTTAAAATGTATATGAAACCGTAAACAACCTTATTAGATATAGATATGTGTGTGCGCGTGTGTGTGGGGGTCTGTGTTTGTGTGAGTGTGTGTGTTTGTGTGTGTGAATATGTGATTGGTTAGATATTTAGGCTCACAATCATGAGGTGGTGAGTTCGATTCTCGGAGCGGGCGGTTCATTTTGTCCCTAAGCAAGAAACTTTATTTCAAGCTGCTCCAGGTCACGCAACAGTAAAATGAGTTATGACGTAACTGGTGTCAATCTATACTGCCATTGCGTTTCCCTTAAACAAAATCGGTGGCAATCATTGAAGGGCAGCATAAAGGTCTCTCCACGTTCCATATGCATATGTTTCAAGACCCCACTATACCCTGCATATGGGTATAGTGGGGAAATTTAAAATGTATTAACTATTTCGTTTGTTTTCATCAGTATGGTCAAAGACAATGAGCCTTGTATAGGCAGAATGATCGGAGCATCGAACAAAATACTTTACAGCTCTTTCAAATCCCATTGGGGTCAACTTTGCTTTTATCCATTCGGTATTGAGATGAAATGAATAAAGCAATGGCAATGGAGTCGATTTAATTCACTTTCCTTATTTCCCGAAATATCGCTCGCTTTGAGCTAAAATTTGATTTGGAACCAGTATTTAGTATACAAATTATAGTTGAAATAACTAAATATTAAAACTCGCAAAATAATGAGAGCAATTACAACAAATAGTGTAATCAGAGACCTATCATAGACAAGGATCAGGATAATTGTAAACAGCCTGAGTGCCGTATCTTATCTATCATTCAGCAACAAATTCCTGCGATGTTGCTATATAACATCCCGGAAAAAAGTACATGGACAAGAACGAGGTGGATATATATGGGAATAACATGGTTATAAATATCTCCAGTTTGGCTTGACCTGTGGCTAAACATCAATATCAACTAATTCATGAAATGTGAAAAATAACATCATATTTCGAATAAAGAGAAACGCCACAAAATTAAGATATTTGAAGGTGGGCCAAACACTACTAGATGAGTCTACATAGACAAAGACCTGAACTAAAAACAATTTGAATGCCATCAAAAAGCTTTGCATGGAATTATTTACTGGATAAATGACAGTTATACAAATATTGAAGTGAACTGTAGCCTCTCTGTAACTCGGAATCCTTAGATTTCGTCATATTTCAAATAGTTTGTATTGAAATAATAGGCGGAAAACTTTCTTCAACATACCTGTTGCACAAAAGCGAGGGTCAAACCTTTACACTATAAGATATGACCGAAAGTATCGATTATGTCACATACCTGTAGGAGACAGTAAAAGCGTCAAAAGCAGTTGCCACCTAATGTCATCAAAATACCTCCGCGTTTATGTGATATGAGGTTATTGGTAAAGCAATATACAATATTATCTATATGAATTCTTTGTGCGATGGAAAATTCTTTATTGGTTAGAAACCACTCCATTCTTTATCAGAAAGAAAATGTACATACATGTATATATATATATATATATATATATATATATATATGTTTATATATATATATGTGTGTGTGTTTATGTATCTGTGTATATGTGTGTGTGTGTGTCAGTTTTGACTGCTGTCCATACATGCATTCATAAATACATGCATACAATATATACGGCCGTCAATTTATTATATTAAAACCAGTATGGTCTTCGGTAACAAAAGAATCATGAGCAGTTATTTTAAGCTTTATCGTATTGTCAGCTCTGATTTGTTCAATCAGTATCAGGTTTTCACTAAGATGTCGATAATTCCTTTTGTTGCTTATATGCTACTAATGGTTGCTATGCTATTCCCCTTCTTGTTGCTGCTTTACTTGTAACATTCATCATTCCACCCTTGTAATGACACCCAAATACAACCAGACACACAAGTACGCATATATATATATATATATATATATATATATATATATATATATGTGTGTGTGTGTATATATATATGATATATCTATGTATGTATATGTGGTATATGAGTTCATCTGTATATAGGCGTGCATTTGTATGTGTGAAATTTGCTGGGTCTCGGAGAGGAAAACGAGAAAATCATGAATTACGTGTTTATATGTGAGAACGTCCTTGAGAAAATTATTATATTGCATAAAGCCACGAACTTTTCAACACGATGGAGTCGAAATCATATGAACAACGTGATAAAAGCACAGAAAGACAAACGTCCATTATATAACTGATATACATCTATATAATGTTTGTATGTATGTATGTATGCATGTATGTATGTATATATGTATATCTATGCATATTTTGTTTGTATGTATATATATATATGTATATATACATACAAACAAAATATATGGGAGGGATGTTTGTATGTTTGTACATGTGTGTATGAATATATGCAAGCATATATGTTTGTATGTATATGCATTTTTTTATGAATGTATGGCTGGATGAACGGATGGATGTATATGTATGCATGGATGTATGTTCAATGTGTTAAAATGTGAGTATAAGGTGTTGTGTAACGATGTAGTTTATGTAGTTATTTTTAAGTCATGAAGAGAAACAAATAAATGTGGAACGATGCATAATAATGCCCTGGGAGCATATAAAAAGCAATTATTTCGAAATGAAAAGTAGAATTTCTCATATATATGTATGTGTGTGTGATTGTATACTATAGTGTATATCTAACTCTTCTTAATTCATGTGCATATGTATATATGAACCATTTAAGAAATAATTGCACTTCGTAGAGAAGCTTTTGCCCACACACACGCATATGTTGATATATGTATATGTATATATATGTACATATATATATATATATTTACATATACACACGTATATATACGTGTGTGTGTGTGTGTGTGTGTGTATGTATATATGTGTGTGTGTGTATATATATATATATATATATATATATATATATATATGAATGTATGTCTATATATATAAACTCATATATTCATTCTTCTAAACACAGAAATACGTACGGACGCGAACATCAATGTTATCTCTCAGCAGGAATACGGAACTTCAAGAGAAGAACTTCAGTGCAGTATATCAGACACATAATGAAATGAAATTCTTTACATATGCAGTATAACAATTGAGTTAAAGAAATCTAATAAGGTCCAGATTTAGAATTGAGATGTGTTTCTCAAACTCACAGTATTATAGTTGCAACATACATACTACTAGAGGCAAGCTGCGCATGTAGTTTTACATCCATATCTATGTATATATGCGTGCATACTTACATAGATATATGCCTGCCTCCATACTCAACAACAATAAAAGCAGTTACAGCTGCAATAACCCAGTACGGTCTGATATTACATGTGCATAGCTGACAATTTTGTAAAGGATTATCAAACCAATACAAAATGGAGTGAAGATTGAATACTTAAAGCATGAAGAAGAAACAAATCAGAATAAAGCTGACACAAATGTTCTGATATCAAACTGTGAAATATCCTTTATATACGTGCCAAATATTTGTTTTCATAAGGTTTCAATTATGGAGATTTAAATGTGAATTGGTGACGTGGATTCCATTCCACAGATTAAATGTGACGTGTATGTGCGATGAAATAATGTTGAATCTACAATCTGTCCTTAAGAATTACTGAATTTCACATATTAACAAACCACAGAAGTCCTGTCGTATTCTTACTAGCCAATAGTATATGTGGATTTTTTTTTTATCTTATTCCTCAAAAGCCTAAACAGGATACACACACAGATTTAAACTTATATATTCATGTACACTGGTTTATATTCTTTGATCACATTCAGGTGGTTTAATTAATTATATTGAATTATTTTATCGATCATTATTTATCGAACAACGAAGTGACGTGATATAAACAAACAGTAGATGTAAACACAATAAGAGCGCAGACATACGTACACGCACAGACAGGGTGCGGACGGTAGTTGAGGACAGATTCATTGTTTAAAAAAAACGCTTATATAATAACAGAAAAAAACTGTATTCTTATAAAAATAACATAAACAAAAAGTTAAATTATCAATTTAATAATTTCATTCAATAAAACCACCAGAAGCGCCAATAACTACCTCTATATGTGGTTGAAATTGTTTACAAGCTCGGATTAAGTGGTCTTTGTTCATATCGGACAGACACGAACTATTGCGGCTTTCAAAGAATCGTTGGTGCTATGGGAGTGTTCATTGACATTTTTCTCAATAATGCTCTATACATAGTAGTCCAGTGGATTGAGATCTGGAGAATTAGGAGGCCAAATGTTGGGAGTGATGTGATCAAGAAAATTATCGGCCATCCATTCTTGTGTCATTTGAGCCTTGTGTGATGGTGCAGAATCTTGTTGAAAGACATAAGGCCTTCCATTGCATACACTGTTGATCCAAGGCTTAATAACTTTATCCAGAACCTTAATATACGCAGCAGCATTCACCCTAAAGTCTTTTTGAAAAAAGTGAGGAGGATCACATGTCCTTCATTGCTAATAACACCCAAAACCATGTCACTTGCAGGAAATTGTGTGTGCATTACGGTTGAAACCTCAGAAGGGTCTGCACATAGCCACCTGTCATTTCTTCTGTTAGTTTTCTGGTCCTGGTCAAAGTTTTTCTCATCTGAGAATAACCAAATCACATCATCTTCTGATGGAATTTTAAGTTTGTTCAAAGTCTTTTGGATCTGATTAAATGGCTTTCTTTTGTTTTTTTTCTGGCATGAAATGACCTCTCCTCATCACTTAAGATTTGTATCTGATGTCTTCATGCACAACCTTTCTGGTTGTTTTTTCTGACACACGAATATTTTTTGCAATTGACCTCATTGATTTTCCTGGATTATCATCAATGTTTTGCTTAACTTCCTAAATATATTCAGGTGTCCTGATAGAATCAGAGCATTTTGAATGTTTTTTACGTTTTGATACTGGTAATACGCTTCCATCTTCTTTCTCTAACTCACACCGAATCTTGTGGGCAAAAGATCTTGCAACATTCAGGAAAACGCGAAATTTTAAAATCACCATGCTTAGCCTTCAAAGCCACAATCACAACATACCTTTTCATTTCATTAGTAAGCATAGTTATTTTCACTGTTATTTTCTGAAATAGAAGTTCAATAAAAACTAGTCACATAAAATAATGACTAAAAATGCAGATGTCTTCAAATACCGTCCGGACCCTGTACATACACATATGTGCGCATGCAGGACTAGCGTCCGAAACGTTAAGACTCTCGTCCTGCTATTTCAAGCGTTAGCCTAATATATTCCTTTCATATACTGTACCGATTGTGTTGTTATTTCTGTTTACCTTTTACTCACACACACACACACACACACACACACACACACACACACACACACATACACACAATCACACACACACACACACACACACACACACACACACACACAGACACACACACAGACACACACAGACATATATATATATATATTGAGTATATGTTGGTTGTATACCAACACATCATTATGCAGATTGGAGCACTCGACGAAGTGCGCAGGTTGGTTTGGTTACTCCGGAGTAATGTAAAATAAAATAAAATAAATAAGTCAAATGTTTATAAACGAAGCTAAATTTTAAACATTTGACTTATTTATTTTATTTCAAACGGAAAAGATGAAACGAAATTTCATTTCTCACTCTTAGTACGGCTGTTACTTAAATATAAGTATGTATACGTACATCCATATATGTATACAGACGTACAATAGTATGTATATATATATACATACATGCACACATATATACATGTACGTATGGATTCACCGAACATTTATTATAATGCTCGGTGTGTTTGTAAACAAACATCCCGAATTAAGCCGTACAGTGTCTAGCGTACACACACACACACACACACACACATGTATATATTTATATATATATATATTTTCAAATGGAATGAGAATAAGAAGAAAGTAGGAGGGGGGGTCCTCATCAGTTGTCTACTGGGGTTCTCGGATATTTCAACGCTTTAAATACAAGATATCTACCACAGAGAGTTCAATAACTGGGTAAGTTATTGGGAAAACTGAGGATTGAGGGAAGGAAAATAGAAGGGGAAAAGGTAGAAAAGAGAAAACAGCGAAAAAAACAACAAACCGAGCAATGTGCGAGCAACTTAAGGTAAGAAAATCCAAGACCACTGCGATAACAGAACTTCAGTTCAAGAGCGTGTGGGCGAACGAAAAGACACCCCATTGAAGGAAACTTTGAACAGGCTTGTACAAAAATAAATAATTTTAAAATTCAGTGATGTCTATCTATACTTGGATATAAATTAGAATCATGTATAAGCAATTTGTAGTTTACTATATCATTTTATATATTTTGATTTTATACAAACGTCAGGATTTTGCCCAAACGTTCAATAAAACACTTGCTAGTCCCATCGACCAACTAAGGTCGACATTGTCTAATTTATAGGCCTCTAGCGAAAAAATTCTTTAGTTGACTCGAAATATATTTAGCTGCGTTTAATGGAAGTCCCGAAAATCTCCGTGTACAGACGTCTTTAAATACGCGTGGGTATCTTATCAATATTGTCATTGTCATGTAGAGAACAGCTTCCGCGATTGTGTGTACACATATTAAGCTTCATAATATCCTTAGATCTATAAATTGTTTAACGTGGGATTAATGATAATCTAAATTTAATATGTATTAGTAGTATTCTGAATTGAATGCACAAACACACACACATATATGTGTGTGTGTGTGCGTGTGTGCGTGTGTGTGTGTATTTGAACAGAGAAAGAGAGAATGAGAAAGCGAGAGCAAGTGCTAGAGAAATAGAGGGAGGATGGGGATTATATTTATAATAATGCTTTTCTTTAGAATATCCCTCTCACCTTCACAACGATAGATTTTTCATTTATTGATAAGCTTACTTCCGAGCCATATGGTTCCGGGTTCGAAACCACTATGCAACAATATAGTCGTTTTTCTCTCACAGTAGCCTCATGTCTAAAATTTTGGACACGGGGAAGTTTGCAGCAGTAGGTCACAGGAGTAGACAGTTATTGAAGACAAATACTTTTATACACACACACACACACATTATGTATATACATGCATCTGTTATATGCACGGCATTGCTGGCCATATGCATGTCCATAGCAGGACTAAAAAGTCATGTCCGTGATGCTCATGCTTAGGTATCAAACGATGGCACTACTCGAAATCGAGGTGTAGCCATCATATATATATATATCTGTGCGTGTGTGTATTTTATATATATATATATATATATATATATATATATATATGTGTGTGTGTGTGTGTGTGTGTGTGTGTGTGTGTGTGTGTGTGTGCATGTGTGTGTATATATATATGAAAATGGAAGTAAGGTTCTATACAAAACAGTGGTTATGGAGAAAAGGTGAAATTAGAAATAGCATGGAAACTATATTTAAGGGTCTGTTTTTCTTTTTTTCACATTTCCAGTCTCCTTCTCAACAAGGAAGATGAAAAAAACTTGCCTCAACACTTCATTTTAAATCTTTAATTTTTAGTTTTCAATTCTTATTAATTCTTTTTAATTGTAATACTCCATATTTAATAAGATGAATTTTACAAATACATCGAAACCGGTGATATTTTATGTACATTATAAAACTCATCTTTTCAATAATGTCCCTTTGACGAATCAAAGAAAGGAAAAACCTGAAAAACCGACACTTAAATATAGTTTCCGTGCTATTTCCAATTTCCCCTTTTACTCTCTCTCTCTCTCTCTCTCTCTCTATATATATATATATATATATATACATATATATATATATATATATATATATATATATATATATATATATATATATATATATAGAGAGAGAGAGAGAGAGAGAGAGAGAGAGAGAGAGAGTTAAGAAGTAACACATGAGTTGATATATATATTAGGAAAAGAAGAAAAAAGTAGAAAATGCTAATAGGATTTTCTCATAGAATAACAGTACAACATTTTTTAAAAGGTATTGGTATCGTACCGGTTTCAGCAGATAATTATTTCCGCCTTTTCATGCTACAGGAAATCTAATCAAAAGTATATAATAAAATTAATGAGTATATTAATGAGAGGAGGGTATTAGAGAAAATAGTTTACATATATATAAAAGTTCACATTTTCGTTTATCTCTCTCTTTCTCTCTATCCTCCTTAGTGATTTGGTGGTAGTAGCAGCTAAAATAATATATATAGAGAGAGAGAAGGAGAGCGAGAGTGAGTGAGAGAGAGAGACAGGGAGTGTGTGTTGGGGGGAGGGGGGTGCGTCCATTTCTTAACTTGAAGCTTTTTTATTAGATATTTGCATGAAATCGGGAATGTCTGAGATGTGAGACCAGCGGACACAGACGCAGCAAAGATTTATTTGCTTCAATCACCGAAGAGAATGAAGGTACCATTTATTTTCAAGATTTTCATAAAATTAACATTAGCATCACTTTTCGGAATATATGAATTGTAAATGAACATAAAACTAAAGGTAAGAATAATAATATAAATAATAATATAAATAATAGTACCATTAATAATAATAGAATATAATTATTATTATTACTATTATTATTATTGTTATTGTTATTCCTTGAATCTCAGTCATTGATGTTGGTTAACTGGAAAGTCCGTTGGATTGAATATCAAGCCACTACCTGCAGCCTCAGATATTCAGGACTATTATTATTATTATTATCATTATTATTATTTTTATTTTATTATTATTATTATTATTATTATTATTATTATTACATCTCCAGATATTCTGCCTCAACGGTGAACAGGTGTGGTCGCCGTTTATCAGACGGGCCTTTCCGCAGCTCATTTCTTTGACTGAGCTGCAATCCTGGGTCAAGAAGAGACCGAGACTGGGTGACTGGCACCTGGAATGTTGCCAGGCACTCACTGCCCTCTACCAAGCAGGCAGTGCGATCAGTGGAACTTCCACTATCGAGTTCTATAGAGGATTAGTGGTGGGCAAGTGCGATGACGCACTCGGAGAAGCTTTGGGCCTCGACGAAGTTGAACTGACCAGTCTGTACCGGAGGACTTTTGAGCCGGGGACGATGGACAATTTCCATAAATCCCTCGCTTGCCAGTGCTACCGGGGGGTACTGCCGGTTCGGCATAAACTCTACAGGCACGGAAGTGCTGTAAGACGGACCTGCCCAAGATGCGCACAGAACGACGAAACCGTTTTGAACGTACTTGTCCAATGTCCGTGCATTACTAACTTGTGGAGTTATGTTGAACAGCTACTGTCGCGTGTGGAACGAATACGGCTATCGGCCAAGTCCATAGTGAAGATCGATCCACCGCCTTCCGTCAGGAAGAGCAGGAAATTTTCGTCTGTCTGGTGGCAGTTGCGAAAGAGGTTATATGGTGGACCAGGTTAAAAGGACTGAAGACAGACACCTTTCTCTTCGGCCAATTCCTCATCAACTTCTTCAAGTTTCACCTGGAAAGGAAGGTGAGGGTGGAGAGAGAAGTGCTGCCCCCCATTACATTTGCTAATAGGTGGGTGAATGTGGCGAGAATGGCTCGTGTGAAAAGCCTACTTTGACCATGCGCCTAAAGGCTAGCTAACTTGAGGAGAGGGGTGCTCTCCCTGCGTGCCCTAGAAGCACAGGGTGGTTCAGGATTGGTGGGATACCCGAGTCACCCCAGGGTCGTCCACCCCCTATCGGGGAATTTATTTTGTCATATTTATGCATAGTTTATTTTATATTTTTATATTTTCATTGTTAAATTAGTCTTGCCATTGTGCACTTTTACTCGACCTTATTGTAAACCCCCACTGTCCCTGTCTTTGTATTGTCCCCTACATGTCGGCCCTTGTGGCTAATAAATGAAATCATTTTTATTATTATTATTATTATTATTATTATTATTATTATTATTATTATTATTATTATTATTATTACAATGACAACGACAATAAAAATAATAGTTTCTGAAGTTGGCCCAATGCCAGAAAATAAAGGGTGAAGGCATCATACTTGATTGGTTATATTTAGTCGGAGAAGACAGTGAAGGTGATGTTGGCATGAATTGTACTCAGAATTTAAAAGATGAGACTAAATGCCACAAAGTGTTTCGTGCTCATCTGAACTTATTACGCAATAAGCTGCACTTGGTTGTAGCAACAATGTTGAAAATATTCTTCATGTCATGATATTCTTGTACATACATATATGTATAGTAATACAGCCACACACAAACACACACACACACACACACACACACACACACACACACACACATACAGACCCCCCCACACACACACATACATATATGTTCATATATATACACTTGTATATACATATATACAGGGGTGGGCTGAACATTTCGTAGGCTGACGATGAAGGATGGATGTTAGCGCTGTGAAATCTTGCCTCCATGAAGTTCAACTAATCTTATTAATAACTGCATTGTTTCTTTTCAGGAACTATGTTGAAAAATAACAGTCATTATTTTGGTCAGCCTATGAAGATATATATATATATTATATATATATATATATATATATATATATATATATATATATATATATATATATATATATGCATGTATGTGTGTGTGCATGTATGTGTGTGTGTGTGTGCATAAATTACTGTTAACAGTGACCTTTCCTAGAAAAAGAGCTCAATACTGGAGTACAGTATGCGATTATATCATGTTATCATAGTATAGAATTTGCAATATCTCAAAAGCAAAGGATCTCAATGGAGATTCATCAGACTGCATCAGTTGTTAATGAGTATATATATATATATATATATATATATATATATATATATATACGTGGAAAAGTAAGAAATCGGAGAACAGACCATTAAAACATGTTTATTTAAAACAGCACCTACGTACGTTTCGCCCAGTTGGGCTTGTCAAGGGCATAAATAACCAAAAGAGTTCATTACATTGCTTGGAAAGTGTTTTGGGGCTTAAATTCACGTCACAATTCATTCTTCGCAAAAAAAGCGTGTTTTGATTTTGCAGTAGGTCAAAGGAGGTAACTCTGGCCGGTGTTAGGGCAGTCTTTCCCGGACAATTTTTTTATTCGTTATAAGATGTGGTTACAACCTTACGATTGTCGATACGCACAGGGTCAGGTTATCGACGCTTATTTTGATACGATTGTTGCCGCACCTGCCCACCTGGGTCGTTTGAGGCTGGGTCTGGATGCATGGTTAGTTTCCTGGGTGTTTTTTTTGCAGTGCCTGCCCGCCGGGGTATTAAAGCTTGTTGCATTGGGACCCGGTACACGGTTTCACTCCTCATCCTTAACCCATCCGAAGAAGGATATTTTTAAGCGATGTGAACAACTTACCGTCGTTTCAGCTCTGCTGTTGATGAGCTCGTGGGGTGCAGTTATGATGTGGTAGAGCTAAATGAGGCAAAGATTGCACTTCCCCTTGAAGTTGTACGGTGCAGCCCTGCCGACAATATCCCAGTGCGTGGAGAAGCTGATGTTTAAGTATTTTAATGATGTGATGTAGTCCGCGAGCGAAGTGGAGTGTCTTAATTTCTTATTTGCTCGCGGACTACATCACATTATTAAAGACTTAAATATCAGCTTCTCCACGCACTGGGATATTGTCGGCAGGGATGCACCGTACAACTTCAAGGGGAAGTGCGATCTTTGTCTCATGGAGCTCTACCACATCATAACTGCACCCCACGAGCTCATCAACAGCAGAGCTGAAACGACGACAAGTTGTACACATCGCTTAAAAATATCCTTCTTCAGATGGGTTAAGGATGAGGAGTGAAACCGTGTACCGGGTCTCCCTGCAACAAGCTTTAACACCCCGGAGGGCAGGCACTGCAAAAAAACACCCAGGAAACTAACCATGCATCCCAGACCCAGACTCAAACGACCCAGGCGGGCAGGTGTGGCAAACAATCGTCTCAAAATAAGCGTTGATTACCTGACCCTGTGCGTATCGACAATGGTAAGGTTGTAACCACATCTTATAACGGACAGAAAAATTTTCCGGGAAAGACTGCCCTAACACCGACCAGAGTTACCTCCCTTGACCTACTTCAAAATCAAAACACGCTTTTTTGGCGAAGAATGAATTGCGACATGAACTTAATCCCCAAAACACTTTCCGAGCAATGTAAGGAACTCTTTTGGTTATTTATGCCCTTGACAAGCCCAACTGGGCGAAACGTACGTAGGTGCTGTTTTAAATAAACATGTTTTAACGGTCTGTTCTCCGATTTCTTACTTTACCACGTGCTTACGCTCTACGAACTCTCTCGCCCACTTAATATTAACACTTCTAATATTTAATACTGCCGGCACTAGTATTGAGCACCTTTTGCATACGCCATTTGGCAATTAACTACATGTATCACCTATCCTTCCTTTTTTTTTTCTCTCTCTCGATACGTAAATACTCTATATATATATATATACATATATATATTGTTATACTTAGGGAGGGTCATATTATTATAATATTGCACTAAATAATAACAGAACACACTCACTGTTTGGTTTGGGTTGGTTTTCGCTTCTGTATCTTTTATATCTCCATAGATAATTTATTTGGCAATCACTGTTTATCATTGATTGACCAGCGGTTAAAAATACAGATATAAAAAAAGATATAGAGTCTATATAGGTCTATTTATATATAGAGATTTAAAATCACCCTACAAACGTCCCTAACCCGAGTCAATTTCCTGGACGTTACCCTTAACCTCGAAAATGATCTGTACTACCCATACAGGAAACCAAACGACAACGTGCACTACATCCACCGCCGCTCTAACCATCCTAGAAACATCACCAATAACCTAGTTAAAAAGATATCCCTCCGCATATCTCGTTTGTCCGCTAATGAGCAGATATTCGACGAACACGCGCCTCATTACAACCAGGCCCTCAAGCGGAGTGGCTTCCGGGAGGAAATAACCTTTTATCCAGTTTCCCTTAGCGGAACCAGCAGGGGACACCGCCGCTCACGCAACGTAACGTGGTTCAATCCTCAGCACTATGCCGAGGTGGCAACACCTATCGGGAAAAATCTTCTTTAGACTCCTCGAAAAACACTTCCCACTACAACACCGCTACCACAACATAATCAACAAAAACACTATCAAACTCTCCTACAGCACCACACCTAATTTCGCACAAAATATCGTCTCCTCAAACAACAAAAAACTCAACCCCTATGGTAGAAATAACCTAGACATCAGTGCAGAGCCGACCAGGAGGTGTAACTGCCCTGATAGATCCACGTTCCCCCTCAACAACAAATGCCGAGAACTTAACGTGATCTACCAGTGCAACATGGGGACGGACATCTCCAACAAAACTTATATAGGATTAACCACGTGTGACTTCAAGACCCAGCTCTAGCAAAACCGACACACTTTCCGAAACCCGGTTCGGTGACATGCCACTACACTTTCGGGCCACATCTGGGACTTCCAAGATAACAATATAACCTACAATCTAACTTGGAGCTTACTGTCAGAGCTAACTCTTACACGGGATGACGCCGTCCGTGTAACTTATGCTCGGAGGAAACATTACAAATGCTGTTTTCGAAGGACCAACTCCTAAACAAGAAAGATGAACTGGTAACCGCATGCTAACAGATTGCGTAGGACTTAACCTCGCCCTCAAACCCTATAATGACTCGGGCGGGTAGACAAGGGCTGATACCCCCCCCCCCCCACACACACACACTTGCCGAGTAGGTTAGGGGAAAACCCAGCTTACATAGGTAAATCTATGTGTTTTCTTTTCCTCTTTGTCTCCATCTTCCCCCTGTCTCATCCTATCACTTCCTTCCACCGCCTATTTTCTTCCTCGTCTCCTTTCTCCTTTCGCCTATCCCGATGCAGCCCATCGGGCCTTGTAGCATCAGTTCCCCCACCCCTGTTATTTTAAGATAGAATTGGCCGAATACGTTTTGCTAACTACTTGTAGCAGATGTGTAAAAAACCCTTTAAGTTTGTATCACTTTTGTAATTTCTATAAGTTTTGACTGTTCTCAACTTATTAACCTGTAATTGTAAGATAGCATTTTGATTTCTTTATTCATTTCAACTATCTAATTTTATATATTCATTTTTTATTATTTATTTCTAGTATATTTTACTATCTCCTACTCTCTTTCGATTTACCTCTTCTATAACCTCCCTCTCCCACTTCATACACTATCCTTAGAATCTGATGTATACATATCACTTTCAACGCTTGACCGCTCCACTCATTCCCCTATTGTTCTACAGGCAAATTCACCTCCCACCAAATGCCATGATAGACTTATTTGTGTTTACAACAAATTTTAACCAATCCTCTTGACAACTACACTCTTCCCATATAAGGAAGTACACCCTGGAAAAGTTCGGCTATTTATTCACCAGGCTAAAAATTCTTATTTAGTCAAGAAATAGCCGTCGAAACGGCTTGAGCTCTGCCGTCGGGGCCATGCCTTTTCCTATTTCCCACTCTACTACCCTAAGTATTGAGTACTCTGGTGCGTTATGGTCCATTTGTTCCCTTACCACAATTCCTTTGTTGTATATATATATATATATATATATATATATATATATATATATATATATATATATATAAGTGTTATGTATACAGGTGTTTCGCCTGTTTAGCACAGGGTCATCAGACAAAGATTAAGGTTTCAGTGGCAGACACAATGTAAATAAGGAAGTCTTGATTGGGGTGAGGGGTTTTA
This sequence comes from Eledone cirrhosa, assembly GCA_964016885.1. Classification (NCBI taxonomy): domain Eukaryota; kingdom Metazoa; phylum Mollusca; class Cephalopoda; order Octopoda; family Eledonidae; genus Eledone; species Eledone cirrhosa. The sequence goes on from OZ024743.1 coordinate 292,497,395, forward strand.
ATTCAAAAGAGTAATTAAGATAGGATGGGCAGGTGGTGGTGACAGTAGGGAGATAGGTGTATGTGAAAGCAAAAGGTAATAAAGGGTGGTATATTGTATAGCCATGACATTTTAACTGGTCAGTGATAGGCAGGTGATGAATGTGGAGATGGGTTCCTCCTCAAGGTGCTGTATAGAATATACATATGTATACAATTACACATGTACATTAGTATACATCCCAAATGAAGTATATATATATATGTATATATATATACATATATATATATATATTATATATATATATATATATATATATATATATATATATATATATATATATATTAGAAAGTTAGCGTAGCTCCTACCGATTCAACATTTTGTTCCAGACAAGCAGTTGAAATGGATAGAGCTCAGCCGTCGGGCCCCAACTCTTTCTAATCTAGTCATACTATACTATCCCAAGTATCGAGTATTTTATTGAATAATGTTGAATATATATTTTTTTGTGTACGTGTGTTTTCTCGGATCAGAGTGTGCGTCGAAACTTACAACTGTGTGTATAGGTTTCTATTTACTTCTCTGTATTTGATAGTGCTTATTCTAGTCTTTAGCGTTTTCGGTGTTGCATTGAGTCGTGGAGCAAATATCCACTCGGCGGGTAAAAATGAACTCTAAGTGAGAGCTACATTAAGGGGACAAGTGATAAGAGA
>OZ024743.1:292503086-292510586 GCA_964016885.1 Eledone cirrhosa
GGGCACAGAATTTTTATGCAGAACTGATGAGAAATCTACAGATACTCCACCTTGATTATACCTTCAGATGTATGCCTGTGATTATTGGGGCACTGGGATATGTTAGTGACTGCCTCAATACAAATCCTGAGAAGCTTAACAGGAACAGAAAGAACACAACTAGTTAGGAAATTACATGTACAATCGGAACAGTAAAAATATGTAAAACATTCCAAAGATTTTGCATCTAATATCTGCATATACACATGTACAGATAATAAGCATATACACATGCACACATACAACTCAAAACATACACATACACACATACAATAACATCCATATCTATGCATACATATCTATCTAGTTGTGTAAATTCCAATGAGAGAGTATTTTGTCTATGCTAGTAACCGACTGTCTATTGGCAAAAATTTGTGAAATTATAAAACCGGAAGAACATACATACATATATATATATTTTTTCTATAAAAAATATTGACTTCCAAAAGTATATATTTCCATTGACTAATTTGTCATATTCACATTTACTCTCCTATATTATTTCTTCCTCTTTTCCTCAAATCTACCACTTATCAACTAATTCTATTCTATTCCATTTCCCTTTGCCTTTTTAATTAACTTTATTGATTTATGTCGTCCGCCTAGTTTTTTGTTGTTTCTTTCGCCATAATGGCTTAGCCACCATCCTTATTGCTGTGTTTATACCGTATATAATGGCATATTACACATTTAATGCGTCATCTTATTTCATTTTATTTCATTATGATTTCAGTTAATCCTTTTGTATCGTATTAAAATAAAACTTATCCTCCTATTACTTTCTAGTGGGATTAATATGCTTACTTATTTCCTTGATACGGTTTCGAAAAATATTTATTTTTATTTATTTTTTAAGAGGAATGGTTTGCATGGGATATTAGTATACACACATTCATATAAATGCTTTTTTCAGCATATATATATATATATATATATATATATATTGGGAGTTCCCTGACTAGACTTGTTAGACTAATGCTCCGCATAGAAATCCTACTAAAGAAATTAGAGAGTAACTATTTTATCCACTCGCCGTCGAAACGGCAAAAGCTCAGGCGCTGGGCAGTAACGGATTACAATACACACACACACACACATGTATATATATATATATATATATATATATATATATATATATATAGAGAGAGAGAGAGAGAGAGAGAGATGTGCGTGTGTGTGTGTATGTATATATGGTATATTCAATAATTCCAGTAAGTGTGTTGGTTATTGGAGGTGGTACAAATTTTAGCACTCAATGCTGAGGTGAGGCAGAATGAATAAATTAAATATAAGAAGATTGGGTTTCACATGAATGATTTTATTAGTTATCGACCTTGAGCCAATCATCTGTGAAACCTCGAGAATCAATAAAAACATTGATGTAAAACCGAATTATTTTCCTCGGATATTGTTTTCATGAAGGGATTTTATCCAAACTATAAGGATCATTAAACAACTGCAATGAAACTTCATAAAACTTTCTAATTGTATTTTTACTATATAATGCCTTCTTTGCATCGCTGAAGCCTTCTCATAGGACACTGTTTTCAACACTTTACACAATGCTTCAAACAACCCATACTATCCTCATTTCCTTTCTAGGGCTTGCAAATATTAATGATATCGTAGTGACAAGATCATGACATAATTGTTTCTACTTTCGGCACAAGGCCAGCAATTACAAGTACATTACTGGAAACTTTATTTTATCGACCTCGTAAGGATGAAAGGCAAATTTAACCTTGGCGTGATTTGAAGTCAGATCGTAAAGGGACGTAACTATGCTGGAAAGCATGTACAACCCTCTACCAATTCTGCCAATCAACCGCCCTCCACCGATCATGACATAATGAGCATTAAAAACTTAGCAAAGTCTAAGCTTTTTCCAGCTCTGAAAACAAGCGATTTCTTCAAGGAAAAAGGGTAAATACTAAGTGTAAAAGTAAAAGTGAAAAAATAGACAACCTGGTTACTAGACTAGCAATTTATTTCTAAAGCCAGATAGAGTAAAAGCAAAGAGGATTTCGGTGGGGCTTAAACTTATATTAATTTGCGGATTGCATGCAATACATTAACAGAGAAGTACACAAATATACTCAAATCAAGATGCACAATTATATTTATATGTGCAAAGAACCGGTACGAATCCTGAAGAGAATTCTATCCGACATGCCAGGTAATCTTTCGAATCACAATCTATATGCATCTATGTATATATATGTACGTGCGTATGTATGCATGAGTATATTTTATGTATATATGTATGTTTGGAGATATGTAGGTATGTTCATATATATATATATATATATATATATAAATATATATATATATATATATATTCAAATATATATATATATATATATATATACAAATATATATATATATATATATATATATACAAATATATATATATATATGCAAATATATATATATATATGTATATACAAATATATATACAAATATATATATATATATATATTTATATATATATACAAATATATATATATATATATATATTTGTATGTATGTGTGTATGAATTGAATGTATGTTTGTTTTATGTACCACTTATGTGTGTGTGTGTGTGTGTGTGTGTGTGTGTGTATGTGTGTGTGTGTGTGTGTGTGTGTGTGTGTGTGTGTGTGTGTGTGTGTGTGTGTGTGCGTGTGTGCGCGCACACGCGCGATGTTTGAATTTATCTACGTATGAGTTTGTGTTCAGATGCATAAGCTGTTCTCCACTCTCAACTGTTCGATATGAGAAAAACTAATATTAACTGACAGCTGTATCATATTCCATCCACGTTACCGAATAAGAAGAAAGAGGAATCCCAACAACATTAGGAATCTATAGGAAAATGAACGTTTGAAGCCAAATAGTGAAATACAAGTAACCGATATCCAATACTGGTCCACGTATACGGATTCTAGGAAAACTGTTGTGTACAAACGATGACACATTTTCAGAAGTGTATATTGTACGATTTTGCTATATCCGCTCTCCTCCTTCTACAAACTTTCTTACCGATATCTTTCTAATATTTCATATCTGTAACATGCAAAATATATACAGAGACATCATATACATAGATATCTTATATATATAATTATATATATGTGTATATATATATATATATCATATATATGTGTGTGTGTATGCGTGTGTGTGTGTGTGTGTATGTGTGCGTGTGTGTGCGTGTGTGTGTGTATGTGTGCGTGTGTGTGACGCAATACGCGTATCCATTTTATGTAGGTAAATTTACGTTTGTGTAAAATGAATATTCGTAACAATGTAATACATCTTCGAATTTCAATATATTTTGCCTAGTACACTGATCACATTATATATATATATATTTGTGTGGGCGTGTGTATGTATATGAGGGTGTCTCTGGGTCTTTGTGTGCGTGTATATGTCGGTGCATGTATGTGTGTTTGTGCCTGTATCTGTGCATATGCATGTGTGTATGTGCTTTCCTGTGTCTCTGCGTCTTTATGTGCGTGTGTCTTGTGTGAACAGACAATGGAAAAATGGATCCAAACAGACTCACGAACAAACCCCTATGCCATTGACTGTTCCCTGGAGATCACTAATATTTCGCTATATTAAGAATTGAATTCTTACCTCCATTACCCGAGAGATGGCTACAGACGACAGAACGGCAACGTAGAATAAAAAGATACGATGATGGCTTTAGTCAATTACAGGCATGGGCAATTTTTTTCCGAACAGTGGGCCGCATAGGATGCGGTTCATCATTTGGCAAACCGCACTAATAAAAATTTCAAGTCTATATTGAAATTAGCGAACCATTCAGAAAGCCAAACGCGCCACATGCCAGCTACCAGGCTGCAGCCTGCAAATGACCGGACATGAAAACAATGCCAAACGTATACGGTATAGCAACACAATATCCTATGATGACATGATATATATATATATATATATATATATATATATATATATATATATATATATATATATATATATATATATATATATATATATATATATATATATATATATATATATGGGGGGGGGGTATGTGTTTGTGTGTGCGCGTGTGTCTCTCTGTCTGTGTGTCTGTGTGTACGTGATTATGTGTCTGTTCGTGTATGTCACAATATTTCTTCGAATGTTTGAAAGCTCAATGAAGGGAATACGTGATAGATAAGGTTGTGCATTGGACGAAATTGTTCATATATATATATATATATATATATATATATATATATATATATATATATATATATATATATATATATACATATATATATATATATATATATATATATATATATATATATATATATATATATATGAACCAAAGTATCGTCTTCCTGTCTTCCTCCGGTTGCAACGTTTTTTGAAATATCCACTTCTGCGTTTACAGATTGACTTTGTTAGTTTCAGAAGATCCCGTTAAGGGTGAAAGCACCGATTCTTTGCTTAAACTTTAATCTGTTATTTTAATAGATATTTGCTCTACGGTTCTTATATATTTGATATATATTTATCCTTATCGAGCCCTCTTTGGATTTTAGTCTTCAAATTTATTATTATTACTATATATATATATATACATATACATCCAGTCCAATCCAATCCAATCCAGGGTTTTCTCGTTGTTTGATCTTGGTCCTGCTATAGGTGTAGCCGTACTCACCACGCTTGGCGAATTGCAATTGGGTGAGGTTATTTAATCCATAATTGTTGTGAATGGCCGTTAATACTGAGGAGTATGTTTCCAGTTGTTATCTATTGTGCTGCTGCTGGGTTTCGACTTACTCTTCTGAAAAGACCAGTGTATCTAATGGAGGAGCAGGTCGTACGGGGTTGATATGGTACGAATGACAGGCAGAGGCTTGACCTGACTATATATATATATATATATATATATATATATATATATATATATATATATATATATATATATATATATATATATATATATATACAATAGGAAGTTTAGTAAAATCGATGTTTTGGCTGCGGCCAAGATAACGATATACAATTAAGAATGTGTAGCAAGGCACTCGATAAGGTTGTAGGCCTCAGAGTAATAACATACGTTTAGACAGCTTGACAAATTGAAAATTGTGGTAGGTAAGCCTAGCCACATAATACCAAATCAACGAAAAAAACAATCAGGTTAGACAACTGATCTGTACCAAATCGAACGATATTATGCAATTCGTCCGATAGGTTTCTATGAAATACGATATCAACAATCGTACTTGCGCAATATGCAAGTTAGTGTTATTCGATGATCGAACTGTGGACACACGTTATCAACAGTTTTCCGTTCTATGCCTCAAGCCGGTTTGAAGTGTAGCAGTGAAGTGCTACCGTTGGCAGCAGTCAATGTTTCACTGTCACGTGTTTTTTCCAACAAGGGAAGAAACCCCTTGTTTTTGGCAAGCAAATTTAAAAAGTGAACAAAGGAATCAATTCCGTTCCCAAATCCACATGAGAAGCTCTCGACTAGACGTTATCAAACATACATAAATAATTAACCAATCAATGGAATTGTCTAATTAAATTAATTAACCAATTATTAGGTATATATATATATAGGAACAAGTATGACCCCGACGGCAGAGCTCAAGCGGTTTCGACGGCTAATTTCTGGACTAAATAAGAATTTTAAGCCTGGTAAATAAATAGGCGAACTTCTCAGGGGTTAATTCCTTATATGGGAAGATAGTAATTGTCCAAAGCGATTGGTAAAAAATTTGTTGTAAAGAAAGATGATTCTATCATGGCATTCGGTGGGAGATAGGGGTAGTTGAACTTGCCGGTAGAACAAAGAGGGTGTGTGGGAAACCCAGTCAACGCTTGACTGGGTTTCCCCCACTCCCTCTTTGTTCTACCGGCAAGTTCAGCTACCCCTACCTCCCACCAAATGCCATGATAGAATCATCTGTCTTTACAACAAATATTTGACCAATCGCTTTGGACAATTACTATCTTCCCATATAAGGAATTAACCCCTGAGAAGTTCGCCTAATTATTTACCAGGCTAAAAATTCTTATTTAGTCTAGAATTAGCCGTCGAAACGGCTTGAGCTCTGCCGTCGGGGTCATACTTGTTCCTATTAAACACTCTACTACCGTAAGTATTGAGTAATTTGGTGCATTATGGTCCATCTGGTTCCCTACCACATTTCCTTCGTTATATATATATATATATATATATATATATATATATATATATATATATATATATATATATATATATATATATATATATATAATTTTATATATATATATATATGTACATTATGAAGAGAGAAGAAACATTTAGATATAATTAGTAATAAAATGTATCATACCTAAACTGTTCCTAAATTCCTCGACTACGTAGTTTCGTGGCATAAACAAAAACAATATATCAAAGATATAGAGTCCTTGCGAGGTCTGCCGACTTATCAAGAGGATACCTCATTTTACTAGTCTCAAGAACGCGTCTACACGACGTGAGAAAGGATCCCAAAAGGCGGAGGGGGAGATAGTCACGCGATATAACGGTCGAGAAACAGAGCTAAGCCTCTTATAACCACGAAGAAAATACCACGGAGGCGGAGGGGGTATTCATATCGAGGCCGCAGAAGAGGTAGTGAAGAAGGCGAGAAGTATGAGTAATGGAAGCTTTCCAGTTGTCCCCACACTTCAAAGATTGCTCGACCAGAGGGAGTTATTAATATATTTAGAAACACAAAGATACATGCGGACACACACATATATACATGAATGCATCCGCACCCAACTGTGAGTTAAGGGTGCCAACTTCACCGATGTTGCTCAATGAATGACTGGGACAGACCAATTCAGTTTGAACTAGACTGAACCAGTATCAGAGATAAAAATACATTATGAAGAGAGAAGAAACATTTAGATATAATTAGTAATAAAATGTATCATACCTAAACTGTTCCTAAATTCCTCGACTACGTAGTTTCGTGGCATAAACAAAAACAATATATCAAAGATATAGAGTCCTTGCGAGGTCTGCCGACTTATCAAGAGGATACCTCATTTTACTAGTCTCAAGAACGCGTCTACACGTGTGTTTCTAAATATATATATGTATGTATATATGTAAATATGTATATATATATATATATATATATATATATATATATATATATATATATATATATATATATATATATATATATATATATATATATATATTCTTACAAAATTTACACTTACTGAATTTTTTCGCCAAATATAGGGGTTACCTCCCTTGCTGGACTACACGTGCGTCCAGTAACAGGTCCCCCTGTATTTTGGAACGAAACATCCGTTGAGAAAGCAGTTTCCACGTTCATCTCTTTACTAGAAGTCAGATATTTTTTATGTGAGCTGACAGTAATTGATTAAGAAACTGCAGAAACCCCAAAAGCTAGAATTTAACATCCTTCTAGCGGGTCCGGGTTAGTTTTTACATTCATTTA
>OZ024743.1:292515586-292538086 GCA_964016885.1 Eledone cirrhosa
ACATTGTTACGCGATAAAACATGTTTGGCTAAAGGATGTTGTCACCAATTTGGTTGAGGTATATAAGTACCAATTTAGCGGAGAAGTATTTAGAGAGTTGTAATGTTACCACGAGGAACCAGGTTTGGTAGAAAGATATGATAGGAATATCGACAACGACTTTAGCTTGTTTTTACATTCTTTATTAACCAAGGTTAAGAAGTGTATTAGGCTGGCTGGCCAAGAGAAATGAAACAAATCAATTAAGATTACAAGAGAAAGTACGGGCGACTGGCTGAAGGCGTTTGGCCAGGCTCGTAGGTAATGTTTTGTCGTTACATATTGTTTGTGCTTACGGAGCAAAAGAACAAGCGTGTTTACCTTAGCATGGCCCAGCTGCGAGTCATAGCGTCCTCAAATCTTTGCGGGATATTTCTCCCTCAGAACGCGTAGGGATACATCCTCTTCTACTGGCGCTGATTGGCTGAGCTGAGCCAAATCACGCACAGAGAATGTATGTGAGCCCGCGGAATGTAGGTCACTACATCACCTCCGAGCAGATTTTTAGGCGAAAATTGTTAACGATGAAGTCGAGAACCCAGATTATTGAATCAGCAAGAACAAATGCTGAAAGAGCACATCACTGAAAAAATAATTGAGCAGAAAGATGCATGCAAGAAAAAAAATGAGGCGCGACGGGCCGTGTTGAGCCGCTGTCAAATGACTAGCTGTTTTGTAGTTTATACGTGACCACCAAAGGTCTACCAGAAAACAGATAAAGTCTGACATGGGCGAAGTTGCTGTTCTTGCATTAAATGTTAATGGTAAGTGTTGTACCAGTAGCTGTGGACGAAGCTATTATGGTAGTTTACCAGTGCTGGCAAGAAGATGATGGGTAGGCGAGAAAATGTTGGCCTCCCAGATGTATTGCCGAATGTGCTAGGGAGCCAGCAAAAAATGGCTGGTTGCTATGATAAGAAAAAAAAAGCAAGTTGAATCTGTAGGTGGGTTGCAGTTCTATGTAATACAGCAAAGAAAATGTGTGCGTGCGGTCACATATATAATGATAGAGAGAAATGAATTTTCATATAATACAGTTTAAAAAAAATAAATGTCCAAAATAAATGCCTGAAAAAAAAGGAAGAAAGAAAGAATTGTTTCTTTTCCTTTAACAAAAAGTTCGCTTCTTTTTTCTTTGCGATCGCTCTTATTAGGAAGCTAGTAGAGTTGTTGTTGTTAAAGCAAAGTCACAATGAATATTCTGTAGAGTAGAAGTCGAGCGTTGAAGAAACCAGAGTCACCAAATATGGCAGCCACGTCTGACACCATAATGGTGAGAAAACTAATGTCTTAATTTCTCGAGTCCTTGTGGTAACGAGACAGAAGGTATGGTGGTTGCATCGGTAAAGTTACAAGCCGTTTCCTGGTGTTGGTTAATAGTTAGCCATGTGTTGCTGCTGATGGGTGGTATTTGGTGGTAGCCGTTTTGAAATTTCCTCGTGGCGTAAAGTTTTTGAAATACTGCTAATTTTTTTTCGGAAAATATTCTAAAGAAAATTTGAAAATATTCTAAAGAAAAAAAATTATTTTCCATGATGGCCGATCGAAAAATGTGTTCGTGATGAAGAAACCGTCATGTGGCACGATGCAGCCAATCAGACGGCTGGGATTGGAGAAGACAAGCTGTACGCGGGAACACAAAATTTCTGAGTCTCCATTTGTAATTTCAACAGAACGCCGAAAGCAAAATTCCACATAGAGAGAAATCGGTTTTTTTAATTTTTTTTTTTTTTTTCATCAAACTCTTTCTTTTCTGTTGTATTTTTGTGTTCGTCTGTATGCGTGAGTTACTATTAGTACCATGAAAGTTATGACAGAAATATTGTGCAGGCCGCGTGCTTCAACAAATGGAATATTATGAATGTTATGGACTTACGCGAAGTGAGCCTAGCTACCTGATTTGAACATTCCAAATGTTAAGCCACTCCACATAGCCATTAAAACGAATGGCGAATTCAAATAGGCTGCGTTTTCATACTTAATCGTCGAGGGGCGCCAATTAAGGAAAATAATGTTTCTCTTTGTTAAATATAAGTCGTCAATTTAGCGGAGAAGTATTTAGAGAGTTGTAATGTTACCACGAGGAACCAGGTTTGGTAGAAAGATATGATAGGATTATCGACAACGACTTTAGCTTGTTTTTACATTATTTATTAACCAAGGTTAAGAAGTGAATTAGGCTGGCATGCCAAGAGAAATGAAACAAATCAATTAAGATTACAAGAGAAAATACGGGCGACTGGCTGAAGGCGTTTGGCCAGGCTCGTAGGTAATGTTTTGTCGTTACATATTGTTTGTGCTTACGGAGCAAAAGAACAAGCGTGTTTTACCTTAGCATGGTCCAGCTGCGAGTCATAGCGTCCTCAAATCTTTGCGGGCTATTTCTCCCTCAGAACGCGTAGGGATACATCCTCTTCTACTGGCGCTGATTGGCTGAGCTGAGCCAAATCACGCACAGAGAATGTATGTGAGCCCGCGGAATGTAGGTCACTACACATGAAAACAACGTTATGTAACAACACTCGCAGACAAGGCTTGGCAGCTGCGCGAAAATAACCAACAATTTAACCTAAAATGGGATATCATAACTTAGCACCTGCATGTCCCAAGGACAGGAATTTTGTAAATTGTGTAATATGGAAATATTTTGTATTTTGAAATCCAAACATATTTTATTAAATAACAGAATAGAGCGATCGTTATACTGTAACCATCGCTTGAAATCTACATTTTCATATTACAAACGCTACCAGGATTGAACGCCTGTCTCCATCTCCGTTTGATTGTCAAAATACATATTAACATTCTCTATTAGTCTTAATTCTATCAACTCTTTTACTCTTTAGCATTTAATATAAATTGCTATAAATAAAATGAGATTTCTTAATTCAATTCCCTAATGCATATACCAGCAGGCTACCAGCATTGTTGTTATACAGTAGCAGTGAAAATATCTCTACTCCTTACTTGACACTTTATTACTGTATTAATACTACTACACCAAACGTCCTTTGTTCAATTGGTCAAATATAGATTAAAATAGGCAATCTCAAAAATTCTTATTTAGATAAAATAAGCCATACACTCATTGTATTCTCATTAAAAACCTTCTATATACTTGTTTACCAGCAAATTGAATTACATTCTGTCATATACTATCCTTTCTCTTCTTCCTTTCTTACAACTAATATAAATACTTTGATTTTTCTGATTTTTCCAATTTATCCAATATCTCTGAAGAAGTGACAACTGATTATACATTTACTATCGAATACTTGCTAACATTATATTATTACGCAGGCAGCGATACATAGGTATTCCGTCTGTTACAGAAACATATGTCAATACCAAATAAATTCCTTTATAAATGCACTTTCATTTTATATTCATTTTTTCTACATTTTCTCCAGAATATAATTTATACTCGTTGAGCAAACCTACGCGTACGCTGTTCATCTTTAACGTGACGATATATTATCACTACATTATTGATAACTTGAAATTGTATATATATATATATATATGTATATATATATATATATATATATATATATATATATATATATATATATATATATATATATATACGTATGTATGTATATATATATGTATTTAATTATGTCTCATATATAATAATACCACTGGCTATCCGCAAAATACGTATAGTTAGCACCCCAAAACTATAATTGGGATTATACTAAGGTATATCCTAATTTTTGTTGAGTGAGACAGAAGACGGTCAGAGTATTGCTTAAAGCTTTCTCTGTTAATGTATTAAATATATATATATATATATATATATGATATATATATATGTGTGTGTGTGTGTGTGTGTGTGTGTGTGTGTGTGTGTGTGTGTGTGTGTGTGTGTGTGTGTGTGTGTGTGTGTGTGTGTGTGTGTGTGTATTTATATATATGTGTGTGTGCCTGAGGTTTATATTGAATATTATACGAATTATTAATGTAAACATATATTTTACAGATTTGCACGAATTTTAGAAGTGGCAAGTTTCATCAATAGTCTTTAGCAACCAACGAGGATCAGCCCGACGGCCGTTTTCTGGTTTCTGGGACTAATATAAGCTATAAGCATATAATATTTATGCTTGTGAACATCGACTAATGAAGCTCATTCGCATACAGAGCTGGTGGGCTCTAATTATGAGGGGTAGCTTTGAAATACCATGATTGATACTTGGCTGGAATAGTATGATTGATACATAGATAGATGTGCGAGTTTATATGTGCAAATACACATTTAAACTGTAGTTACACACTCACACATAACACACACACTCGCTCACACACACGCCGACACACAATCTATGTTCTCTAATACCCTCTTCTAATAATTATACACCTTAATTTTATTATATACATTTTATCATATTTCCTCTAGCATGAAGAACCCGAAATAATTATCAGCTGAAACCGGTACGATAAATTACTTTTTTTAAAAAGGTATTGTGTTATTCTAAGAGAAAATCCTATTAGCATTTCTACTTTTTTACTTATTTTCGTGTGTCACTTCTCAACATTCTAAATATAAATAAATAAATATATATATATATATATATATATATATATATATATATATATATATATATACACACACAAACACACACGCACCCATTGTGCCAATCCTAGAAAATTGATATCAAATATAAGTATTGTACTTAATTATTAAAATAGATATACTGCAAAATCAAATAAGACCATGCGAAAGACTGTTTTATTCGAAATTCTGTATGGGTTCGAGTCAACCCGAAGTTGACATGTTGAGCTTTTATAATCACGCCATATTACTGGTTCATATCTGATCTTTGCTTAATCAAGACATAGATATACCATTTTGTATAGGATACTCGCCTGTACACTAAATTAAATAAACCGCAAGATAAAATATACCGGTGCATATTCGTCTCTTGTGCCTGTTGAAAATGTAAATTGCTCCCTTTCATATATTTATATACATTATGGAGCATAGGACTAGAGGCACATAATCACACTTTCAGAAAATCACCCTGACGGTAATATTTCTGCTTGTATACCTATATATAAATGGTGTCCCTTAAAAACGTATATATATTTTGATTACTTGTACAGGCAATAACATTAGAATGCTGTTGAATGTTGAAGTGTGTATGCATTTTGGTGGGACACCATCTCTATCTCTCTCTGTATATATGTATATATATATATATAGAGAGAGAGAGAGAGAGAGAGAGAGAGAGAGAGAGGAGGGAGAAAGAAAGAAAGAATAAGAGAGAAAATCGAAAGTGGGGAAATGAGTAATAAGAAGACAAACATTGAGGGGAAGATACTGATAAATAACATTTGTAGATAATTAAGCGGATATGAAGCATTGATAAAGAAACACTCCAATGTTAATTGCTAATAGAAAAGTAGATGATAAATAAACTGGACTGTACACAAAACCTACATTAAAATAATTACTTCTTGCTTTAAACATGAAGCTTGATGCAACACGTCATTCAGAGTAACATGGCAGGTTTCTCGCTAGTGTGCGTGCAACATGCAACGATACTACACTATACTTTTCTGTACTCTTAACCTTTGTATAATAACTGAACATTAAATTGACAAGTATTCCGATTTCAGATATATTTTGTTGGTTAATAAAGAGAGTAGTATGTTTTATCATATTGGTAATCGGCCTTAGTCTGTATATAGAAAACTTTAACTGACATCACCTCTGTACAAACACACTTCTATCCGGGCGTCAGTATATACACACGCATACGCGCACACATACATAAACGGACACAAACACAAACACACGCACATATATATATATATATATGAATATATATATGATCTCTCTCTCTCTCTCTCTCTCTCTCTATATATATATATATATATATATATATATATATATATATATATATATATATGTATGTATGTATGTCTCTCTCTCTCTCTCTCTCTCTCTCTCTATATATATATATATATATATATATATATATATATATACATATATACATATGTATATACACATATATACATATATATGACTGTGTGTATATATATATATGTATGCATCAATGTATGTATATATGTATGTATGAATGTAAGTTTGTAAGTATGTGTGTACGTGGACAACGTTACACATTGATATTATTATTTGGATTGGCAGAATCGTTAGACCGTCGAACAAATTGCTTTGCTGTATTTGTTCCCTCAATTCCGAGGTGGATACAATAAAGTACTAGACAAATCAAGTGTCTATCCTCTCCACCTCTCACTATACTTCTTTATTTCTTGTTTTATTCATTGAACTACCGCTATATTGGTGCATCACCATCAAAGGTTTATTCTTTCATGTCTTCCCCAGTGCTTAATTTTAAAGGTTGGTTTATATTCCATCTATCTCTAATTGTACAAATACTAAGCTATTGGATACAAATAGAGAGCAACGATTTTCAAGCAAAAAAAATCAGAAACACACACATATAAACGCAAATGGCTGACTGAATGCACACATGCTTTTTCTCAAGAAATTTGTTTCCCTTCTTTCCCTTTCTCATTCTCTATCATTTTACTTCAACTTCTTATTTCACATTCTATCTTTTGATGAAAGACTAATGTCCGAAACATTACGCCTCTTTCCCTACTGTAACAAACGTTAAACTAATATATTTCTCCATTGTACCGTGTAGTTTCCGTTTAGTTTGTAGCATATATATATGCTAAAATATATAAATTGATGTATGACATACCTCAACTGTGCTGATGGTTCAATTCCAGTTTTGGCAGTCAAGACTGGAATTGAACCATCAGCACAGTTAAGGTATGTCATACATCAATTTATATATTTTATCTGATGAGGACGTACTGAGGAAACAGCACAGTACCTCCGAAATATATATAATAAAATATATTTGATTACATGAATGTCTATATTTATTAATATTTTGAATTAATATATATATATATATATATATATATATATATGCATACATATAGATAGATAGATAGATGGATAGTTGGATAGATGGATAGATAGAGAGAGTGTGTGAGAGAGAGAGAGAGAGAGGGGAGAGAGAGAGTGGGGGGAGGCTCAAGCAATAATCATCTGATAAGACTTGTTAATCAGGCAAAACCAACAATCACTAATATGGATCTTGAGCCACCATCTGAGAAACAGGTCTTGTAACATGGTCTAACCAAATAAAGCCTAAATGTGAAACCTCCTTTCGTTCTTAATATATACACTCTGCTATAGCATTGAGTGCTAATATTGGTACCACCTTTCGACTGAATCAATTATATATGCAAAAGCCAAACAGAAATAACAAAGCAAACGACATACGCACGCACACGAGCACACACATACATATATATATGGGGGGGGGGGGGAGATAGGGAGAGTGAGAGAAATGACATCTACATGACTAGAACTGTTTCATTCACATAAAGACATCTGGACATTGCTGGTGATTTCATACGAATGAAACAATTCTAATTTTGTAGAAGTTATTTATATGTATATATAATAATTGTTTCTACTTTTTGGCACAAGGCCAGCAATAACCCAGTTCATTACTGGTACTTTATTTTATCGACCCCCTAAGGATTAAAGACAAAGTTAACCTCGGCGGGATTCGAACTCAGAATGGCAAGGGCCGTAACTCTATGCGTCAAAGCATAGCGTCCGACCCTCTACTGATACTGCCAATCCACCATAATATTTGTTTCTACTTTAGGCACAAGGCCAGCAATTACCCAGTGCATTACTGGTACTTTATTTTATCGACTCCGTAAGGATGGAAGGCAAAGTTAACCTCGGCGGGATTTGAACTCAGATCGTAAAATGATGCCTATACTCTACCAATGTATTGAGTACATTTTTTAATTGTGGTTAAGTTCCCCCATCACCAGAGACACAACTCAGGAATCTACAAATTATATATTGTTAGACCGTCAAATGATATGCCTTGCGAAATTTGTTCTAGCTTTCTATGGTTAAATATAAATCAAACTAAAGTGTACAGGGCAGATTCTCCCAGGTTTCATAAGCTTTGAGTGCTTTTTATTGAGGCCACTCTATTGCAAGCATTCGGGCTAGATCTCTGGCTTCAGAATTTCTTCTTCATTGCTTCTCAACAGACTCCGGTTTTCTGGAAAAGATCATGGTTGTCTCCTTTCCTTCCCTGAATAATCAGTAAAACAATCCCTTTTCTCTGTAAGTATATCATTTTGGGTGTGTTTGAGTGTATGTGTGTGTCTGTATGTTTACATGTATGTATGTAGGTAAGGATGGATGGAAGGATGGATCGATCGATATATGTATATGTGTATATGAGTGTATATATATATATATATGTTTGTAAAGTGAGAAAAGACTGTACACAGAGCCAATACCACTCTCTGACTGACAGTAACTATAACCCGCAAAGAAGAAAAGATCAATATCATCGCTAACTACTGAGCCGCAGGTTTTATGACGGAGTTATCCCAGTTTCTTGAGTTGCCTTCTCCTAGAAGAATGCCCGGACAAAGGATAGAGGTCCTTTACTCCCAGTGGTTTAACTACGGGATCGAGTATCCAGCCCGATTATGTCTATGTCCCCGCCCATATATATATATATGCATACATGCATATGCATACATACATACATGTACATACATGCGCATGTACATACATGCGCATGTACATACATATTTACACATCTTTTTGGATGGCCGTTGACTCATGAGTTCTTTGTCAGGTTTTGTTTTTTGTCCTGCAGAGTGTCCAAAGTCACCCTCCTCACCAAGTAAACTTGGTGGGTTGCAGATTTAGTCTCCGACGACCCGACCATGGCCTCAGCCAGATGGCTGGAACAGGTGAAATAGTAAAAGAGTATATATATATAGGTTTGTAAAAGGTAAACAGAAATAACAACACAATTGGTACAGTATACGGAAGGGATATTTTAGGTTAACGCTTGATATAGCAGAGGAAGAGGGTCTATACATATATATATATATACAACGTTGATAAATTTGCTAAGTTTCGACCCAGGCCATGCCTAACTTAATAGCACCACCTGGCGAAATCCTTCAAATGTCCTTTAGATACTATGGCTCACTCGAATAGAATGTTACTGTTTTCGCAGACTGGGACAGAATGTGTTCAAGTGACGCCTAACATAGTGTCAGATATAGTGTGTTAGGAATTAACGTCACTGATACACACCAGATCAGCCATACGGAATTCCTGAAAACAGTAGTATTGTTTCAGCCGTATCTCACCCATGGTTTTATTATTGTCTTGGAGAGTGCCTTTTTAATCAATCAGATGGCCAACATTGGAGACAGTGACCTTCTGTTTTTTAGCAAATGAAACGAACTCTTTGGGTTTGAGTTTGACTTTCTCAATGGCCCATTCCTCCTCAGCTGTTCATTGGATATTGGTGATGGTCTTCATGCATTGTTGGCGATTATATATATATTATTTTTTTTCCCGAGCAGTGCAATAGCAGTTGAATGTGTTTATTGCTATTGGCAATATTTTAATTTGTAGGTTTTTGTACTTTTTATTTTTCTGTGACTGAGGAAATTAGGATATTACAAGATTTATAATTTCCTAACAATATTAATTTGAACTAAAAAAGTTAAAGTTTTAGAGGATATCTCCATCCCCAAACCTAACTACTTGCTAACGGGAAATACTCAACAAATTCGACTGATTTTCAACCACCATAATTTGATTTGTATTCTTCCGTTATATCTTTTATTTCCCTTTTCTCTTTCCACACTAACATATATACTAGTCTACTCTATAACTTAATAAATATTACATTTCACCTCCTAATACAATACTGCTGCTATAGTATACAACGACAAACACATGAATGATCTCAAATTGAATATTTACATGTCATGAGTTATTTCCCTTTGTTGTAATACGTTTTTTGTAAACACGCGTTTTTAGGAAGCTTTACTTTTAACTGCATTTTATAAATTCGTATAAGTGCCCAAAGAAAGGTCGCTAATTTAATATCTCTTGTATTCTAATTTCGGCCTTGATACTTTGGGTAGCGCTATTGTTTCGTGTATGAACATAGATAAATAATATAATATAATAAAATATAATATATATATATATATATATATATATATGTATATATATATATATATATATATATATATATATATATATATATATATATATATATATATATATATATATATATGAGGGTGTGTAATTGCACACGTCCCCTTTTTACTGTGTCATGTTTTGGATAATATTTTGTAAATGTTCTTATTATATACCTTATTTCCTTATCTACTATTGATACTTCACTCAACTTACACTTAACGATATTATAACTGTAATTTATTACTGGAACAGATAAAGTATTCCAACCTATTATGTTTTTATGACACTCAGTTTATTTCTGAGTATTAGTTTAATGTGTATATTATGTTTCTTCCTAATATCTCTTTTTGTGTGTGTCAGTGTTTACTCTATCTAGACCGTTAATTATTTGTATGTCCGTCTTTTCATAATTTTATTATCAAACATTATATTACTGATTGTGTTAAGGAGGGGGGTATATATAAATAGTTTTCATCTTTTCTAGGTAGACATAATATTTTTTCAAACCAAATATCATACAAATCTATCTCTTTTCAGAACTCTTGTTTGTAACATAACAATTACACTTTCTTGTGTTGTTTAGTATACAAAATTAGGGCAACCCATATATATATATATATATATATATATATATATATATATATATATATATATATATATATAACACTTGTACCGCAATCAAATATAATTTCACACAGAGAAATGAATAAAAAGAATACTGTTTGGATATTTCTTCCATTTAGGAAATGGTTTCCGTTTTATAGTCTGTATTTTATTGGGGGGGGGGGGGTCTGTGTTATATCCTTTAAAATAAAACAGATAACGAATTGGCAGAGTCTTTAGAGCATCGGTTTGTAGTAAGGGAAATTTTCTATTTCTCTAGTCTTACATTTTTATTCCACACCGGCAAATCATTCAGGACTTGCTTGAGACTATTAAAAACGTTTTGAGTTCCCCGGATGGTAGATTTAATTCATAATCCAATATAACATCGGGTTTTTAGAAAAGTTCACTCTTTTGCAAACGCATAAGCCAGGTCTCCGATGTGATCATAGCTTCCTTCCTTTCTTTCCCAAGTCTCGGAGGCCTTGAAATAGAGCAGGCACTGCTCTACTTTCCGTGACCAAATGATAAGACCCTTTATTTTTAGCCATTAAACTTGTTCTTCTGAGTCAGTTTATTTTATAAACAATATTTGCTCTTTTGACATTGTAATGTTATTGACCGAGCAAAGGTTTTTCTCACCACCTACTCATTATTATCTATTCAAGTGCTGTTATAATGTTATCTTCTATTTACTTAATCTTTTGTGTTCTTCGACTGATATGTTATTTTGTTCCTCCTTTACTCACTCTCCTTTCTTATATTTATCCAACCTATTTATGATAAGAAATAGTCATTCTATGTTTATTGGTTTATTGTGACTTAACAGTGTGAGGTAATCTATTACTGCTATGTGGATAAAGGTATAGCTGATTGGACTAGAAGTTCGTTTCACTAACATGAAGTCCCGAGTTCAATCCTCGTGCATGAAATCTTAGGTAAGTATCTTTACCATGGCCACAAATCGACCCAAGTCGTGTAAGGGAAACTGAATAGGCGAACGCTGTGTAGAAGCCCGTTGGATATATTATACCTGCAATTTAAAAAGTCCAGTTCTGTCACATATTTTGTCGTGCTGATTCCATTTGGAAATTTACTTAACTGTGCACGTGTCATTGGGGTACCCAGCCCCGTGCGCGTATATTCCCAAGATCAATGTTCAGTTAATCAAGCAAGTGAATGCCCATTGTTGAAACCAATGAAGGATCCATCATCATTCTTAACTTCTATAATTCCACGAATCCTCAACGAAGGTAAACATAACTAACCGTGTCTGGTTAGAGGAGGAGATGACATTTGTTAAATGCAGTTCTTGTTTTGTCTTTTAAGTTCGTTCATCTTCCAAATTATTACATTAAAGTTGTTTATTTCAATAATTAGAATATCACCATCGGCACCATCTTCATAACTCTCGATCAATACCAGACAGATGCAAGGCGGTGCTTGTTGTTTCTATCCTGTACCACTTTCATCTATGTAACGTCCATAAACTTATTTATCTTATATTTCTATCTTATCCTCTGACTTTTTTACTGCATAAACCTGTCTAACTTGGACACCATACTGTACATCGATTTTTACATATATTGTCATTTGTCCAATGACTAAAAACATAAAATCAAAGCTTCGAACACAGAAATGTATGGAATCGGTAAAAAGGACACAGAAACTTTTCAAATGAGAGGGGAGCAAACAAAATTATAAGACATCATAAAACCTAAAGTGGAAGTTGAGATTAAGATATACTTCATAACATTTACTCGTATGGGTAATGTATGAAAGGTTATTACAATATTCTTAGAATTTAGTTTTGTTGTCAGCACTAATCAAATGCACTACCAATATTCTTTTTTGATTCTTTCTTATATGTTATGGTGTTAGTTATTCCAAGATATTTGTTATCTTCCCTTCGCTATAATTGCTTCATTTCAATATATTTATATAGATGAACATTGTTCTATAGACGTGCTTTGTTCCCTTAATGGTGGCCTTTATACATTATATATATTTCCATTGTGTTAAAATACTGCATCTTTTGTAATATATTGCATTCAAAATAGTAGTAGTATTCTGTGGTAGTTTTTGATGTTGTCATTATTATTTGAGAGGCATATCAAAAGTTTCCGTTCTTACATCACAAAGAAGTGGATACATCTTGTAAAATATTCTTACATTCATTAAAATATAACAAATGCTTTGTAATTATATTTAACCTCATTTATTTGTCCAAAGTATTGATATTTTCTAGAATGCGTCTATGTATATGTTTTTCTTTTTAAATTTAAACGTTTAATATATTTGCAGAAATGCTTGTATCATATTCTAGATACATTAATTACAAAAGAGTTGGGCAGATTTCATATATGCCATAGTGTCATTCATTCAGTATAAAACCTTAATTTCAAAACAGTATGATACCTTAAATTGTCATCTTGCATCTACACAATATTATAGAAACTGGTTCATTACCCATTGTTTACATGGTTACGTTTATGGACGGCATGTATCTAAATGTGCATATATGTGTGTGTGTATATATATATATATATATATATATATATATATATATGCATACGTGTGTGTGTGTATATATATATATGTGTGTGTGTATGTGTGTGTGTGTATATATATATATATATGCTGACACAGATGGGGGACGGGAGAGACTGATAGATAGAGAAAGAAGGAGAAAAAGAGAGTGAATATCGTTGGCAATCAATGTTCTTGAAAAATGTTAGAATGAGTTTAAAAGATAGACAGATAGGTCGTACAGTCATTACCATATATATTCGGTAATTCTGGAATTATTAAAATACATTTGTCGCTTACATCATGAATAATTATGTCAAATTAATTTCGATAGTTCGCCATTGTCCATTTGTTAACTAAAATTTCAATGGATCTTTGCGTTAACTGTTTAGAGGTCTAGTGAGAGAACACTAGAAGGCTTTCCTTGAAACGTTGCAACTAGATAGCCAAACGAATAGCGATAGGTGATATAGCGTTGTTCACTCTCTTAGTATATACTGTTACGTTAGTTTGGGACATCTCTTTTCAAAATGAGGCACTGTTTCAGATCACGTGAGCGATATTTGTCATTTATATTATAGAAATTATACATATATTTGTCAATATGGCTAACAACAATTACCACCTCCCTGGTGCCAATTGTGGTAGCTTCTCCTGCTACATTGAGGACGGATTTGTTCAACCAAACTATATGTGGTCATACACTTATGATAGTGTATTATATAGTCATCAAAAGCTTTTGTTTTTGTAATTTTGACATTGCTAATCTACAAAATTTTGATTGTCGAAATATGAGCCCATTATCTTGTGGATTGGCAGTATCGGTAGAGGGACCGACGCCATGCTTTCCAGCATAGTTACGCCCCTTTACGATCTGAGTTCAAATCCCGCCGAGGTTGACTTTGCCTTTCATCCTTACGGGGTCGATAAAATAAAGTACCAGTAATGCACTGGGTAATTGCCGGCCTTGTGCCTAAAGTAGAAACAATTATTTTAAAGATAATTCTGTTGCTACAACGATGCTTGATTAACTCGATTTACTGTATATTATTTTACTGGTTTTGGTCACTAGACACCACTACTTACTTTTTCAAGTCTGATACTTATTGTATCGATCACTTGTTTTGTCGAACCACTAAGTAACGGACATAAACACAAACACAGACAAAACGTAGACATGGACACATGTGTGTGTGTGTGTGTGTGTGTGTGTGTGTGTGTGTGTGTGTGTGTGTGTGTGTGTGTGTGTGTGTGTGTGTGTGTGTTCGTGTGTGTGTGTGTGTGCGTGTATACGACGGGCTTCTGCAATTTCCGTCGCAAGGATTGGGCAACTTGCGGCTATAATAGAGACACTTGCCCAAGGTAGCACGCAGCAGGACTAAAGCCAGGACTATGCAAACTATGCATAAAGCAAACACATTTAGCACAATCAAATCACCCATTTCTGCGCCAAACACACACGTTGGCCTTCACTGTTCGATTATATTTTTCCTTCGCAAATCCCTATTGCTGCAAACCATAGATTTTAAAGCTGTCATGTTCCTTTTCAGTAATATAAAGTTATAACTAATGGTAGCTACTGCAAATATGTTGCTGGTATCGAAGATGCTATGGTTATTTAAGTGAGTTTCCAGATTTTATTCTGTCATTTCTTATTCTTATTCTCGTAGCTTTCACACACAATTATACTCCTTTGAATTCCCAAACGCCTATAACATTCAGCATTGTCCATCCTCTGTGGATTTCTGTAATCATATAAACTCCTTAGCTATCTGTCTCGTCCAATTTATTAACTTCGAACATTTTTTCTCCACAACAATTTTATTGTGCTTTTTTTTTTGTTTGTTTGTTTGTTTTTTTTTTTGTTTTTTTTTTAGCGTAAACGACATTTTCACGACTTCGCTAAATTCTCACTTAATTTTACCGATATTCTCAGGTTAAGTAGAGTTTGTGATTTATTGAGGTCAATCTTGAAATAGAAGAATTGAACCAGAGCATCTCCCTCTCTTTGTATAGAACAGTATTTTTTTATGTATTAGCAAACACATGGAGAAAGATAATCATAGAAGAAGATAAAGATGTGATATACAGTATAAGGTGAGTATGTGCAGTGCCCATTACAATTTTCAGTACTTTATGATTGAGGGAAAGGAGGAGGGAAGGAATCCTCAACTGCTGTGTAAAATATTTTATATATAAAAAAAATATGGCAGTAACGTCAACGATAGGAACAGTAGCAGTAGCGGTAGTAGACACAACAGCGGCAGCAGCAGCAGCAGCAGTAGTAGTAGTAGTCCAAGATTATTACGGATCAAGTCTAAGTAGATAGCTATGTAAATATATAATTAATATTTTTATAATGTCAAGGAAAATGTTCGATTCATAACCTAAATACGTTTAAATGTCACTACATGAAATTATGATATATCAGTGAATTCCAGCATGAAACATTTCTTCCGAGCGCAAGTATCAGCAAACAGGATGCTTGCATTTTAAAATTAAGTCAGCAGCGATTCTGTTGAGCCCCAGGTGATAAAGGTCCGTTGAAAATGAAGTAAATTAAGTTGTATCCAAAAGGTGTGGATTAATTTCATTTCAAAATATACCCAACACCTGTGGCTCATTTGACAAGGGCTTACCTCCTTTGCATTGGAGTCAAACGACTGAGAAATCCAGGCCGTTGTGTGGTTTACCTTCAGTTCTTGCTGCTATTTTTTTCAGCTGAGTGAACTGGACCAACGTGAAGATCGCAATGTCCCATTTTGTCCAGTAATAGAACCCGCTATCTTACTATTGTAAGTGCAGCACTAAGCCACATGTCTTACATATTAATAATATTTGTCCTATGTTCAACACTCTTTCAAACATTTCTCAAAACACAATTATACAGTTAACAATGCAATAGTCTCAGCCATTTAAGTAGATTTGTATCTCTTTCATACATGATGTCAAAATCATTCACGAACTAAATGGCTCATAATGCTGGACATTTTCCCGGCTATATATATAGGGCTAAGTAAAAGAGATTATTTGTGAATAGTAACATTATGTGTGATGCAGTTATTATTATACACATGATTTAATGTTGTTGGTTTGGCAGAATTGTTAGAGCGCCTAACACGTTTTTTTTTCCGACTATTTACATTCTAAGTTCAACTTCACTATTTACCAGTCCAATGTTGATAAAATAATGTACCAGACAAGACTGAGGTCACTGTAATCGACTTTCTTCACCCTTTAAACGGCTTGCCTTATGACTAAATTAGAAAAGCGTTTTGGCACTATTGGTAGATTGGCAGTATTGATAGAGAGTCTGAAAAAACGATTGTCTACGTTCTAAATTCAAATCCCACCAACTTTGATTTCCTCATTCTGCGTTCGATAAAATAAAAACCCAGTAAAGTATTGGATTCAATACAATCGACGTTACCCCCCCCCCACATAAAGTTTTTCTTAAAATTTTAATTACAAGTTTAACATATTTTCCTGTTAAATATGGGCCAACCTGACTTCTCAATTAAATTCAATTAGTTTACAGTGGTGACTTTTATAAATCTCAATTAAATTCAAAAGTTTACTGTCGTGAGATTTTTGTAATATCAGAAACTGTGGTGTTCAGTATCATGGAATGTATTCACAGCATTAGACAACTGGAGATAGCATTTTATAGAGAAAACAACATTTACTACACTAACGCAGAAAACAACAGTGACCTATCGATTAGCTTTGAATGATATTGTTAATATTATGGAACTAAAACATATAAATCGACTAAAATAATATTTAAGATTACCATTTAGCGCCAGGAATCTGATAGAATTAAAAAAGACTAGGACGAATACAATAAGAGTATTAGTGTTACTGCATCATTGAAAATAGGTATAATTAATAGGGCACATTGTGAACACTGTTTAGTATATATTGTAGATATGTCAAAGATATGTTGATATGGCTACATGTTTTTGTATGTTTACAGGTTATTTTATATATAATACAGCGGCTATTAGTTACAGAAATTCAACCTGTCAGTACATTGAGTCTTCTGAATGTAAAGAATCAGATGTTAACACGATAATATTTGGATAAAATGTACAATGCAAAAGTAAAATAAGTGGAAGCGCTGCATAACCTACTGCAGTTAAATGAGTTGATTTACATGCTACATAGAACCTTTAGTTGCGTATTGTGTTTTATCTGTTATATAGATATTCTTTGTTAAGCTATCTATTGTATCCTTTTGAATCTTCGTTAATATTCACATCATAACATACTGATTATTGATCAAAATATTATATCGGCCGCTATTTACATAATACTGTTCGAATTACTAAAATGTTGAGTTAAACATAAGTATATATATATATGTGTGTGTGTGTGTGTGTGCATATGTGTGTATGTGGGTGGGTGTGGGGGGGGGGTATGTATAAGTGTGTATATATATATATATATATATATATATATATATATATAAATGGAAAAAATGAAACGAAATTTAATTTCTCACTCACTCTTAGTACGGCTGTTACTTAAATATAAGTATGTATACGTACATACATATATGTATACAGACGTACAGTAGTGTGTATATATATATACATACATGCACACATATATATATATATATATATATATATATGTACGTATGGATTTACCAAACATGTATTATAATGCTGGGTTTGTTTGTAAACAAACATCCCGAATTAAGCCGTACAGTGTTTAGCAACCATCGTTGCCCTTTTGTTCAACACTGGCAAAGGAACGATGTACTAGTTTCAAGCTTATTAGCTATCGTCAGCACCGTATACCTACCTGCCAGATGAAAGTATATACTTTCCTTATGCATATTAAGGGCTGAGCAGCCTAATTTGCATATCGAGTGAGTTAATCGGCCGGGCGCACCGAAAACGATAAATGGAAAAATGAAACAAAATTTCATTTCTCACTCACTCTTAGTACGGCTGTTACTTAAATATAAGTATGTATACGTACATACATATATATATGTATACATACGTATATATATATATATATATATATATATATATATATATATATATATATATATATATATATATATATATATATATTTCAAGGGCGGTGCCCCAGCATGGCCTCAGCCGGATGGCTGAAACAGGTAAAAGAGTATATATATATATATATATATATATATATATATATATATATATATATACATATATATATATATATATATGTATATATATATATATATGTGTATATATATATATACACACACACGTATATATATATATATACATATATATATATATAATTGGTGTGGGATGCTTAAAGTGTCCGTAAGCGGTATGCCGTTTGAGCACTCGATGTTCTTACAGAGCAGAGTATAATATCACATAAGAAACTGAGAATCAGTGGTGCGACGAATAAGATTTATTAGACATATTACAATCGTTTCTCTGGCGACCATATCTGAGGATCTTGCAATTTCAGAGTCAGGTTCGATCATTGCATCGATCGTGCCTCGAGCTGGTCGCCAGAGAAACGATTGTAATATGTCTAATAAATCTTATTCGTCGCACTACTGATTCTCCGTTTCTTATGTGATATATATATATATATATATATATATATATATATATATATATATATATATATATATATATATATATATATATATATATATATATATATATATATATATATATATAAATATACATATATATATATATATATATTCCTGAGTCCTGTATTTTCGTTGCTGTGGTAATGCAGCTGGAATGCCGATCGCTATATTTGATTTGCTAAGCTGTCTAAACGTATTGTTATTACTCTGGGGTACTATCCCCATTCGAGTGCTAAATTTCATACCGAATTTGCATTCGTTAGCTTGGCCGCAAAAACTAGAGCTTCGTTAATGCTGTACTATATATATCAACTAGAATTAGATTGAAATATATATATATATATATATATATATATATATATATATAAAATAAACATATGGAATAATCACAGGGAATAATTTGTAGAGAATATAAGCACACATAGCTAGGTAGGTAACCAATTAAAGTTTAACTAGACCTTCAAACATAGATACCTTTCTAAATGATTAATCTCCTTTGTATATATTTCTTTAAGTAAAAAATATATATCACCAATTAATCAGTAAATCACAGTAGTCAAATCCATCCTGGATGGATTTGACTCCTGTGATTTACTGATTAATTGGTGAAATATATTTTAATCTTTGATCTTATTCTACAGTGCATATGGCGCATGTCTCTCTGACATGATAACCCTTAATTTAATTTTGTATATATATATATATATATATATATATATATATATATATATATATAAGGGATAACAAAATATCGTTATAGGTAATCCAGTTAGAGGTTGTAAATACCTCGTATTATGGATAGTTTTAGCGTACGGCGTTGTTAGACTCAACAAGGGGTTTACGTAGGTGGCGAGTTTATGATTTCACTTGTATTCCTATGTAAGATATCTCCGATGATCTGGTTAAGCTAACAATGTATTTAAAATAGAGTGGCACTGCTTCAAGTGTTCAGCAATTTTTAGACAACTTAGAAGAGGTCGTGGTTGAGGTTTTGGATGAAGAGGAGGATAGCGTGAGCGAGCAGGGGGTGGCAGGCGGAGTTAAAGCGGAGGATGGTGGGCGTCAGTTGGTGGTCAAGTTTGCGGATGGTGGAGGGGGAGGCGCGGAGGGAGTTTCGTATTAGGAGGCGCGAGGATCGGGTGAGGATACGTTGGGTGGAGGGGAAGCGGGGGTGGGAGGTGTGGAAGTGTAGACGGAAGCCGAGGGGGATAAGGTGCAGGTGGAAGCAGCGGCGGAGGAAATGGATGTCGCTGGAGTGCCGGGTATTGGCGAAGAGAAGGTAGGAGTGTTGAAGGGCCGAGGAGAGATAGCAGGGTGAGGAAAAGTTTGAGGCTGGTGTGGAGTTGGTGGAGAAAGGATCTCAGGCTAGGCATGGTGGGCGTGGAGTGAAAGCAGGGGGGGAGTAATAGAAGGGAGGTGTGTGAAGCGGGGGGGGGGGGCGAAGGAGTGAGTGCGAAAGATAGGCAGAGACGGGGGAGGGAAAATCAAACAGAAATAACGTAAGGAGAGGAGAGTATACACAGGAAAATCATAGACAAAAAATCATAATCGTAAAAACACAGGCAGTCATGGACAAAAAATCATAGACAGAAATAAACAAGTACAGTAAATAAATCATTCAAAAAGTAATGCAAAGAAAGAAAAAAACAAGTTGTGGGAAGGTGTGGGGAAATTTCAGAGAGTGGTCACGGTGGATTAGATCGGGGTTGAGCCGGTAGTCAAGGTAGTATTCTAAGGTGGTATGGAAGACGTGGGAGCGTGTACTGTGTAGTGAAAAATTGAACGGGAACAAAACAGAGAGGCAGTACGATCAAAGGTTTATTAGTTTCACGCTCTTGAGAGTAGGGTGGTGGTAGGGAACGACGTTTCGGGCATAAGCCCTTCTTCAGGCGAAAAGTGTGTGGGAAGAGAGTTCCAATGGTGTGTAGGGGAGTGGGGGAGAGACATTTAGAAAAAAGGGGGTGAGAGGAAACGGTACAAATGAAAATAAATATAAAAACATAATAAAAATAAAAATAAACATGAAGATAAACAAGTGGTGGAAGGGTGTGGCGTGTAGGGGTGGTGGCGGGTGGAGTGGGGAGAGGGAGGCGGGGTGTCCGAGTGGGGAGGGCTGAAGATGGTGTGTGTGTGTAGGTGTATGTGTGTGTGTGTGTGTGTGTGTGTGTATGAGAATGTGAGAGTTGGGGGAAGAACGGGGTTGCATGTTCAGGAAAAGGTGTGTGTGCGGTGGGGTGTAGGTCGGTGTGTGTGTGTGCGTGTGTGGATGGGGAGGGGTCAGAGGGGTTGTGGAGGATTCCGGAGACTGAGTGTGTAAATATGTGGTGGTACGCACGTGTGTGTGGTGTTTATACGTATTGTGGATGTGGGTGGGGTGTGGGAAAAAAAATGTTTGTGAGTGTATGTCCGTGGGTAAGTTCCTAAGGTAGTTCCGTAGAGGGTGTGGTGGGATGCCGGATAATTTCCTTGTGATGGAGTTGATTCGTGGGAACGATGTCCAATTTGTGTAATCCGTGGTTGGGTTGGTCGGTAGAGGGGAGATGTGGGGTGCGCGCTTAACAGGAAATATATATATATATATATACCATTTGATTGCAGTGTAAATAAAAAGGATGTACTGTATAACTTATGATAAATATAACAGTCAAGGGCTGTGTGCTTTTCTTTTGTTCCTAGGTTAAGACAAAACATGAGTTTCTCGCAGTTACATGTGAGTAAATATCATAAAAATCACGGTACAAAAATAAAGAGGCATAAAACCATGCAGATATATACAAATATGTTTTCTGGTTCTTGTAATTTAGAAGCGATATAATGAAATAAAACGGGCACCATCATGAAGCTTGTCCAAATGAATCAATGATTTTAAATGCATTTATGTTTGTATTTTTCTTCTCAACGAAAATGAATATAATTTATGAAAGTGTAGCGATAAAGTCAACTTGTAATCCATGTTCAACCTAATATGGCACTCGCATTGTTCCTTTTGGGAAAGTAGATAACACCAGCTACTCTCTCACTTTCTCAAGAAACTGGGATGAGAGAATTCCTTCATCCAAAATAAACTGGAGTATATCCGACCGGGCTCCCCTTTCGCTCCTCCAGAGAACACAGCTCTCATGTCTGCCTCTTCCAGAAGCTGCATATATTTGCATAGCTATCTACGAAAATATCAAAATTGTGTTTCTGGCGCGATGTTCTCTATAGGCTAATTAAAAACCTCTAATGGTTAATATATATCCCTAGGCATACCATTGAGCGAAATTATTAATAATTTCGCTCAATGGTATGCCTAGGGATATATATTATTAATAATGTTTTCTTATATACGCACATGGCCAGCAATTTTTTAGGGGGTGGGGCGCGGTGGGGAGTCTATTAAATCGACGCCAGTGCGTGACTTGTACTTTATTTCATCGACCGCTTAAAAATGAAAGACAAAGTTAACCACGGGGGGATTTGAACTCAGATCATAAAGGGCCGCCGCCGCCTGTAACTTTAGTTACACACCTAATATATAATATATATATATATATATATATATATATATATATATATATATATATATATATATATATATATATATATATATATATATATATATATATATATATATATA
>OZ024743.1:292545586-292558086 GCA_964016885.1 Eledone cirrhosa
GAAGAAAAAGAAGAAAAAGAAAAAGAAAAAGAAAAAGAAGAAAAGGACGAAAAAGAAGAAAAAGAAAGAGAAGAAGAAGAAGAAAAGAAGGAGGAGGAGGACAGCAACACCATCAAAACAACAACAACAAGACCGACAACAACAACAACAACAACAGCAGCAACAGCCACAACTACAAAACAACATCAACAACAACAGGAAGAAGGCAAGACGCTGATTGGTTGGAGGTTAGACAAGGATGGAGAAAGAGTTTAGAAAGAGTGGGAGGGGAGATGGTGGAGAATGATGTCTGTGGTGGAGTTTGTGAAAGGGAAGTGGCTAAAGAGTGAGGTGGGGGTAGTGGGAGTGAAAGTGTTTTACGGTACGGCTGTTAGGAATAGAGGAAACGACGGTAAAGAATATATGGTGGATAATGTTGATTAGGTATAATGTGGCTAAATGTGAAGAAGATGCACCTGGTAATGATGATGATGGTGGTGGTGGTGGTGGTGGTGGTGGTGGTGGTCGGTGTGGTGGTGGTGATGCTGGTGGTGGTGGTCGTTGTGGTGGTGGTGATGCTGGTGGTGGTAATGATGATGATGGTGGTGGTTGGTGGTGGTGGTGGTGGTAATAATGATGATAGTGATGTTGGTGGCGGTAGTGGTGGTGGTAATGGTGGTGGTGGTGGTGCTGCTGGTCAAGGAGTTGATGGTGGTGGTGGTGCTGGTGCTGGTCGTGGAGTTGATGGTGGTGGTAATGATGATGATGGTGGTGGTGGTGGTGGTGGTGGTGGTAGTGATGTTGTCGTTGTTGTTGTTGGTGGTGGTGTTGGAGGTGGTGGTGGTGGTGGTGGCGTAGTGATAGTAATTGTGATGATGGTGGTGGTGGAGGTGTTTTGGTGCTGGTGCTGATCGTGTTAGTGCTGGTGTTGATGATGGTGGTGAAGGTGGTGGTGGGGGGGCTATCCTTGATATCGATGGTGGTGCTAGTGGTGTTGGTGGTGGTGGTGTTGGGGTGTTGGTGTTGGTGCTGGGGGTGCTGTTAATGGTGGTGCTGCTGGTGCTGGAGGTGATGGTCGTGGTGTTAGTGCTGGTGGTGATCGTGCTTGTGGTGGTGGTGGTGGTGGTGTTGGTGCTGCTGTTGGTGGTGCTGCTGCTGGTGCTGGTGCTGGTGGTGCTGGAGGTGATGGTGGTGTAGGTGGTAGTTGTAGGGTGTGATGGTCGTGGTGCTAGTGCTGGTGGTGCTGGAGGTGATGGTGGTGTAGGTGGTAGTTGTAGGGTGTGATGGTCGTGGTGCTAGTGCTGGTGGTGCTGGAGGTGATGGTGGTGTAGGTGGTAGTTGTAGGGTGTGATGGTCGTGGTGCTAGTGCTGGTGGTGCTGGAGGTGATGGTGGTGTAGGTGGTAGTTGTAGGGTGTGATGGTCGTGGTGCTAGTGCTGGTGGTGCTGGAGGTGATGGTGGTGTAGGTGGTAATTGTAGGGTGTGATGGTCGTGGTGCTAGTGCTGGTGGTGCTGGTGGTGATGGTGGTGTAGGTGGTAGTTGTAGGGGGCGCTGGTCGTGGTGGTGGCGGTGGTGGGATGGCGGCGGTGGTCGTAAATTTGTGGAGAAAGTCGGCTGGAACCACGGCGACGATAATGACAACAGGGATGATGAAACAATATTCAAAACTGAGCAATGATAAAGTTGCTACTGATGCTGCTGCTAATGATGATGATGATGACGATGACGACATCAATAATGATGATGATGATTAAAGATTAGGGGAGAAAGAATGGAAGGTTAGAGAGAGAGATAGAAACAGAATGTTAGAGAGTGATCGATGATTCATAACTGAACGATCCCTATATAAAATAGAAATTACTCGTTTTATGATGTGTGTGTGAGTGTGTGTATGTGTGAGTGAGAGTGTGTGTGTGTGAGTGTGTGTATGTGAAATTTATATGAATATGTATATATATATATATATATAATGTATATGTCTATATATATATATTTGTGTGTGTGTATGTGTGTATGGTTTCAAAATATGTATATATGCATGTATATATATATATATATATATATATATATATATATATATATATATATACATGTATATCTATATTGTGTATATATGTGTGTGTGTGCATATGCGTGCATATATATATATATATGTGTGTGTGTGTATTTATAGAACGTACACATATATTCCAGCATAAGCATAATTTTTTTTCTTAATCTCAAATTTACGAAATGTATGAAACACCTCGTATATATATTTCGTAATATTCTGATGCATCCATTATTAAAAGAGCCTTTTTCTTGACATATAAGAAGTGTCAGGTGACTCTTCAGTGCTACTGGTAACATGTAAACCAGTACAACCTGTCGCATGGTCGGATCGTCGGTGACTAAACTGGCAACCCCACCAAGTTTCCTTGGTGAGGAAGGTGATTTTGGACACCATGCAGGACAAAAAACAAAACCTGACAAAGGCGCAAGAACTGATAAGAGTCAACGGCCTTCCAAATATGTGTAAATATGTATATATACGTGTACATATGTATGTGTATATGCTTGGGGTGTCAGGGGATGGGGGGCATGTAACTCTGTAGGGGAGGGGGGTATAGCCATGCCCTTTTCAGGACAGCTCGTCCTGCATTGGGACCCACCTGACACTCAGCTCTCACCTGTGGCTCCAAGAAGCTGTAGCATGCGACAGCGGCCACACCCTGGTAAACCGCTTTGGCTGGCGGGCCGAACCTAGTTGAGGGTAGCCGGACGGGTCTGAAACCCCCCGGTGAGTTAGATAGGGGATGCCTGCCCCTTCATGCGAAAACTGGACTGAGTGGAGGAAGACAACATTGTCCCAACGGTCACAAAGGAGGCGAAAGCAAGCGGTGTGGGGCGCTAGGGCAGGGCAAGACACTACAGACGTCGTGGCCATCCACTGCAGCCAAGGAAGTCCCTGGTCGTGACGGTCCTCCATACCATTGGATTCTGGCTTCTGCGGCCCTCCCACTATAAACCTTTCCGGCACAGGTTTCTTCTTTAGCGTGCACTGCCAATTCCCTGCGGCGATGGGCGAGAAGCGGAGGTAACCTCTGGGAGTTGCCAGTCTCAAACCCACACGTGGGCTGCCTGGGTGCGCAAGTCGTTCTCCTCCTGGCCCTGGGATGACAGGGGAGATCAAGCATTCCACCGAGCGACTGAGCAGCCCTTTTCAGGGGAGCACTGCTCACAATCGCACGAGGGAAGGGACGATAAAAGGAGCCCTAACCAAGTGCCGCTCCCACACAAAGCCAGCCAGTCTACTGCGCCTAGCGATTTTACCCTTGCAAGTGGTCGAAACCAACATAATAGAAAGAAGAACTTGATTCTTGGCGCATGGAATGTGCGCACCCTCGTGGATAGGGAAACCTCCTTGAGGCCAGAGAGAAGAACTGTCCTCATAGCGAGGGAATTAGCTCGCTACCGGATCGACATAGCCGCCCTCAGCGAGACTAGACTTGCCGAAGTGAGAATCAGTAGCAGAACCGAAAGGAGGCTACAGAACTGGAAGGGCAATGCAAATGACGAGGACAGAATCCACGGGGTAGGCCTGGCCATCAGAACTTCACTCTGCAAGCAGCTACCAGACCTCCGAAAACCTGTGAGTGAGCGGCTGATGAAGCTCCGCTTCCCCCTCGACCGATCTCGACATGTCACAGTCATCAGCGCGTACGTCCCCACTCTCACCAGCAGCGATGAAGCAAAGGACGCTTTCTACGGGGAACTCAACGCACTCGTGAAGGGCGTCTCCCCAACCGAAAAACTGATCCTACTGGGGGACTTCAACGCAAGAGACGGGTATGACATCAGCAACTGGAGGGGCGCGCTGGGACCTCACGGCACAGGGAAGCTGAACTCTAACGAGCTCACCATTACCAGCACACTGATCCGCCAGACAGACAAGTTCAAGACGACATGGATGCACCCCAGATCCAAACAGTGGCATCTGATTGATTTTGCCATATGCCGCAGGAGGGACATCCGTGACGTCAGAATCACCAGGGCCATGCGTGGTGCAGAGTGTTGGACCGACCATCGCCTTGTCAGGACTATCCTGTCACTGCACTTCACCCCGACGCATCGCAAGACTCCGACAGTCTGTAGGCCAGCTTTCGATGTCGCATGACTCAAGCAGTCAGAGCATTGTGATGCGTTCGCGGAAGACCTGGACGGCCGGCTGACTGCCCATGGACCACTGACCGGACCGCCGACTCAACAGTGGGATCAGTTCAGGTGCGCTGGTGACAGAGTCAGCCAAGGAAAACGGCCGAGGAAGAGAGTCCACTAGGACAGGTTTGATGAAAACGATTAGCGCATCAGACAACTCCTGGACGAGAAGAGGAGGGCTTTCTTTGAGTGGCAGAATGACAGGTCCTCCCCGTCGAAGCGCGACCGCTTGAAGCACCTCCAGAGGCAGACCCAAGCAGCGGTACGCAGAATGCAGGACAAGAGGTGGGAAAAGAAGGCCGAAGAAGTCGAGAGATACGCTGACACAAAGAGATGTTCTTCAGCGCCATCGGGACGTCTACAGAATCCCCTCCAAGCTTGTCACCACACCGCTGTTGTGTGCTGACGGCTCTAATCCTGCTGAAGGAGAAGAGCAGCATCAACTCGAGGTGGAGAGAGCACTTCAGCAACCTGCTCAACAGGCCCTCCACTGTCGACCATGCCGCCCTCGACCAGATCCCACAGAAACCCGTAGTCGGCAGACTCGACCCCCCCCCCCCCACGTTGGATGAAGGCAATCAACCAGACCAACTCAGAAAAGGCCCCTGGGAAGGACGGGATTCCTGCCGAGATCTTCAAGTCGGCCGGCCCAGCTGCCCTGGGGGCCTTCCACACCCTCCTCGTCAGCATATGTGAAGAAGAAGAGGTGCCCAAAGACTTCAGGGATGCCACAGTTGTCTCGCTTTTAAAGAACAAAGGCAGCAAAACTGACTGTGGCAATTATCGGGGCATTTCTCTCCTGTCCATCGCTGGGAAGGTCCTGGCTCGGGTCATGCTCAACCGCCTCATTGCCAACATCTCGGAGTACAACCTACCGGAGGCCCAGTGTGGGTTTCGCCCAAACCGCAGCACAATTGTCATGATCTTCTCTGTACGTCAAGTGCAAGAGAAGTGTATCGAGCAGAACATGGATCTCTTTGCCGTCTTCATATACTTGACGAAGGCATTCGACATTGTCAACAGGGAAGCCCTCTGGTCGATCCTGTCTAAGTTTCGATGCCTGACAAAGTCTGTGAACCTGATACGGCAATTCCATGACGAAATGACCGGGCAAGTGCGCTCGGGCTGAGAGGCATCGGAGCCGTTCGGAATCACAAACGGCGACAAGCAAGGATGCGTGCTGGCTCCCGTCCTCTTCAAACTGTTCTTCAACTGCGTGCTCAATCATGCCGTCAGGGACCTCGAGCACGGAGTGTATCTGCGATACAGACTGGACGGCTCCCTGTTTGACCTGCGTCGCCTGGAGACACTTTTTGCTGACGACTGTGCCCTCATGGCCCACAGGGGGTCTGACCTCCAACTCATTGTCAACAAGTTCGCGGAGACTTCCTGCCTCTTCGGTCTCACAATTAGCCTTGGCAAGACTGAGGTCCAGTTCCAGCCTGCACCTGCCTCCGTCGCCCACCCTCCTTCCATCTCCATCGGAGGCACCCAGCTAAAGATGGTGGACGACTTCAGGTATCTCGACAGTATCACCAGCAGCGATGGAAGCCTCGACAAGGAGATAAACGCCAGAATCTGCAAGGCCAGTCAAGCCCTCGGCCGCCTGAGGACACGCGTCCTGAACAAGCACAACATCAGGCAGTCCACCAAGCTCAATGTGTACAGGGCCGTTGTTCTCAACAACCTCCTCTACGGATGTGACACATGGACCCTGTACAGAAAGCACCTGAAGCAGCTGGAACGGTTCCACATGCGCAGCCTGCGGTCAATCATGAACATCAAATGGCAGGACAAGGTTTCCAACATCGAAGTTCTTGACATGGCTGAGACAACCAGTATCGAAGCTATGATACTGAAGAGCCAACTTCGATGGGTGGGACATATCATCCGGATGGACGATCACAGGCTCCGAAGCAACTGATGTATGGGGAACTCTGCAAGAGGTTCAAAGACTGCGTGAAGTCCAGTATCAACAACACTGGAATGGCGCCAAAACAGCTCAAGTCTCATGCTCAGGACAGGACTGAGTGGCGAGCCCTTACCAGACGCGCCAAAGACTCATTTGAAGAGAAGAGACGGGCAGAGGTCACTGAGGCCCATGAAAGGAGGAGAAAGGCATCAACAGCTGCCCAAAGCGTCTCCGCTCTCTTCCCCTTCCCCCACTGTCCCCGGACCTGCAAGTCAAGGATCGGCCTCCACAGCCACCTTCGTGCCTATGGCAGACGAGAACTAAAGTAAAGAAGATGTCATCATCGTTTACGATGGACAACCAAGATATATATAAGATATATATATATATATATACATATATAAATATATATATATGTATATATATATATACACGCACACACACATTAATATATATATATATATATATATATGTGTGTGTGTGTGTGTGTGTGTGTGTGTGTTGAATGTTACTCATAGTAATAACGAATTCCGAAATATTCTGATGCATCTATCATTAAACGAGCCTTTTTCTTGGCATATAAATGAGTCAACCTAGTCTATATATATATATATATATATATATATATATATATATATATATATATATATATATATATATATATATATATATATATATTTAATACATTAACAGAGAAAGCTTTAAGCAATACTCCGACCGGCTTCCGTCTCACTCAACAAACTTTAGGATATACATTAGTATAATCCCAATTATACGTTTGGGGTGCTAACTATACGTATTTTGCGGATAGCCAGTTGTATTATTTTATATGAGACATAAATAAATACATCTCTCTTTCCAAACGACCGTTTCATTATAAGTTTTCTACAAATTGGGAAAATAATGTCCAGGTTATGTTGAAGCCTACACATAGTCCATAGGAATATATGTAGGTGGGCACTTATAAATCATCAGTGGATGCCCGACAATATCGATATAAAAAAACCTTACCGATATTAATATTCAGCGATGGTACCCGTCCGTGCTAGAGTGACCGCCATATTTGAAATTCCAGCAGTCTCACAAT
The DNA here is from genome assembly GCA_964016885.1 of Eledone cirrhosa. NCBI lineage: Eukaryota > Metazoa > Mollusca > Cephalopoda > Octopoda > Eledonidae > Eledone > Eledone cirrhosa. The sequence continues at coordinate 292,552,762 of OZ024743.1, forward strand.
GAGAAATCTAACACCGTCACCAAGTGGGCAGGGGAGGTCATCGCAAAACATAAAAGAATAAAATAATATGCACGCGGGTCAATTAATTATTTCAATAATTTTAACCATGCGTGAAGAACTCAATTGGATATAAAAAAATAAATATATGCACGTATTATTTATACACGCATATAAGTATTTTCTTAGGCTAAAAAACAGAGACCAGATACCGGAAAATAAATCAATATTTCATACAAAGAATAAATACAGAAAGTTATACCTATAAAGTATCTGGAAATATTCATCTCTGGCCAAATCAAGAGTATAATATTTAATATGTATATATATATATATATATGTGTGTGTGTGTGTGTGTGTGTGTGTGTGTGTGTGCATGTGTGTATATGTATATATGCATATATATACATATATATTTGGTAAAAACAGGAGTAAGCAGGAGAAAGCTCTCAACAATCGTTGTTTTAGTTACGATAGAGAATTTTATAAAAGTAATAAAATAAGATGCTGAGGTTACATATATCATTTAATCATAATAATTATTTCTACGGTTCTCCATGCAATCGAGAAGTCCTTCATGCATTTGCTATTGATTATGAGAACGGTTTCCTCAGATGAACATCGATATATTTGATATGCCGCTGGCAGGAAAACACATCCTAATGCCTGTGCACGCAGCATACATATGAGTTCCTTGAAGGGTTTGCCAGCCGTCGCGTTCGTTAGAAAAAGCTATTACCGAAAAAAGACGAAACGAACGAAGAACCGTGTGTAACCAAAACCCAGTAGACAGTTGAAGGAACACAAGGAGCTCTGGGAGGGGGGGGGTATACATTTAGTTGACGACCACCTATAGACAACAACAACAACGACAACGAAAACTACAACAACAACAATGACAATAACATCAAACCGCCGACCAAATTTATCTACACTGGTCGCAATAGTCGTGCTGATACCATCACCCTATTGACAACGACAACTAAAACAACAGCTACAGTAAAAATACTTACAACAACAGCAACAAACGACAACAACAGCAAAAACACAAACCAGCGTCGTGTATACAGGTCGTAGTCGTCGCAATTGACCGTAAACAGAGATAACGCCAAAGCAATATAAAGGACTTCAGAGGTAGGTGGGCACACAGAGTTGGTGGTATCAGTCACCATGACCATAAACAGTAACAACAATGACAGCGACAACAAACACCTAACACCGCCCATCACCCATCCCGTTCGTTGCAGTAATGGTGGTATCAACTATGTCAGTATTAAGCCATTGGTAACACCAATAACAACATGACCAGCGATGACCCCACCACGTCGACGGCAGCAACAGGAAAAATGCCACGCTTCCATGAAAATTAAACAAACCACAATAGTAATCCGTTGAAACAAGGAGGTGAAAATGGGATAGAAAACATAGATAGGTATTTGTATACATTAAAAAAAAACATTCCCAGTTAATACACTCCTCCTCTATCACTGGAAGGCACAAGGCCAGCAATGACCATAGCATTCAGTCTCAACCACAGTGGCAACAATACTATTAAAAGGGCTGTTAGGCCATGGAAGAGAGTTACGGGAAGCGAAAGTAGGAACAGGAATAAATAGATGAAACGAGAACACATATAGAGAACACAATAATAAAGGAACGGGACAAAATAAATAAAAAAACAGCAGTAGGTATATAAACAGAGGAATAGGGAACAAAGGACAAGAAAACAAGTACACATAGAGATTCCAGGTGTGCAAACAGGATATCCAAGGTTCGCTCGACGCTGGGGTTGTCGCGAGGCTATGCCCGGCTTCCACCGACAAGATTGCAAAAGTGTTCAACTAGCACCACTACGTTGCTAGTCCGTTCAGTTTGAGGAAGGTTCCAGAAGATCTGTGGAGGCAGGTGCTGAAGAGGGTACTCCTTTTATTGATAACTCGAGCTCCCCTCTTGATTATTTCTATAATCTCGGTAGCACACAAATCGCACGAGTCACGTCTACCCCCTCTGTAGGGTGGAGCAATGCTACCTTGGACCACGACATGGTGAATTCTACGTTATCCCGTTTGAGACACCACGCTAGTTCCGAGAGGGCGGTGTTGTGCTTCTTATCCGCCCTCCTAAAGGTGTGGCAGTGATTGTATATATAGAAAAGATATATATAGATTGTATATATATAAAAGGCTTCTACAGGACTAGAACTGTTTCATTCGGGAGAAATCATCATAGGGGTTACCCACGATTGAACCCGGGATAAACTTATATATATATATATATTGGAAAAAAAAATATATATATATATATAATATATATATGTGTGTGTATATATATATATATATATATATATATATATATATATATATATCAAGTAAGTATGTTTTGAAACTGAGCAGGTTTGAAATTAGAAAATATATAGCTTTCACGGTATTTTTGACTAAAGGAATTTTAGCCTGATAATAGGGTTTAGAACCCTCAGATAAATGGAAAAAGATGAGTATTGACGTACATGTACGTCAATACTCATCTTTATATATATATATATGTGTATATATATATATGCATACTCATCTTCATATATATATATATATGTGTATATATATATATGTATATATATAAATGTTCGCTCTACATGGTTGAATACAATAAATATAAATTGAGGCTTGTTTGCTTAATTGCAAACTAATCGAATGTTGCCGCCGAGGTTAACTTTGCCGTTCATCCTTACGGGGCCGATATAATAAAGTACCAGTAATGTATATATATATATATATAATCAAGGTTTAGCAAATAAGAAAAAGTTTTAGAATAAATTTTTAAAAGTTCACTGTACCTGCTATAATTATCCTTACCGCGCGGTTTCAAGTCTCAAAATAAATGGATAATCCATGCGGAAATCCATTGAGAAGAAGACTTTATTCAGAGGGTTCTTCTCACTCGGAAAATATAAAATTCCCGAGTTCAAATCACGAACTGGCGCCATACAGAACTGTTCCCGGATGAGAGTGTATGATGATGAAACAATTTTGTCTATTGCCGTGTGTAAAGATAGAAGGCAGGGGCGGAAAGGTCAATGTACTGCCACTAGAAATAGCAGCAGTTAAAATGACCAAAATGTTATCTCGACCAGGGGAGATTAATAATAATAAAGTATGTTTCCCGACATGCAAAATACATATAGGGACACATGTATTATCCAACCGTATGCCAATGTGGTTCTCTGGCAGGTTAATAAATTAACGAGCCAGAACATATATAATCAAGGTTTAGCAAATAAGAAAAAGTTTTAAAATAAATTTTAAAAAGTTCACTGTACCTGCTATAATTGCCCTTACCGCGCGGTTTCAAGTCTCAAATATACATATATATATATATTGAAAATATATATTATATATAGTGGTAAAAGAACGGGTCGTAACATCAGTATGTAGAGCACTCAGGGACGTGTTCGGTATAGAGTTAGTTCCACAACAAATTACCAAACCATACTCGAGGACGCGTGATCACCGAACGGAATTTCAACCCCTAGCCATAAGATGCCCGCGTAACAAGTGACCAATACGCCAGTAATATGATCATTCTGACTTTGAAGATGGATCAGTGAATACTTCGAAATGTTGATACACAGAGGGATTAAGGAACGTCATTGTTCCTAACTAAGCATAAAGAATTAATAAGGAAATACGAAAAAATATTTAAGGAAAGTAATCAAACTGGAACACAATCGTTTTTTCAATATCACGTTTCATACAAAAATATACCCTTCTGTACATATACACCGGCATCTATGCATATACTCTTTTACCTGTTCCAGCCATCTGGCTGAGGCCATACGGGGCACCGCCTTTGTTGCTACATATTCTATCTCCAGCTTGTATTGGCTAGCAATTGGTGTAAAGAGGGAGTTAGTTGCTGTTGCTCTTAGGTTACCTTCTTACCGTGCTGTGGGCTCATCCGGGTTCCTGGATAGCAGGGTGTCGAGATATTTCTGGAAAATATCCCCGTCCACACCATGCAGATCTCTCAAATTCCTAGGCTGTTGAAGAGTTGAGGGCCTTTGAATCCCAGGCTATTGTAATAACTACTCCTTACATATATATATATATATATATATATATATATATATATATATATATATATATATATATATATATATATATATTATTGTGTGTAATACCGGATTCCTTGAATATTTGACCTGTTCTAGTATATTAGATATTTCCAAACTCCATTAACCTTCCACCCTCCCATTTTTGCAACTGTTATTTTAAGGAACTAAATTTATTTTACGACTTTAAACTACGACTATGCCTATCTTTGTTACTTTAGTTAAATAAGTTTTTGTAGTTAAAAGTCTATATAAACATTTTCACTCCATCCACGAGAATGAAAGGATGTACGTGAGCAAGTGTGTGTGGTGGTGGGGTGGGAGTATGGGCATGCATTTGCATGTACATTTATCTCGTAAAACCCTCATATGTAGTTCAGTAAAAAATATCCAATAGTGGCTATTCGATATACAGGATAAATGAGAAACTCCCAGACTTTATCAATAGCAATAACGAGGAAGATCACCTGAAGAAGAGCCATAGCTAAAGAAAAATGCCACAGCCAAAATATAATGGATGTACTGACTGAGTGCAACGGCTGTACTTGTAGCGCAGCAGAGGTTGGGTCTTTAATGGGCACTTGCAGAATAGCAGAAAGTCTAGAAGCACTTTTGTCCCACATGGCAGAATCTAGAAGGAGCTGCACACCAGAGGAAAACATCGACAAAAAGGCAGTAAATTTCCTGACACGTAGCTCAAAAAAGTTAAAGCGTATGAGAAAATGTAAACAGAAATAACAAAGCAAACGACACTGTGCATTGAAAAAATATATTAGTTTAACGCTTGGAATAATGAGGAAATGGTCTTAACGTTTTGGACACTAATCCTTCATCAGTAGATAGAATGAGAAATGCGCGCAAAAGATGAAATAGAGCGTGTGAATGACTATGAGTAAAAAGCAAGTGTACATAAGATGTGTGTGCAGCAAGTGCATAAGTGTGTATAACGTATATACGGGTATGTGTGCAAGCGTATGTATTAAGCGTATATTGGTGTGAATACGGGTGAATAGGATATATATTTTGGACGTGTGCATGCGCGTGTACAAGTCTTGTGTACACGTGCATGCATGTGTATATGGGGTATGATGATATATTTCATTTTTATATTATTTAGTTTTCACATGAATCTGTTGGAGATGTATATCATGAAATGAAATATTTTCTAACCGTTTTTCAGGATATATATGCAACGATGCAAGTCTGGAATCTATTAAATTAAC
>OZ024743.1:292565586-292575586 GCA_964016885.1 Eledone cirrhosa
AGTTACACTTTCTCTCGACTGACCTCTTCCTCACACTTCCACTCACTCACTCTCTGTTTCTCCCCTTCTCACTTCCTCCCGTTTGGCTTGTGTGGGTCTCTTCTTGCTCACATCTCACACACATCAACACGGTCTGTACCTCTATCGCTCATGAAATCCACCCGGTTTAAGCTGACCGGACAACCATGTTGCTTGTTTATTTTCCTATCTTCGGTTTGCTTTTATCCTTCTATGTTGTTTGCTTGTCCCCCACGCCTTACGCGAATTCTGGTCCCAATAACTTTTTTTAGTTATTGCTCGCACCAACCTGAGGTATCTGATTTGTAATGCGATGAAATACCAATGATGGTTGGAAAATCACTGACGAAGGCCTATTTTTATCTTATGTAACCCATGTGCAAACCACGCAGAATTCTTCTTTCTTCTCATGTTTATATATATATATATATATATATATATATATATATATATAGAGAGAGAGAGAGAGAGAGAGAGAGAGAGAGAGAGAGAGGGGAGGTAACGTCCTGTTTTTGTAGGTTCCCTCGTGTGAGCAGTCGATGCGTAGTTTCCAGTCGTTAAAGAGGTGTATATATATATGTATATGTGTGTGTGTATATATATATATTATATATATATATATATATATATAAAAACAAATAACGAAACGAAATTAAATTTCGTTTCGCTTCTAACTCACTTTTGTATGACTGACGCTTAAACAATTAAGTAAAAGTGTACATCTACATATGTATACGGAAGTATTAGTATGCATATAAATACACACATGTATACATCTGTACATGTACTCAGTTTTTTCACTAGACACTTTACAGTGAGTGTCAGCTAGTCTGTATGTAACCACACAGACGGACCGGGTTTTAGAGTCATACGAGGTTTCAAGGAATCACATTTCCTCTATTCTCCAGAGGGCCAGACAGGAATATTGGACTAGTTTCGATGTTATTACATCTCATCAGCAATATTTACCCATCTTCCGGCTTCTCTGGAGAATTGTAAAAGCACATATCGTTATATGCTTTTTCTATGAAAATTAGTAGTGGGTAGACTAATTTGCATAGAACGTGAGTCATTGTACGCACCGGTTCAGCGGAAACGATAAAAACAAATAACGAAACGAAATTAAATTTCGTTTCGCTTCTAACTCACTTTTGTATGACTGACGCTTAAACAATTAAGTTTCAAGGAAACACATTTCCTCTATTCTCCAGAGGGCCAGACAGGAATATTGGACTAGTTTCGATGTTATTACATCTCATCAGCAATATTTACCCATCTTCCGGCTTCTCTGGAGAATTGTAAAAGCACATATCGTTATATGCTTTTTCTATGAAAATTAGTAGTTTTAATATCTAATTCACATTTTTCTTCTCATAATTCTAATACAATCGACATACGTGTTTGTTCCGTTAGTTTTGAACTCTTCTTGAAATTACACAATTGTGATATCAATAGCAATATCGAAGGAAACACTTCCATGTGAATTCAATGAATTTCTTCTCAAGATGAATTTGTCTCCTATACTTATATCGTATTGCCACTAAGTGACATACACATATTGCTGTTAACCGGTGTTACTCAAAATATATAAGAAATGCTGCAACATGTCTACTACTATTGAAATGGGAGTTCTATTATGTAAGTATGATCGTATATATATATATATATATATATATATATATTCATACACAAACACATACACTCACACACGCACAAATGTATATATGTATGTTTGTTTATTGGTTTGTACACCGTTCTATGCAAATTAGTCTACCCACTACTAATTTTCATAGAAAAAGCATATAACGATATGTGCTTTTACAATTCTCCAGAGAAGCCGGAAGATGGGTAAATATTGCTGATGAGATGTAATAACATCGAAACTAGTCCAATATTCCTGTCTGGCCCTCTGGAGAATAGAGGAAATGTGTTTCCTTGAAACCTCGTATGACTCTAAAACCCGGTCCGTCTGTATGGTTACATACAGACTAGCTGACACTCACTGTAAAGTGTCTAGTGAAAAAACTGAGTACATGTACAGATGTATACATGTGTGTATTTATATGCATACTAATACTTCCGTATACATATGTAGATGTACACTTTAACTTAATTGTTTATATATATATATATATATATATATATATATATATATATATATATATATATATATATATATATACATATATATATACACATATTTATATATATTTAATTAGAAAGTGAACAACGCAAAATGTAACTACTCTATTACCAAAGGTTTCTGGATCCCAGACAATATTAGTATAGGTCTGGATCGGTCATCAGACATAGATGATATGGATAAAAAATAGGAAATGAGATTTTTTATCCATAACATCTCTGCCTGATGACCGATCCAGACGTATACTAATATTGTCTGGGATCCAGAAACCTTTGGTAATGGAGTAGTTATATCTTGTGTTGTTCACTTTCTAATTAAATAGCTCTGTTGTCTACATAGAGCACTCTTTATTCCTTTGCTTTTCCTTCAGAATTACCTAACATATATATATATATATATATATATATATGTATGTGTGTGTCTATGTGTGTGTGTGTCTGTGTGTGTGTGTATGCATGTATGTATGTGTGTGTATGTGTGTGTGCGTGTGTATGTGTGAGTGTGTGTGTGTGTAAATACTCCTATGAATTGAAGTCATACATAGATATATACAGAAAAAGTAAGATTACTAAACTAACTTAAATAAGGAAATGACAAATATTCATATACAGATATAGTTTTATGTATATATCTGTGTGCTTGTGTTTGTATATACACATTTATATATATATATATATTTATATATATATATGTATTTATGTATACATACTTATATATATATATATATATATATATATATATATATATATATATATATATATATATATATATATATATATATATATATATGTGTGTGTGGATGTGTGTGTGTGTGTGGACATGTGTGTGGATATTACCTCATTAATACAGAAATAAATACATACATGCGCGTGCATGGGTGTACAAACCAATAAACAAACATACATATATACATTTGTGCGTGTGTGAGTGTATGTGTTTGTGTATGAATATATATATATATATATATATATATATATATATATATATATATATATATACGATCATACTTACATAATAGAACTCCCATTTCAATAGTAGTAGACATGTTGCAGAATTTCTTATATATTTTGAGTAACACCGGTTAACAGCAATATGTGTATGTCACTTAGTGGCAATACGATATAAGTATAGGAGACAAATTCATCTTGAGAAGAAATTCATTGAATTCACATGGAAGTGTTTCCTTCGATATTGCTATTGATATCACAATTGTGTAATTTCAAGAAGAGTTCAAAACTAACGGAACAAACACGTATGTCGATTGTATTAGAATTATGAGAAGAAAAATGTGAATTAGATATTAAAAAATGAGTATTTTCGATTAAGAAATAATATATTACGCATTTTATAATACACACACACACATATATATATATATATATAGCAAAGAAAGTGTGGTAAGAAACAAGGTGGACCATAACGCACCAGAGTACTCGATACTTAGGGTAGTAGAGTGGGCAATCGGAAAAGAGTGTCGACCACCGACAGCTGAGCTCCAGCCGTCGGTCCTGACTCTTTTCCTATTTATATATATACATACACACACACACACACACACACACACACACATGCACACACACACTCTCTCACACACACACACACACATATATATATATATATATATATATATATATATATATATATATATATGTATATATAATAAAGGTAGTTCCACAAAAATTAACAAACCATCTTCTTGGAGACGTGTTTCACTCAACAAATATTCAACTCGATGGTTTGCTAATATGTTCTGGAACTAACTTAATACCGGACTTGTCCTGTGAACTGAGTGCTCTACTTAGTACGGATATAACCTGAAAGTGTTCCACCATTACATATATATATATCATATATACATATATATATATATATATATATATAAAGGGACGATCGACTTTCGTCAAATCGGACCGAGGGAACAATGTTTCCGTTGGTCTTTCCAATTGCTAATACTATCTATCGGTCGCAACTCCAGGTAGAAGGAGCAACGTGAAATAAAGTGTCTTGCTCAAGGACATAACGCATCGCCTGGTCCAGGAATCGTACTCACAACGTTACGATTGCGAATCCAATTCTCTAACCACTCAGCCACACGCCTTCACTATATATATATTTATATATATATATATATATATATATATATATATATATATATATATACATATATATATATATATATATATATATATATATATATATATATATACATATATATATATATATATATATATATATATATATATATATATATATATATATATATATATATATATATATATATATATATATATATATATATATATATATATATATATATATGTAGATAAATCTACCAAGAGTCTACGGAAGACGGATATATATGTGTTTGGAAGACGGCATATATATGTGTTTGGTATGTATATTTAATTTTGATAGTTTGTATAATTTTGTATAATTTTGTACATAGATCTGTTGAATATGCATGCCAATTCTAACACATATATATCCTAGAAACGATCGTTAAATAATGAACTTTTTTTGTTTAATATAAGGAACTGTTTCATTGTTTTATTCATTATTTTTTTAATATTTTATATATATATATATATATATATATATATATGTGTGTGTGTGTGTGTGTGTGTGTGTGTGTGTGTGTGTGTGTGTGTGTGTGTGTGTGTGTGTGTGTGTGTGTGTGTGTGTGTGTGTGTGTGTGTGTGTGTGTGATAAAAACCACAGACCCTCCATCTCAACTCTACTTTTGAAAAGCAGAAGAACTGCGAAACCGGTAAAGGAAACAAATAAATATATATATTTTTTTAAAATAAGACTCCAGTTGCATTTTCGATTTCATCTTTTTTTCTTTATACTTTCACTCGTGTAGGACACCTCGGTTATTTTTCATTTTGTAAATAACACCTCACTTTCTAATATATATATATATATATATATGAATAAAGTTAGTCCTTCATCACTGATCTTCCAACCATCATTGGTATTTCATCGCTTTAAAGACCATATACCTCCGGTTGGTGCGAGCAACGGCTAAAAAAAGTCGTTGGGACACGTAAATAAAGGGAACACGAAAGTGTAAACAAACAAAGATGGTGAAGCAACGAAAAGTGAGGAAGAAAGAGTCAAGTCCCAAATTTCCATGAATATAGGTTCGGTGAAATCGTGAACGGGAGATAATAAAGACCTCAAACCTGGTTGGAATGTGAGCAAAGAAGGAATTCCGTACAGTTCTAACGGGAGGAAGAAGGAATCTAGTCTGTGAATTCGGTGAACATAAGTTCTGTGAAATCGTAGACGAGAGAGAGAAAAAAAGCGAATCTGCCTGACCAAGGGTGCGAAAGAAAAGAATTAAGCACAAGTCAAACGGGAAGAAGGAGGAGGAGGAGAGGTAGTAACAGAGAGTGAGTGAGTGAAGGGTGAGGAAGAGGCTAACAGAGAGAGTGACTGTTACAGAGGGTAAAGATACAGAGAAAGAGGAAGCAGTAAGGACGAAATAGACGGGTCACAGCGGGGGAGAAAAATGTGTAAATATGAGAATAAACGTGCTGCGTGGTTGCTAATGGGTTACATATGAATAAAGTTAGTCCTTCATCAGTGATCTTCCAACCATCATTGGTATTTCATCGCTTTAAAACCATATACCTCCGGTTGATGCGAGCAACGGCTAAAAAAGTCGTTGGGACACGTAAATAAAGGGGACACGAGAGTGTAAACAAACAAAGATGGTGAAGCAACGAAAAGTGAGGAAGAAAGAGTCAACTCCCAAATTTCCATGAATATAAGTTCGGTGAAATCGTGAACTGATGAAGGACTAACTTTATTCATATGTAACCCATTATCAACCACGCAGCACGTTTATTCTCGTTTATATATATATATATATATATATATATATATATATATATATATATATATCAAAATGAAAATCCAAAGGCAAGGTAAAATTCCAATCATTTAATCACAGCACATGTTTCAATAAGAGATAGATCGATTGTGAAGCCATGATCGATTATCACTGATCTCATCAGGTGAAAATGAATTGTCTTCAAATTCTTGTCATGAGAGAGAAAAATAACGGTGTTCTCTCACATAATTCATTCCCTCATATGAAGAGACACCAGTCAGAGACACGGCGAATGCTATTAACTTCAGTTGAGGTCATAAAAGTTGTCAGATTTCTATTGCTGCAAAAGACGCTGGACATCAATCAGATCTGTAGAAATACAGTCGGTCACAGTTAATGTGAGTGGGTACACACACACTCCACAACCACATACACCGGCTCGAGGTCAAAGTAAAAAATATATGCATATATATACACACATCAACACAGTATCAAACCTGTAGAACTATAGAAGGTCACAGCTAGTGTGGGTGGGTACACACACACTCTCACACACACCGAAGCGATGTCAGAGAAAAAAACAAATATAAGAATGTACCAACACAGTATTCACCGAAAGTTAGTTCAGAAAATAACAGATGCTACATTGGTCAAATATCAATTTGACGATATAAATTGAAAATATTGGGTTAACCAAACTTACACACGCACCCGTGCACTTACACACACGCAGACACTCACACATGTTGATAGTTTTTACTTTCTGTGGAACGCTGCACGCACGCATACACACATAAACATACGCGCACGTACATACACACGCACACATGTTAATAGTTATTGCTTTCCTTCCCCTCTTATTTCCACACAGACACATGTCTCTACACTGACACATATACATAGTGTATCCAAAAACAGCGTTCACTTGGGCTCTCTTTCCCCTCTCACTCCCTCATTGGCATTATGCATATTAATTTAAGTTTCGCGTCGTTGAGGTGAGCGGAGTCGTTTGAAACCTATGGACCAATGATAATTGAGAATTATAACGGAATACTGACATTGTTCAAATTAATATATACTAGCTGACGTACCCAGCTTCGCCCGAATAAACAGATGATAAGAAAAGACAGGTAACAGAGAAAATGACTGTATTGGATGTTTGTCTGGTTACAGTATTAGGCGAGTTGTGGTGTATGTGTGATAAAAAACATAAAAAAAAAATCTTCCAGATATACCAGATTCTTCGTTGTACCGTTTGTGCATAGTATATGAACAATTCTAGGTGCTCCCACCTAGAATAGTGACCTCTAGGAAATGGTTTATCTTCTGCTTGACTGAAAACGTGTATCATTGTATAGACGTGATTGTATAGACGTGGTTGTTCCATCACAAAATGATGATGGAAGTTCCAATCTTTTATAGTATATGTAGATATAGATATAGATAATTAATATAAAAGATGTCCGTCAATGTAAAAAGGTCCCTATTTACTTGAAATGGTTTATACAAATGCCAAATTAATAATGATATGGATAACATGCTTATCTATAAGTGGTCAGCTATAATAATAAAACAACAAATTGTATGACACAAAATGTATTCAGTAATTTCCAGGCTCTTAGTCACTGAGTAATAGATAGTCAATGTTGCCCAGAGTTCAACTCAGGGAGGTGGCCTGGTTTGAACTCCAAATGGCGGATCCTTCTACTCCGAAAATAGAATCGTTTTTCAATATTACTCTAGCCCTGGCCGGCCATAGGATCCAACCTTTTTGCCAGACTCAGCATATGATGAGCTTTTTATTACCACCGCAATCAGAAGCGACGCACGCAAACTTTCACACGCACCCGTGCACTTACACACATGCACACACTCACACATGTTGATAGTTTTTACTTTCTGTGGAACGCTGCACGCACACACACATAAACATACGCCCACGTACATACATACGCACACATGTTAATAGTTATTGCATTCTTTCCCCTCTTATTTCCACACACATCACACACATGTGTCTACATTAACTCATATACATAGTGTATCCAACACAGCGTTCATTTTGTTTCTGTTTCTTACTCTGCCCTCTCACTCCCTCATTGGCATTATGCATATTAATTTAAGTTTGGCATCATTGAGGTGGCGGAGTCGTTTGAAACCTATAGACCAATGATAATCGAGAATTATGACACACGAAATATTGACATTGTAGAAATTAATATATATATATATAAATATATGTATATATATATATATATATATATTATATATATATATATATATATATATATATATATATATATATATATATATATATATATATATATATATATATACACACATACAGATATATATAATTATATACACAATTATATATATATATATACATACAGATATATATAATTATATACACATATATACATACATATATATATACGCACATACACATATACACAACGCATACATACACACAGAAATAAATATCTATAAATAAAAAAGGTGGGTATGTAAAGGGTAGGGTAGAAAGTAGGGGGGAATAAGGAAAATAAATAACATAGGAAAAAGTTTCAATATAAGGGGAGATAAGGGAGAAAAAGAATATAATGGTACAGAAAATGAGTTCAGAGAGTAATAAAAATCGTAGTGGATGTAAGGCGTAAAGAGCAGAGAAGAAGTTCAAGGTGGTTGAGTCATCGTAGGAATGTCAATCCAGTTACCGAGCCGATGTGATTTCAGGTGAGGACAACATCTGAACATCTCGGTCTTGGAGTTCAGGCAAGTTGAAGTGGTTTTCAAGTTTTGTATGTAAAGAGTACATACAAATGTAATACCAAATTCATTATATATGAGGCCAAAGTTATGCCTTTGATTAACAACCAGCCATGTTGGCATGACTCAGGACAGGTTCAAAACCAGGTTTTATGCACATGTCGCTTCTTTTAAACACTCTGATAAAAGAACAGCAACGGCTCTCGCAAATAAGGTGTGGGAATTCAAAGATAAAAACATCACGTACTCTATCGATTGGTTTATTTTAGACCATTCAAGGGAATACCAAAGGGGCACATGATTTTCAGCAAACCGGTGGAGTACTTGGCTTTGATAAGTACCAATCAGTACGAAATAGAGGTCTGTCAGCTTTAACTCCCCTGTTTGCTGAAAATTTTAAGTAAGTGAGACTGTCACTACTCTAAAACAATAGCGTAAGGTCTTCGAAATGCTTTTAATTAAGCATACAATGTATTGCAAAATACAAATCTCATGTTGTTTGTTACATAACTAATAACCTCTGTAACCTACAGAGAGCACTCTTTTTTCCTGGACCTTTCCAACGGAATTACATCATTCACACACATATATATATATAGTATTAAGGATACTATTTATGGTCATGCAAATACAAAAACCTTTTGTAGTTATATATATTTTTACAAACCCTAAATAGTGGTAGGAAGTAATATATTACTACCTTATTACCAGTAAGTTAAATAGCTCAATGTAATAACATCAGATGTTTTACAGAGCAGTTATATATAAGTTATGAGAATCAAAGATCTGTTCAAAACATTTTTAAGCTTACAACTGTTTCCTCCAAACAGAGGTTTGGATACTTCGGAGCAATTTATTAATGAATGAACACTTATATGACATCCTTTTCAACCCAAGAGACATACAGATACATATGCAAACATTGTTGCTTGGTGGGTCGACATCCATTACAGCATTTAGTGTGGCAGTATACATTTAGAGATTGCATTCATATTAAAAGAGGATAAAATCAAAAATACAGGTTAAAATACAACATGAAATTAATGCGATAGGATAGTCATAAGCAGTTATTGGGTGCAATAGTTACACGTGTGGAAAACACGTGCGTCTTGTTTATGTAATGCTATAGTGTGGCAGAATGTTACATATATATATATACATTTATTTATATATATATATATATACATTTATTTATATATATATATATATATACATTTATTTATATATATATA
>OZ024743.1:292580586-292608086 GCA_964016885.1 Eledone cirrhosa
CTAGTTTTCTAAGAGCCCACCAGATAATGGAACGGGGGACTCTGTCGAAGGGTTTCTCCAAGTCGACAAAAGCTAAGTGTAGGGGTTTACTTTTAGCTACGTACTTCTCCTGTAGTTGTCGTACAATGAAAAGAGCGTCTCTGGTACTTTTGCCTGACACAAACCCGAACTGCATTTCATCTAGATCAATTCTCTCTCTGATTAGTTGCGCTATTACTTTTTCCGTGACCTTCATGACCTGGTCGATTAATTCAATGCCTCTATAGTTACTCCTATCTAGGGCATCTCCTTTACCCTTATAACAGTTAACGATGATGCTGCTACGCCAGTCCTTCGGAACAACCCCATTCTGTACGACTTGGTTAACTATCCGGGTGACCATGGTGTGTCCCACCGTACCAGATGCCTTCAGCATCTCGGCAACTATTTCCGAAGGCCCTGCCACCTTACCCGTCTTCATATCTTTGATTGCCTTACTTATTATACTACCCTCGTCTGACACTGCTGGTCCCTCTATTGGGTCGATGTGGGGGAGACTGTCTTTCTCCCATTTATTCTCCTCATTTAGTAGCCTTTCATAGTGACACTTCCAAGCTACCTTCTTATCAGCGTCGGTGATGGCAAGTACGCCGTCATCATTAAGTACATACTTCTCGCCGACAATATCACGGTTTTCCTTGACACATTGCCTAGCAATCCTGAACACCTCACGTTTTTGGTCCTCGCGTTGTAGAACATGCTTGAACTTTCTTTCCTCTGCTTCCCTTCTTGCGAAGTACACATGTCTCCTATCTTCCCTCCTGGCCACTTCATAGTCCTCTCTGCTTCCCCCATCCCGCCATACTTTCCAAGCCTGCTTTTTGGCCTTAATTGACCCCTCCACCTTACTGTTCCACCACCATGTTACTCTCCTCCTGCCTACAGGCCTGTTCCAGCCACAGACTTCGTCTGCCGCCATCAGCAGGTTTGCTTTCAGGAATTCCCACTGCTCCTCTATATTGTACGACTCTAATTGCTCTTCCTTACTGTCGAAAGCATCAAGTAGTATACTTTTAAATTTATTTCTGGCTGTGGGGTCCTTTAGCTTCCATAATTTTCTCCTGAGGATAGTCATTTTCTGTTGTCTAGTACGTCTCGTCCTGACTATTAGGTCGCTAATTATCAGCCTATGTTGGGAGGTGCATTCTTCATGGGTGAGGTATTTAGTGTTTACAACAGACACTCTGTCACGTCTTCTGGTAAGGATATAATCTACCTGGCTTGTGTGTTCCCCCGATCTATAGGTGATCAGGTGATTGTCACGTTTTTTGAAGTTAGTGTTACAGATAGTTAGGTTATTTGCGTCACAGAATTCCAGAATTCTGGAGCCTTCCTCATTTCTAGTACCAAACCCATAGCCTCCATGCATTTCGTCGTAGCCGTCACAATGTTGTCCAACGTGACCATTTAGGTCGCCTGCAATAATTATATAGCCACTGTCGGTTATTTGGGAGGTAGTGAGCATCAGTTTCTCATAGAATCTGTCTTTTATAGTGCCGGCAGTCCGGATTGGGGTGCGTACGCAGATATTACTGTCACCGTAGTTCTATTGAGGACAAGTCTTACTTTAATTATTCTGTCGTTCACTCTATTTACGTCTATTATCTTATCTGCCCACTTTTCTGCTACCATGAAACCTACTCCACCCAGCCCATTGTCATTTCCCACCCAGAAAAGCTTATAGCATCGTTTTTTACCCACAATGAATCTAGCAGACCCACCCCTCCACCTGGTCTCTTGAATACAACAAACATCGACCTCCTTACGTTCAAGCATTTCTACAACCTCGTTAGAGCGACCCTTTAAGGTGCCTACATTCATGGTACCAACTCTGAAGTTTTGGATTGCGTTTGGAGGTTGGGAGCGGTGGGGAGCGGGGGGAGATGGGGTTATGTTAGTCATCCGCGGCCGAAACAAAGAGGAATGCTCGCATTCTCGTCCACGAGGTGAATTTGTCTTTATCTTTGGCATTGTCGCTGAGCGTCCAGATTTTTCTCTCTTCAACTCTCCAGAATTCCGTAGTCCATCCATCCGTCATATCGAAGGCAACCAGGTAAGCGATAGTATAGGCCTCTGGCTTATGATTGGTCCACGTAATAATAATGGTGGTGCGTGGGGGCGTGCGGGAGGGGTATTGAGTTGCTAGCGAGAAGGTTAGGTTTAACTAAGATCCTCGTATTTAACAAGCGATAACAAAAATACAAGATTTGTTTTGTAAAATACGACAAAAACTTCGTATTTAACAAGCAATAACAAAAAATACAAGATTTATTTTGGAAAATACGACAAATTACAGGAGGATTTGTTTGGAAATATATATATATATATATATATATATATATATATATATATATATATATATATATATATATATATATATAGTAGAATAATCGAGTATCGAAAAATCGGCGCACGAGTTCACGATAAACAAAATTCGACATGAGTGGCAGAGGGCTCAATAATTCAGATAAATCAGAGTTATAACTATCGTTAAAATACCGACACACATAGATCATGTCTAAAATCAACCATACGACCGAAAAATTACGATCCGGAAGATTCGGGTCACTCAGATAAAATATCAATAAATCAATAAATCATATGAATGTAAAAAGCTTACCCGGACCCACTAGAAAGATGGTAAATCTAGCTTCTTAGGTTTCTGTAAATCCTTAAATCGCCCACTATCAGCCCACATAAAAATATATAAGACTTCTAGGGAGCGGCGGACAGGAAATACTTTATCAACGAGCTTTGTCCAGACGAATAAAAAAGCACAACCCTAGCTGAAAACGCACATGGAATCCAGCAAGGGAGATAACCTCTATATCCGCGAAAAATATTCTGGAATGTGGAAAATCACATATCGAATAAGAGTGCTCAATAGACATGTTAAAATAAACAGGAGCTATTCATCATTTAATAGAATCGACAAAAAATGAACAATAAAATTAACTGGTCTAGAGCTAAATATAGTAGAATAATCGAGTATCGAAAAATCGGCGCACGAGTTCACGATAAACAAAATTCGACATGAGTGACAGAGGGCTCAATAATTCAGATAAATCAGAGCTATAACTATCGTTAAAATACCAACACACATAGATCATGTCTAAAATCAACCATACGACCGAAAAATTACGATCCGGAAGATTCGGGTCACTCAGATAAAATATCAATAAATCAATAAATCATATGAATGTAAAAAGCTTACCCGGACCCACTAGAAGGATGGTAAATATATATTTCGTTTCTGAATTTGTTTAGCAAGATTCTTTATCTGAAAACGTCTATTGAAACCGATATTGTTATAATTTGGGAGGGTCATTGTGCCAATTAGAAACACACGCACCATTTGCTTGCACTCCAATTTATTATAAATTAAATTTATAAATTCCCGTACTATATACATTTATGTGTATATATATATATATATATATATATATATATATATATACTATATACATTTATATATATATATATATAGTATAAAAAAACGAAAAATCAGTGATGCATCTGGACTCAGTTTATTGCATGTTACAATTGACTCGCTGGCAGGTAGCTCGAGACATGATCACTGTATGGATCTGGCTGATTCTACGGGTGCAGGTTCCCTCGGAGACGGGCAGTTCGTTCGGAGAAAATTTTCTCACTGGGATTTATCGTCAAAAAACACCTTCAAAAAACATCTTCCACTCTTGTCATGCCATTGGCTGTTGTTATTCTACGTCATCTTACGTTTTGGTCACTATTTACTGCTACACGGATCATCAGCCATTTTCCGTCCGACACACTTCAATGGAGCCCTGCTGGGTTCGGTATCTCACACGTCTGTTCACACTCCAGAGTCTGTACCCACATATTTACACACACGCGCAGGCACACACCTGCATGCATACACATATGTACGCATACATGTGTCGACACACATACCCCCATACACATATATATACACGCACACACTCTCCCTCTCTTCCACAAACTCAGGCACACCCACATCCAGATACCGACCGCCACATGTTTATTAGCGCCTGCCTAAACAGCGCCATACATCCGGTCTCACGCGCACGCATAGGCGCACACACGCGCAGACACACACGTCCACGCATGCAAAGACACATATCGGCGTTCGGGCACATCGGCAAATATATACACACAAACACTCTCAGACACATACATGGATACACACGCACATACACGCATATCATTATTGGTAGGCATCAAGAGCAGACGCACTTCCAAAGACATAAGCACACATACACACATATACACGCACCTGTACATATATCTACACACAAGTACATGTACCCGCATATAAACTCATAGACAAATCCTGTCCTATGTGGTTGTACGTATGCGCCCACACACACACGTACACATTGAGAGACATTCACACCATATGTATATTTATTTATATATGTGTGTACATAGACACACTGTCATATCCACACGCATGCAGACACACACGTATACACATATACATATATGTATACGCACACATACATACACATACACGTGTATACACGCACATACACATACATACTTATACGCACATATGTCTATATGTGCACACAGACCCACGCAAACATACACATATACACACACATACGCGCGCACATATACCTACGCACAACCTTATATATATATATATATATATATATATATATATATATATATATATACAACAAAGGAATTGTGGTAAGGAACCAGATGGACCATAACGCACCAGAGTACTCAATAGTTAGGGTAGTAGAGTGGGAAATATATATATATATATATACATACACATACATACAAGATACACATACGTACACCTAACTACATACACACACATATATATAAAAAAACTCTACATGCTTACGCACACCCACATATATAGATACATATATACATGCACAACTATATACATGTACATACATATACATACGCACACGGACGGCCCTATGCACACACATGCACATATGCATATTTGCTTACACACACATGCTTCCACTTATACATATATAAACAAAACCGTAAAATAAATATATAATATATAATAAAAAATACAATCTATATATATAAAACTGTGGTTGTCTGTCTGTCTATCGATTTTTGGCACACATCTCCTCTTAGAATCTCTCACAGAATTGCACCGAAATTGCTATACTTGTACATTGAGCCCTAGCGAAGACATCGGAAAAAAAAAATTTCAAATTGACCCACCCTATGTGACGAAATCGAATATAATGTATCGATTTTTGAGCGTAAGTTATCAGTTATTTCCATTTGTTCTGTTTACATTGAGCGTCTTACGTAAAAAATTACGCTGGCTTTAACAGTTGTCGAGCCAGCAAAATATTGACCTGCAAAATTCATCAGTTCGAACACTAAGCTTCCGTTTTGCTTCATTTCCATTTAAAAGCATTTTAAAACAATATTTTTACTTGAAAACAAGTCTATTTAAAGACTACGTAAAACAAGCAAATATTTCGTCGTTAGGCGTGCAGACAGACAGTCGTGCAGAGAGGTGATATACGCGTGCAGACAGATAGTCGTGCAGAGAGGTGATATAGGCGTGCAGACAGACAGTCGTGCAGAGAGGTGATATAGGCGTGCAGACAGACAGTCGTGCAGAGAGGTGATATAGGCGTGCAGACAGACATAACTGATAATTTGGTTACGCTAATGTTTTTCTCTGCGTTGCAGTGTTTACATTTTCGATCTTTGTTAATAAATAACCAGTGCAGTTTCTATCCCCGGCATCCTCTTTTGTTATAACATTCGGGTTATCGTTATGTTTTCTTAACTTCATAAGGCATATTGTTGGTTGAGGGAATATTAATCAAAAACACGCTTCATTTCCATTTAAAAGCATTTTAAAACAATATTTTTACTTGAAAACAAGTCTATTTAAAGACTACGTAAAACAAGCAAATATTTCGTCGTTAGGCGTGCAGACAGACAGTCGTGCAGACAGACAGTCGTGCAGAGAGGTGATATAGGCGTGCAGACAGACAGTCGTGCAGAGAGGTGATATAGGCGTGCAGACAGACAGTCGTGCAGAGAGGTGATATAGGCGTGCAGAGAGACATAACTGATAATTTGGTTACGCTAATGTTTTTCTCTGCGTTGCAGTGTTTACATTTTCGATCTTTGTTAATAAATAACCAGTGCAGTTTTTATCCCCAGCATCCTCTTTTGTTATAACATTCGGGTTATCGTTATGTTTTCTTAACTTCATAAGGCATATTGTTGGTTGAGGGAATATTAATCAAAAACACCACATGCAAGTCTGCACAGTAGACATTACAGTTTTTAAGCCAAAAAAGAAACTTAACATTGTAACTTTAACACAGCTACTGAGCGACCCCGAGCAACGCCGGGCTTTACTGCTAGTATACAATAAAATAACAATAAAATATCATAACATAAAATAACAATATAGTATACAATATATTATACATATATATATATATATATACGTGCTTACATATTCATACATACACATATATACATACACAATGGATATATGATAAAATAATATATAATAAAATGAATATATAATCCATCTGTACACATTCCTGTGAGATGTACAGACATATATATATATATATATATACACATAAATACATATACATATAGAGACCCAGATATACATACATACGCACACACACATATACATACATGCGCACCCACACACATACTCATACACAGCTATACATATATATATATATACATATATATACATACACAGCCATATTGTACATACATGTACATGCATGCACACACACACGTATAAGCTCATGCATATACGTACACATGCACACATACACACCCCCATACACACGCACGTACATATATATCTACATACACACAGACATACGTATACATACGCACAGTTCTACACATAAAAACATACATATAAACACAATAAGATAATAAAATAAAATAAATAAATTTACAATATGTTATAAAATACATTAAAATCTGTATGTAACTTCACAAAGAGATAAATAAAAAAAGGGGGTGGTACAGGAGAAGGTGCGTGTATCCACGTGATATACTACATACAGGTAGTATGAGGTGCAAACCTAGGTCCGTATATGGAACAAGTAACAATAACAACACAATAACAACAGTAATAATAATTGTTCCAAAGTGGAACATGTGGAGAGTATATATTCACGATTTATGGGGTACAGATTCAAGGGGACGCTTGGCCCGGTCAACATAGGGTATGCCACCGTGGTTGGGGTGTGCTGTTCTAAATGTTTGGGGTATTTGACTGGACGACCGTGGATTCCGTGTTAGCCGGTCCCGGCATAGGCGATGTACCTGCCCAATGTTGCGTGCTCGGTCAGGTGTGCACCCTTATTTACTTATATTTGCCACATGGGTCGCACAATGTAATCAGGGCATGGTGTCAGGTTCCTTAATCCCGTTGGGCCACTCGGGTCTCTGCATACCCGGTCCCATGCCCCTGGCCTGTGCTACCCGGAGGATTCCATGCTGAAAATGTGCATCTTCTCTGGTGTCTGCAAGTCATGATAATTTCAGACTTCAGGTTGACCGCGTCATCTTTCAGTCTGACTATCTCCATGGCCTCGTGTAGGCATAATCGGCACTTTCTACTTCCAGCCGAACATGCCCTCGCATGGCGAACGATACTCCATTCCAGGGCGTACGGAGTGCCTTAGTCTTTTAGTTCCCACACCAGGTCCGCTAACCTAGTGGAGTGCCTTTTGCTACGGTCCCTGAAGGAACTCGTGTGATTATACATCCGCGATTTAAAGGTCGTGGATGTTTCGCCGATGTAGGTGCGATGCGCATTTTGAGTTGTAACCACACACTTGTATATCAGGTCCTTCGTCAGGAATTTTCCCTGCAGGGGGCACTGGGTGCCCGCTCTGCAGTTACAAGTTCTGTTGTCGGTTCTTTTGCATCTGATATCTGGGCTTCGATCTGTTATGGCCCTCTCAGGGTTCACAGGGTGTTGTTCCGCCGAAACTGTGATCTCCCCTATGCCACTCGTTCCCTCCCGGCGTTGGACCACATCACATTCCGCGGTTGTTCCGGCCGCCTCGGGGGCCGGGCTATCATTTGAGGGCTGGTCCCCGGGTGGTCCCCCGCGCTCCGATAGACAGTCATTCTGTCGCCGCGGTTTACGGCCAATGCTCGCCATATTCACCGCGTTAGTCTTAGCCATGTAGTCGGCCATGTTAGGTGCTGTGGCGAAGGAAAACTTCACCAACGCTCGGAAAAAAAGTCCTGGCACGTTGGTGCGTACATGTTTGGAGTAAGGCGCATTAAACCAAATAACGGCCTTAGATCTGTTCCTTCTCGTGCATGGATTCGTGTTGGTGTGTCCTGGACCCGATGTCAGTCTTGTGCTCTGCCCAGCTACACTTATATCTCCTGTGTTGTCTCTATCTATGTGCCCGCTATGGGCATCGGGGTTATGCCCTTCAGTTATTAAGTTACCTCGTTTTGTGTGGTCGGCTATACATCTAGTCCCCTTAGGTCTATGTGATGCTGCTGTCGGTGCTGGACCACTACAACCAGACTGGGTGTGCTCTCTGGCGGGTGCCACGTCCGTATGTGTCGATGTCCTGTCCATGGTCCAAGTTGCCGCGGAGCATGCAGTGTGCGTGCCAGGCCCATGTCTCCGCGTACTGGGTGGTGTTGCTCCTATGGGTGCCTTTGTCCTTCATACGGTCGGTCCTGTGTTATTAATGTTAGTTGTGTTGCTATTTGTGTTCCTAGAGGCTGCTACCGGGCCATTTCTTCTACCTATGGAGGCGCCCCCGCTATTGCCATTTCTGCACGCCTCATCACTTGGCTCTTCTCTATCCGGAGCGGGGGCGCCTCCATAGGTAAAAGAAATTACCCGGCAGCATGAGCTTATACGTGTGTGTGTTCATGCATGTACATGTATGTACAATGTGGCTGTGTGTACGTGTATATGTATATGTATATGTATATATATATATATGTATAGCTGTGTATGAGTATGTGTGGGTATGTGGGTGCGTATGTATATATATATGTGTGTGTGCGTATGTATGTATATGTGGATCTCTATATGTATGTGTATTTATTTGTATATATATGTGTACATCTCACAGGAATGGATGGATTATATATTCATTTTATTATGTATTATTTTATCATATATCAATTGTGTATGTATATATGTGTATGTATGAATATGTAAGCACGTATATATATATATATGTATAATATATTGTATACTATATTGTTATTTTATGTTATGTTATTTTATTGTTATTTTATTGTATATTGTATTTTTTATTATATATTATATATTTATTTTACGGTTTTGTTTATATATGTATAAGTGGAAGCATGTGTGTGGAAGCAAATATGCATATGTGCATGTGTGGGCATAGGGCCATCTGTGTGTGTATGTATATGTATGTACATGTATATATGTGTGCATGTATATATGTATGTATATATGTGGGTGTGCGTATGCATGTAGAGTGTTTTATATATATCTGTGTGTATGTATGTGTGTATGTAGTTAGGTGTACGTATGTGTATCTTGCATGTATGTGTATGTATATATATATATATGTATATAAGATTGTGCGTAGGTATATATGCGCCCGTATGTGTGTGTATATGTGTATGTTTGCGTGGGTGTTAGTGCACATATGGACATATGTGCGTATAAGTATGTATGTGTATGTGCGTATAAGTATGTATGTGTATGTGCGTGTATACATGTGTATGTGTATGTATGCGTGCGTATACATATATGTATATGTATATACGTGTGTGTCTGCATGCGTGTGTATATGTGAATGTGTCTATGTACACACACATATATAAATATATATATATATGGTGTGAGTCTCTGTCAGTGGGTGTGTGTGTGTAGTGTGTGGGCGCATACGTACACCCACATAGGACAGGGTTTGTATATGTGCTTATATGCGGGTACATGAGCTTGTGTGTAAATATATGTACAGGTGTGTGTATATGTGTGTATGTGCGCTTATGTCTTTGGAAGTGTGTCTGTTCTTGATGCCTATCAATAATGATATGCGTATATGTACGTGTGTATCCATGTATGTGTCTGAGAGTGTTTGAGTGTATATATGTGCTGATGTGCCCGAACGCCGATATGTGTCTTTGTATGCGTGGACGCGAGTGTCTGCGCGTGTGTGCACCTATGCGTGCGTGTGAGACCGAATGTATGGCGCTGTTTAGGCAGGCGCCAATAAGCATGTGGCGGTCGCTATCTGGATGTGGGTGTGCCTGGGTTTGTGGAAGAGAGGGAGAGTATGTGCGTGTATATATAAATGTATGGGTGTATGTGTGTCTACACATGTATGCGTACATATGTGTATGCATGCACGTGTGTATGTATGTATGTGTGTGTTTATATATGTGGGTACATACTCCGGAGTGTGAACAGACTTGTGAGATACCGAACCCAGCAGGGCTCTATTGAAGTGTGTCGGACGGAAATGGCCGATGACCCGTGTAGCAGTAAATAGTGACCAAAACGAAGATGACGTAGAATAACAACAGCCAATGGCATGACAAGAGTGGAAGATGTTTTTTGAAGTTATTTTTTGACGATAACACCCCAGTGAGAAAATGTTCTCCGAACGAATTGCCCGTGTCCGAAGGAACCAGCAGCCGTAGAATCAGCCAGATCCATACAGTGATCATGTCTCGAGCTACCTGCCGGCGAAACAATTGTAACATGCAAAAAACTGAGTCCAGATGCATCACTGATTTTTCGTTTTTTTAATACTATCCACTCTCTGCTCTGTATGAATATTGAGTACTAATTTTGGCATACCGCCTATGGAATCACCATAACTACCATTATACACACGTATATATATATATATATATATATATATATACATTTATTTATATATATATATATATATATATATATATATATATATACATTTATATATATATATATATATATATATATGTATATATATATATATATATATATATATATATATATATATATATATATATATAAATGTGGATGAATACCTCAACAGGTACAAATTACTTGTAGAAATATGCAATTTGTTTATAATATTTGTGGTTCAATGGTACTAATTCGAGATACCAGAACAATATAAAAAGTAGCGAAGCAAGCGGTTATCAAACAATTCTCTAAATAAATTAAAAAACGATTTAAATAATCACCTGTTTCAATGCTGTTACCGACGGTTTCATCATTCCAAAAGATTGGAAATCCAGAGAATTTCCAATGGAAAGAAATGAATCTTCAGAGAGCCTAATTACACACCATAAGGTTGCAAACCCCATAGTAAGTAAATATTTTGCTTCCTGCCCAACGCATGCGGTCGAGCCGTTAAAATGACACACACGCAAAATCAGGTCGCTGATAATAGCTGTATATTATAAACATGTTGATATTGCCACTAAAATTAGCAGCATTATGAAACGTTTTGTTCTCTACATAAGGAGAAAAATTATAAAAGGGGATGAATACCTCAACAGGTACAAATTATTTGTAGAAATATGCAATTTGTTTATAATATTTGTGGTTCAATGGTACTAATTAGAGATGCCAGAACAATATAAAAAGTAGCGAAGCAAGCGGTTATCAAACTATTCTCTAAATTGAAACAGGTGATTATGTAAATCGTTTTTTAATTTATTTAGAGAGTTGTTTGATAACCGCTTGCTTCGCTACTTTATATATATATATATATATATATATATATATATATATATATATATAATGTGTGTGTGTAGGAGGTGAGTTTTATTGTAGTACAATATATATATATATATATATATATATGTAGGAGGTGAGTTTTATTGTAGTACCCTTACCATAAAAAGAATGAGAATCTAAATTAGGATAATTTTAAATCTAACCACCCCACTAACATTAAAAATGCTATAGTTACTAATATTGGAAAAAGAATATCAAAACTATCATCTAATAAAAATATCTTTGATGCTAACGCCAATTAATAACGCGCTTTCTAAAGCCGCTTATCCTGATAAAATCAAATACAGTAAAGAAACCAATCCTAGAAGATCTTACAGTAAAATAATTAATTATGATCATTCCAATAACTTTAATAAAAGACCTAGATACAAAATTATAATCTAGTATAATGATCCTTTCTCCATCTCTATTAATAATAATATTCCTAAATTATTCTTTAGTGCCTTAAATAAATACTTCCCTCCCTCACATATCTATAGTAAAATATTTAACAAACATACTATAACATTTTCCTATTCCACCTCCTCCAACATTTCCAACATTATCTCTAAACACAACAATAAAATACTAAATACTAAATCACTTCCTTCCAACACTGAATATCATAATAATAGCAGTAGTACTCCCGACGTCATTGTTAACTCTAGGCTAGTTTCTGCAAACCCAAATACGACGTCAAACGTAACTTCGTTAAATGTTCTTAATACCAATCTAAATCAGGAAACTATTATTCCTATCGTAAATAACTTCTCCAATCCAATTCCTCCTATTGATAACACTAGGTCACTTGTTAATATCTTTGTTAATTTCTCTAATCGCAATTGTAATTGCCCTGTTAAAAATAAATGTCCTCTCAACAACCATTGTCTTGAAAAAAACTTAATGTATGAATGTAAAGTTATAACTGACATCAATTCCTTTACCTATTTTGGCTCCACTTCCACCTCCTTTAAAGCCCGTCTTTATAATCACCATTCTTCTTTTAAATACCAACTTAAGAGAACCAAAACAGCACTCTCAGAACTCATATGGTCCTTGAAAGACAAAAATATTAACTATAACATCTCTTGGAGGAAAGTTTGTTCTGCCTCTCCCTACTTGAATGCATCTCTATCCAAAACATGTAATCTTTGCTTATGTGAGAAATTGAGCATTATATCTAATTTAGATTCTATAATAAATAGACGCACTGACTTATTTTCTCTCTGCATAAATTCCACAGAACATTCCATAAAGTATACAGCTAATATCTAATACTTTACCAGTTTAAAATCCTTTTTCTCAAAGGCATATATATATATTTCTTTAAAACTATACCCATCTTTCTACCTTATTTCAATGTTATTTATTATACATTATATAATACTAGTTACTCATTCTATATCATTCCTATTTATCACTTGCCTTTCTTCCTTTTTTCTTTTAATTTCTAACCTCTAATCTGTAATTTTTCTTCCTTGATACTTCTCAATTCTTATTATTACTCACCACAATATAACCACTCTTCCTTCTTCCTTCATATCATTGGCCATAAAACTTATTACTACCTTTTAAATACTTTATAGTATTACCTTTAAAAATCCTTCGTAAACATTAACATTTTTTGACGTTAGATTATTCATCCTCAGTTCATTATATTTTGTTCTCCCTTTCATGCTCGTCTAACTTTTACATATTACATATCACAATACATAAAAACAAACTTAAACCCTAACCAATCTCCTTTATTACGTTATATTATTACCATTAGGAAATACTTCATAAACATATATATTTTGATGTTAGAGTCTTCTCTTCCTTAAACACTATTTTCTTCTTTGCTTTCTGCGCTCATTTGTAAACAAACTATTTACATATATTACGCATACATATTACATTACATAACAACAAACTTAAACACTAACTAATTACTCTAAATTCATAATTCATCCACTCTTCTACTTCTTTTCACATTATATCCTTAATAACATTAATATTTTTATTTTAATAATACATATTAACAATTTATTTTCATCGCACATATTATTAAACCCTTCAATATACAAACCTTAATTTAATATTATTATTAATACATATTAACAATTTCTTTTCATCGCACATATTATTAAACCCTTCAATATACAAACCTTAATTTAACATTATTCTTAATTTATTTTTTGTCTTCGTTCATTTTTTTCTATTTCTTCATCAATTTTCAAATTCTTTTAATTTGTATATTATCTACCAACGGCTTTTTAACCTCTCTCTGTGAAACAATATATTTTTCTCAGTTATAAAGGCTATCTCTCCCTTTCTATCACCCATCTCTCCTCCTATCTCATCCTTCCTTATTATACTCCTCCCCCATCATTCTTTACTCTCATCTCCTCCTCGTTTTCATTCTTTCCAAGCCCACATCATTTTTTTCAGAATATCACAAATCAATCTTAAATTACTTTTATTGTGTTGATTTAAAACTGCACTATTCACAAGAGTTTTTCAACCTTCATATCATGTCTCCCTATTTTATCTGACGAAAACGCAAATGTCATCTCAGGATAATATTTGTTTTTGAAATGCGCATAATAAAATACATGTAACACATTTAACTATCTTTTGATCTTATATTATATATATATATATATACATTTATATATATATATATACACACATTTATTTATATATATATATATATATATATATATACACATTTATTTATATATATATATATAGATTTATTTATATATATATATGTATATATATATATATATATATATATATATATATATATATATATATATATATATATATATATATATATATATATATATATATATATACATTTATTTATATATATATATTCATTTATTTATATATATATATATACATATATATATATACATTTATTTATATATATATATATGTATATAAACGGAAGAAATGAAACGAAATTTCATTTCCCACTCTTAGTACAGCTGTTACTTAAATATAAGTATGTACACGTACATACATATATGTATACAGACGTACAGTAGTATGTATATATATATACATACATGCACACATATATATATGTACGTATGGATTCACCGAACATTTATAATAATGCTCGGTGTGTTTGTAAACAAACATCCCATATTAAGCCGTAGTGTCTAGCAACCATCGTTGCTCGTTTGTTCAACACTGACAAAGGAACGCTGTACTAGTTTCAAGATTATCAGCTATCGTCAGCAACGTATACCTTCCTGCCAGATTGTTGAATGTATGTACTTACCTTATGCATATTAACGGCTGAGTAGCCCAATTTGCACGTCGAGTGTGTTAATCGGCCGGGTGCACCGAAAACGATAAACAGTGTTGAACAAACGAGCAACGATGGTTGCTAGACACTACGGCTTAATACGGGATGTTTGTTTACAAGCACACCGAGCATTATTATAAAGTTTCTGTGAATCCATACGTACATATATATATATATGTGAGCATGTATGTATATATATATATACATACTACTGTACGTCTGTATACATATATGTATGTACGTGTACATACTTATATTTAAGTAACAGCTGTACTAAGAGTGGGAAATGAAATTCGTTTCATTTTTTCCGTTTATCATTTTCGGTACACCCGGCCGATTAACCCACTCGATATGCAAATTGGGCTACTCAGCCGTTAATATGCATAAGGTAAGTACATACGTTCAACAATCTGGCAGGAAGGTATACGTTGCTGACGATAGCAAATAAGCTTGAAACTAGTACAGCGTTCCTTTGTCAGTGTTGAACAAACGAGCAACGATGGTTGCTAGACACTACGGCTTAATACGGGATGTTTGTTTACAAACACACCGAGCATTATTATAAATGTTCGGTGAATCCATACGTACATATATATATATATGTGTGCATGTATGTATATATATATACATACTACTGTACGTCTGTATACATATATGTATCTACGTGTACATACTTATATATATATATACATTTATTTATATATATATATACATATATTTATATATATATATACATATATTTATATATATATACATATATATATATATATATATATACATTTATTTATATATATATATACATTTATTTATATATATATATACATTTATTTATATATATATATACATTTTTTTATATATATATATACATTTATTTATATATATATATACATTTATTTATATATATATATTCATTTATTTATATATATATACATTTATTTATATATATAAATATATATATATATATATATGGTAAATTTCTTTAAGTCGTATGGAAGCCTCGACAATGCAGTTGGGTAAATCTCCGGGTAACAAGATTCGTTGGTGGAGAGTGAGATGTAAGTGGGTGTACGTTGAGATGTGTGGCCTATAGAAGGCTGTAGCGTGTAGAAGAATGTAGGATAGAGCGTAAAGGATAAAATAAAAATAATAACACGAGATAGAGTCACCTTGGGACAGATTTAATTGTCCCTATATATTTCGGATTCACATCCATCAACTGGGTTTTTTTCCGCGGGGGTGGGGGTCTGTTGGAAAGGTGCGAAACGTTTCCTCCGCTGTTCGTTTTTTTGAATATCTGAGGTATTCAGCAGAGCGCGCGTGCGCGTGAAATGGGGTCGGTCAAGCAGAGGTCGGCGGCCGAAATAGCTCTTTCAATTGTGGGAGTGGGGTGGCGCTAGCACTTTGGATCAAACGCCTAGGGCCACAATTAAACAACCGATCCGACAGAAGCGAAATGAGGTGGTTCGTTTAAGTAAACAAACGATGCGGCAACACACGCGCACTCACACACAAGCGATGCAGCAACACACGCCCCCCCACACACACACACAGTAGCATTCCACCATACGAACATACTACACTGCCAATACAGAGGAACAGGGCAACAACACACGCAAACACACACACTCAAGCGAGACAACAACACACGCACACACACACACACACAGTAATATTCACCAAACAGGCAGAGAATACTATGGACTGACAGCTAGCGCCACCCCACTCCCACAATTGAAAGAACTATTTCGGCCGCCGACCTCTGCTTGACCTACCCCATTTCACGCGCACGCGCGCTCTGCTGAATACCTCAGATATTGCAAACAACGAACAGCGGAGGACACGTTTCGCACTTTTCCGACAGACAACCCCCCCGGAAAAAAACCGCACTTGATGTATGTAAATCCGAAATATATAGGGACAATTAAATCTCTCCCAAGGTAACTCTAGCTCGTGTTATTATTTTTATTTTTATCCTTTACGCTCTTTCCTACATTCTTCTACACGCTACAGTCTCAACGCCACACATCTCAACGTACACCCACTTACATCTCTCTCTCACCACCGGATCTTGTTACCCGGAGATTTACCCATCTGCTTTGTCGAGGCTTCCAAACGACTTAAAGAAATTTACCTTATTATTCCACAATGCTTCGACCAAACTTCAATACTCTCTTATATATATATATATATATATATATATAAGAAGTAATTCCGTCGGAAAGGTGCAGGAAAGAAGAGTGCTCTATGTAGGTTACAGAGCTTAATAGTTATGTAATAAACAACATAAGATAATTATTTCATTTACAAGTGGTTTCTTGAAAGCAAACAAATCTGCTTTCAGTCATCAGAATGAAAAAAAAACACCAGGATCTTTTAATTATGATGACTGAAAGCAGATTTGTTTGCTTTCAAGAAACCACTGGTAAATGAAATAATTATCTCATGTTGTTTACTACATAACTATCTCTCTCTCTCTCTCTCTCTCTCTCTCTCTCTCTCTCTCTCTCTCTCTCTCTCTCTCTCTCTCTCTAAGTAAACAAATAAATTATATATATATATATAATTTATAACTCTATAACGTTAACTGTTTCTAATAGGCAGGCATTTCATCTCAACGCTGAATTACTGTATGAAATATTTCTACTTTGAACTGATTGAGAGAATTTTAGCTGCTATTTCTGGCGTCTATATAACCCCGTCATGTTGGCTTAATACATTGCGGAGAAAATGTTTATACAGTAATTCAGATTACTATGATGGACTCCTTATTCACCATAGTATCGATCAGTAAAATTCTATATATGATATATTTTCAACTTCATGAAGAATTCGCCTCCCGATAAAGAAACTTGAATTCTTCCAATAGTGATAATTCCAATGTCTTGGAATTCTCGATATTGTATCTTGAGTTTCAGAAACCATGGTTAGAATTCACTTTTCTTAGCCGATTTGACCTGTACCCCTCCCCAAAAAGAGATTTTTTTAAATGTTTAATATATTATATATATCCAGACAAGCTATATAGATTTAATACATTAGTTCTGGTAGTCTCTTTATTTGGTGCGGAACCAATCTTGACTTTTCTAATGTCAACCAGCTTCGTATTTTTGAGAGCTGTCTGCTCGTGGTTGATTAGATACAGAAGATTTAGTCTGTTTCTGGTGCTTTCTTATCCTGAAGTTTTCCTATCACAGTCTCAAGGGTATCGTCTTTGATGCTGTATGTTTCTGGTGTAATGCAGGGGCAATGGTTTTTTCGGATATCTTTCAATTACACTGCGTCTTGGTTGAATTTCTTTCACCATATATTTGAGTTTCTCTCACCATATATTTTTCTCCAGAATGAATCTATGTATTTCTGGCAAGGGGGCTCACTGACATACTAATTTGCTATTCATATCTTTATTGATTAACGTTTGATTTTGGCTGAATCTTTTATTATTCATTTTCCTTTCAGCCACTCTGTTCTGAAGCCGCTGACAACTTTCAACACCTGTTTGACGTTGTACTTAAGTGTACTGTCTCCAAACACTATTTCTATTTTATTTTTCAATATTTGTTGGTGGAGAGCGTAGTAGATTTGTTTTTGTTTATATGAGATAAGCGTTGTCACGTGGCCGATAGTTTTTTCTTAGGTCAGCCATTTTCTTTTCTATTTCCGAAAACTATAGAGACATCTTTTGCGTTGTTTTCATTTTCTGTTAGCATCTTTAGTATCACCTAGATATGGGTTTACAGTGATTGCTGGAGAATATAAAGAAACATTAAGATGCCAAAATGTCTTGGTTTTAATTTGTCGTAGATATTCGCCTCCGATTTCATCGATAGCTCGCAGAATTCCTCTATTTGGTTTCTTGTTTACTATTAACGTTTTATGTCACTTTTCATGAGTTAAATTTATACATAAATCGATCTCCTTTTGAAATTTTTCACTAATATATATTCTAATTGTTTCTACTCTTCACTTTCTCAGCCAATGGAACATTTAGTATTAGTGACAGTATTTTGAAGTTGGTGGTTAACGTGACTGCAAGATATAGTAGTCGGAGTAAAGTCTGTTGTGATATAGGGTGTCAAATTTCGCGCCGCCATAGCTGTTCCAAGCGATTGTTTCTGAATTGCTGTTGTTTGTTTTTGATGGTCAAACTGGCTACAAAAACACGTAGCATCATAGCAGCTCATTGTGGCACATGCTGATTGGGTTACTGAACTGCGCACTTGGTGTTACTAATTGTATAGCAGTATCAGCAGAGCATCAATCACCGTGATTTGCAGCAAAGAGTTATGGACATTTAAGTTCAGAGTTCAAATCCTGCCGAGGTTAAATTTCATCCTTACAGGGTAGATTAAATAAAGCACAAGTAATGCACTGGGATAATTGATGGCCTTATATCAAAAGTAGAAACAACTATTGTTATGAATAATATTTATATTATTTTACGTTCAACAAACATTGCTTGTTTGCGTAATTGTTTGGATATAAAATATCATATCTTTGGGTAATGTCTGTCCCGTGTATAATCCTTTGTGTTTATATACAGCCAACAGCGGAATCATTTTTTCCAAATCCATAACAAAGAAATACATCGTTATTGAGTTCGTAGCTTCAGGAGAAAGGCGACTTATGGTTTTACTTCCTCCTCTAATTACTACAAAAGCTTCAGTTAACATTTCTCATTATTGTTTTTCTTCAATGCTACCGAAGTGTTGTTGATGTTGGCATATCCAGTCATATTATTTGTAGTAAATCCCAGTAAGGTGATTTCAATTTTCAGACAGGTATGTCAATCATTTCGAATTAAAGGTGTCTTCAGAGGATATTATCAGAAGAATATTCAGCTATCTAACAAGGCTGGTGCAGCATTACTGCCGGTGATAGTATTCATCGTAAATTTAAGCAATAGTGTCCCAGGCCACATGTGCAGCTTTTTACATCAAGTGTCTCACGTAGAGTATATATATATATATATACATATAGATATAGATATATAAGTATGTATACGTACATACATATATGTATACAGACGTACAGTAGTATGTATATACATACATACATGCACACACATATATATATTTACGTATGGGTTTACCGAACATTTATTATAATGTTCGGTTTGTTTGTAAACAAACAGCCCGAATTAAGCCGTATAGTGTTCGGCAACCATCATTGCCCTTTCGTTCAACACTGACAAAGGAACGATGAACTAGTTTCTAGCTTATTAGCTGTCATCAAGAACATATACCTTCCTGTCAATCGATTGAACGTTTGAAAGTATACACTTTCCCTATGCATATTAACGGCTGAGCAGCCTAATTTGCATATCGAGTGAGTTACTCGGCCGGGCGTACCGAAAACGATAAATGGAAAAGATGAAATGTCCTTTCTCACTCTTAGTACAGCTGATACTTAAATATAAGTATGTTTACGTACATACATATATGCATACAGACGTACAGTAGTATGTATATACATACATACATCCACATATATATATATCTACGTATGAGTTTACCGAACATTTATTATAATGTTCGGTTTGTTGGTAAACAAACAGCCCGAATTAAGGCGTACAGTGTTCGGCAACTATCCTTGCCCTTTTTTTCAACACTGACAAAGGAACGATGAACTAGTTTCTAGCTTATTATCTCTCATCAGCACCGTATACCTTCCTGTCAGTCGATTGAACGTTTGAAAGTATATACTTTCCTCATGCATATTAACGGGTGAGCAGCCTAATTTGCATATCGAATGAGTTAGTCGGATGGTTGCCGAACACTGTACGGCTTAATTCGGGCTGTTTGTTTACAAACAAACCGAACATTATAATAAATGTTCGGTAAACACATACGTTCATATATATATATATATGTGCATGTATGTATGTATATACATACTACTGTACGTCTGTATACATATATGTATGTAATTATACATACTTATATTTAAGTATCAGCCGTACGAGGAGTGAGAAATGAAAACTCATTTTTTCCATATCGTCGTTCCCCACCACCACCCCACTCTCAAGAGCGTGAAATTAATAAACATTTGTTGTACTTCATCTCTGTTTTGTTCCCGTTCAATTTTTCATTATACAATACACGCTCACACGGCTTCCATACCTTTGGAATATAACCTAACTACCGGCTCAACCCCGATCTAATCCGCCGTGACCACTCTCTGAACTTTCCCCACATCTTCCCACACTTGTTCTTTCCTTCCACGCATTACCTTTGTTTGATTTTTTTTTACTGTACTTGTTTATTTCTGTATATGATTTTTTGTCTGTGTTTTTACAATTTTATTTCTATGATTTTTTGTCCACGATCGCCTGTGTTTTTACCTTTATGATTTTTTGTCTTTATTTTTCCTGTGTATACTCTCCCCTCCTTACGTTTTTCTGTTTCATTTTCCCTTCCCCGTCTCTGCCTATCCTTCGCACTCACTCCTTCGTTCAACCCCACCCCGCTTCACACACCTGCTTTCTCATCCCTCCTCCTGCTTTCACCCAACGCCCACCATGCCCAGCCTGAGATGCTTTCTCCACCAACTACACACTAGCCTCAAACTTTTCCTCACCACTCTCCTCCCACCCTGCTATCTCCCCTCTGCCCTTCAACTCTCCTACCTTCTCTTCGCCAAAGCCCGGCACTCCAGCCACATTCATTTCCCCAGCCACTGCCTCCGGCTCCACCTTATCCCCCTCGGCTTCCGTCTACACTTCTACACTTCCACACTTCCCCCGCCGCTTCCGCCTCCACGCAACGTATCCTCACCCGATCCCCACGCCTCCTAATGCGCAACTCCATCAGCGCCTCCCATTCAACCCTCCGCAAACTCGACCCCAACTGACCCCCACCCTCCTCCGCCTTAACTCCACCTGCCACCCTCTCCTCGCCCAAGCCATCCTCCTCTTCATCCAAAACCTCAACCACGACCTCTTCTCCTTCCTCACCTCCACCAAAGCCCGCAAGCTACACTCACTCCTCGCAACCACCCCCATCCACTACCACCCACCCATCCCCATGAGCCCACCACTCTCCACCCCTCCCTCGACCCACATTCCTACCCAATCTCCACCCTCTACCTCACGCCTCACCACACCCTCCCTTCCCCCCACACACCCAAACCCCACCAATTGTTGTCACCATACACCCTGACCTCCCCCTCTCCGCACCTGGGCGCTCACTCCTTAGTAGAGGCCTTCGCTTCATACCCCACACTCCGCACAGCGACGAGTTCCGCACCCGAACGGAAGTCGAGCGATTCGTGCGACGCACAAAGCTACAGGCACATTTCGGCCGAACGCCACCGGCTCCGGACACCCCAGACCCGTTTCTCGCCCTGGGCTGACGACCATCTTCTTGGACGCCGGCCTCAGAGCAATTTAGCACCCTGGACGCGTTCATCGATGCCAGCCGTAGCGCCGTAAATCATTTCGACTTCCGCCACCGTTACAAACGGAATAATATAACACGGGGCGAACTCCTCCCTCTCCGCTCTCTCCGTAGCCGAGATGACATCGTCATCAAACCGGCGAACAAAGGAAGCGCCCCGGTCGTGTGGTGCGCGGACCGCTACACGGCCGAAGCCCTCAGGCAGCTCCGTAACCCCCTCTTCTACCGCCCTCTACTCTCCGATCCCACACCCCTCTACCAACAACAAGTTTCCTCCACCATCCAACACCTTGTCTCCTCCTCCCTCCTCCCCCCACCACTTCCCACCTCATCGTCCGCACCTCCCGGACCCCCACCATCTACTTCCTCCCCAAACTCCACAAACCCGACAACCCCGGCCGCCCCATCGTCTCCGCTTGCAACTGCCCCACCGAACTCATCTCCGCCTTTCTCGACTCCATCCTCGCCCCTCTTGTCACCACCTTCCCCTCCCACATCTCCGACACCCACCACACCCTGCGCCTTTTCGACTCCTTCACCTATCCACCCGGCCCACAGCCCTTCCTCTTCACCCTAGACATCAAGTCCCTCTATACAGTCATCACCCATGCCGACGGCCTAGGCGCCCTCAAACACTACCTCGACCTTCGCTCCTCCCACATTCCCTCCACCCCCACCCTCCTTCGCCCCGCCGAGCTGGTCCTCACCCTCAATTGTTTTTCCTTATCGGGTGAGTTTTACCAACAGGTCACAGGGGTAGCCATGGGTACAAGAATGGGCCCAAACTATGCCAACCTTTTTGTTGGCCATGTTGAGGCCCAAATCTTTGCCCAGTACACCGGCCCCACGCCCGAACTGTACGGTCGTTACATCGACGACTGTA
Organism: Eledone cirrhosa; assembly: GCA_964016885.1. Lineage (NCBI taxonomy): Eukaryota > Metazoa > Mollusca > Cephalopoda > Octopoda > Eledonidae > Eledone > Eledone cirrhosa. The sequence goes on from OZ024743.1 coordinate 292,603,932, forward strand.
TCGGAGCCACGACCCTCACCCGAGAACAGCTCGACTCCTTTCTCTCCTTCTTCTGCTCCTTTCACCCCTCCCTCCACTTCACCACCTCTATCTCCACCACCCACGTCCACTTCTTAGACATCTCCGTCGCCTTCGACCCCTCCCACCACTCCCCTCCTTCAAACGCGCACGCAATCTCCGCACCCTCCTCATCCACAGCTCCCTACTCCCCAACCCACGCTCTCTTCCCCCCCCGGTTCCTTTCCCTGTTCTAGGCCCCGCTGCAACACCTGTCCCAACATCACCAACACCACCACCTTCCAGGGTCCCAACGGCCACTCTCTCTCTGTCAGGCATGCCTTCCGCTGCACCTCCTCCAACCTAGTCTACGGAATTACGTCGGACAGACTGGACGTCGCCTGGCGGACAGATTTACTGAACACCTCCGGGATATTCGTCTCGGTGGTAGTTCCCCCATCGCCCGCCACTCACTTTGGTGCCCCTGGACATTCCGCACACCATCTCACAGTCTGTGGCCTACTCCAATGCCACAGAACACCCGCCAATCTCCTAAGAGTTGAACAACGAACCATCTTCATCTTACAGACCCACACTCCCCCCGGCCTGAACTCCCCACCCTTATTCCTTTATCCTTCGACCGCCCCCTCCCCCCACACATATCCCCCACTAACACCACTAACACAGCCCTCCTTTTCACCGCCCACCCCTCAACTAACAATACTAACACCTCCATTCACCCCACATCCGACCACCGTTCCCCAACTAACATACTAACATCCCTCCCTTCTTCTCCTGCCCCCTCCTTATCACACGCACACACCCACCGGCTCATATATACACGCGCTCACACTAAACACACACCCTACTACCACCACTAACCCTCACCCCCACACATCCACCCCACCACCCCGCAACTAACATCACTAACACCCCCTGACCCCAAGCACACGAACACACACACCCACTTACACCACCCACCCACACGCAACTAACATCACTAACACCCCCCAACCCTACGCACACGTACACACACACCCTCTTACACCACCCACTCTACACACCCTACCACCACTGACCCCCACTCACACCCGCTTTCAACCCTTTCTCCACCTCCTGTATAATAACACCCACACACAACAGTACACCACACTCCCTCCATCGACCCCCACACCCTTCTCTCCCCGCTCCACCCACACCCTTTCTCAAACACTCACTCATCCCACTAACACCTCTACTAATACACCCCCCCCTCCTCACTCCAACTTCCACACCTACCCATCCTCTCCCCTTTACCATTCTACCCTACTGCTGCTATGCCCTCTGACCACCTCCCCGCGCACACAGACACACCACACACCTTCACTTACCATCATTCCACCCTACTGCTTCTATGCCCTCTGACCACCTCTCCGCACACACAGACACACAACACGCCTCCCACCTTGACCACTTCCTGTTGCGCACGCACCTCACATCTCCCCTCTTCCGACCAATCTCTTCACGGATTACACGTATGTGAACGTTGAACCCGGAATCCACCACATCAAAGGATTTTACGAAGCATTCCACCACATCTTCTTACGGAATCACCTTTATGACTCACCCACACACACAAAAATAATTTGTTTTCCCACACGCCACCTACACCCACAACACGCTTAAACACCACACACGTGCGTACCACCACATATTTACACATTCAGCCTCCGGATTCCTCTCCCCCCACCCTTCTATCCACACACGCACACACACTCCGACCTACATCCCACCCCACACACACCTCTTCCTGAACATGCAACCCCGTTCTTCCCCCAACCCTTGCTTTCACATACACACACACACACACACACGTACACCTACACACACACACCACCTTCAGCCCTCCCCGATCGGACACCCCGTCTCCCTCTCTTCACTCCACCCGCCAACACCCCTACACGCCCCACACCCTTCCACCACCTGTTTTACCCCATTTTAATTTTATTTTGATCATGCCTTTATTTTTAATTTCATTTGCACCTTTTCCTCTCACCCTATTTTTGCTATATGTCTCTCCACCACTCCCCTACACACCCTTTGAACTCTCTTCCCACACACTTTTCACCTGAAGAAGGGCTTATGCCCGAAACGTCGTTCCCTACCACCACCCCACTCTCAAGAGCGTGAAACTAATAAACATTTGTTGTACTGCCTCTCTGTTTTGTTCCCGTTCAATTTTAAATTATATATATATATATATATGTCTATGTGTGTGTGTGTGTGTGTGTGTGTGTGTGTGTGTGTGTGTGTGTGTGTGTGTGTGCGCGCGTGTGTGTGTATGTAATATAATATATATATATATGCGGGGTGTATATATATATTATATATATGTATATATATATATATACATATATATATATATGTAACTATATATAGATATAGATATAAAATGTATATATACATGTATATATGTATATATATATATATATATATATATATATATATATATATATATATATATATATATTTATATATATATATATATATATATATATATATATATATATATATATATATATATATGTATATATATATATAAGCATATATATATATGCATATTGTTATACTTTGGGAGGGTCATGTTGCCAATAAGAAACACACGCACCAGTTGCTTTCACTTCAATTTATTATATATTTATAAATTTATAAATTTACAAATCTACAAACTTATAAATTTCTGGTTGGTTGGTTGGTTCCACAACGAGATAGTTGTTTATATATAGTCATAGTCCTTTCGTCACACACTCTGTGACCTCTTCAGTGACTGGGGATTCCCCTCTTTGTTTCTGTGCCTTTCCTTTCTTCTATCCTACGCCATGTTGTTTCTGTGTGTGTGTTGTGTGCTCAGTTTGCGCATGCGCCACATCCGGGTGTCTGTGTGTGTTTGTGTTTATTTATCTATTTGTTTATTTATTTATTTATTGTTGGTTGGTTGTTTGTTCTATGTGTGTGTGTGTTTTCATTTTGTCCTGTGTGTGTTTTTATTTTGTCCTTAATTGTAAGTTGTGATGTTGCTGTTCCACTCATATTTTCTATTTAATTTTGGTTGTAATTCTTTTATGCTTACTGCCTGTGTAATTTGCCTAAACATTGCATTTTTTCTGTGTGTCGATTCTATTTTTATTTCTATGTTCTCTAATCTACCCCTGTGTTCTATCTTAGCATGTTGGTAGAGCACAGATGATTCTTTATTATCTTGAAGGTCTCGCCAGTGTTCATTTATTCGTTCCCCTATACTACGAGCTGTCTCACATATGTACACTATATTTTTGTTTCTACATTGTCCTTCAGTACATCTTATGCTATACACTACATTTCTAGTTTTACAGTTAATATGGGGGCTTATTTTACAGGTTATACATTTCTTATCTATACATGAGGGTCTTTGGAACGGGTATGTCCTGCTAATAAGTGTTTTTACGGAGGTACCTGGTCTTTCTACTATCTTAATATTGAGTTTATGTTTATTTAGGGCCCTTCTATATATATATATATATATATATGTATACATTTTATATCTATATCTATATATACTTACATATATATATATGTATATATATATATATATAAATATATATATATATATATATATATATATATATATATATATATATATATATATATATATATATACACATATATATATATAAATATAATATATATACACACACGCATATATATTATATATATATATATATATACATATATATATAAATATAATATATATACACACACGCATATATATATATTATATTACATACATTATATGCATATACCTATGTATCTATATACATATATTCATATACAAGCTGAAGAATTTTTAACAGAGAGGAGAAATCTTTGTGTTTTCAGTCATTTAGATATTAGTCAGATAACCAAACAGACAAGATCTTTGGCTTTTTTCTCATAAATACTAGGCTGCAAGTATAAAAATGAAAACATAAATGCGATACTTCAGTACAAAAAAAAATGAAAATTTCTGTAAAAAAATATACAAGCAGAAGATATATGACCAATGTGCAATTATATGTCTGTGAAAGTTGCAAGTAAACAATTTTCTTTTCTCCTAGCTGTCATTTAATGAGAAAATATAAAAATAAAGGGAAATATATATTC